>SRMA01025870.1:148617-461185 GCA_007224835.1 Danionella cerebrum | reverse complement strand
TATATATATATATATATATATATATATATATATATATATATATATATATATATATATATACAAAAGATTTTCACAGTTGCGAAATGTTTGTTTTGAGAGCAGGTGTTGTTTGATTGTACATGATAAATACTCATTCTTGAATTAAAGATTTTATTAGTATTTTTTATTAGTATTAATATTATCATTTGGTGGACACAAAATCTGCAAAGTACTGGTTCAGCAAAGTACTGCACAAATATTTGATTTATTATAAAATTTCAAAAGGCAAAAAATACATAGTTTAAGTACATCATAGTTACATGATTCAATATGACCAAAGTCATTATAATTTCCCACGTTATCCAGCAGCTGTACTTTTCAGCGTGAATGTTGTCGAAATTCGAAAGTCTTTTTATATTTATTCCTGTTTATTTTCTTGTATTTGTATTTTATCAAGTTACATTATGTTTGACCACTCTCAGCCCATCCCCCTCTGTTTGAATATGCTTCTTTTGTAAATTCTGTGAAAATGTGAAACTCCATTTGTGGACATTTTGGTGGACTGAGTATATTCCGAATAACAACTTTGACAATCATACTTCGCCAACCCAGCCATCAACAAAATACTTTTGTGACTACATCAGTCGACATAATTTTTCTCCTTGTATCTTTTAATGACAGATCTTTTAATTCAGTTCTGACTGCAGAGTAAATTGTACAAGTGCCGTACAGAGTGCTGTAGACGTCGATGTCGCTAAGAAGATCATGTGAGACGTCTGCAGTAACTATATTCTGGATCATATTCTCCTTTAAGCAAATGGGAATTCTGAGCACATCACGTCTCATAAAAAGCTGGTGCTGGAATGAATTTTTACAATTTAGCTCTAAGATGAAGAAAATTGCATTAAACTGTGGTAGTAGGTTTATAAGCTGTGGAAGCATGAGGTAACCAATGTGTGGAATGAGTTGATCACCGGGGACCTATTGTGTAATTTCCTCCTCATTTTGGTCCATGCTAATATGGCAAATATGATTAGGTCTGTCTTTGGGAGCTAGTAAAGTCCTCCAAATCAAATTTGGGTCCTTGACCAGAATACCAAAGCATATTAAACCCCGAAATGATCTAGTGATGCAAATCATTAAACACATTTGCATTTGCTTACTGAAGCCTATCTCAGAAATTAAACTCCTGAATTGAGAGGGAAAGTGTGCGAGGGGCGAGAAAGAAAGAAGCGGAAGATGAGAACAAGATTATTGAGATAAAAATATAGACAAATAAAAAGATTTCATAATGGTCAATGGGAGAAAGCGTAATACACTACACGAAGGGATTTCACAACAAGCAATTAGACAAAAAAACAACTTACAAACCATGCTGCAGGCAACACCTGCTTCAAAGCAAAATGTGAACGAAGAAAATACACAGCCAACTAGAGTTTATGACACAGGCCGGTATGCATGAAAACAGTGAAAGGCTTGACGCTGAGTATAAACCCAGCTCAAGAGAGCAGCCTCATTGTTAGCACTGGGAACACAATCAAACTGTTGCATGTATTATGGTACTGAAAAAAGGTTTGCAAAATTTCAGTCTTAAATTTGTTTGTACAATTGTTGATGAAATTGAAACTTATCAAGCTTAAACTTATCAAACTTAAATAATTGTATTTACTGGACATTAAATGATTTTCCTGCTATGTGGACATTAAAGCACTTCATTAATATCCCTGTGTTTCTGAAAAGCACATTTAAAAGTCATGTTTGTTGGCAATGGACAGAAAACACAAAAGAAAAGAGCCACCATCTGAGACTATAGCTACAGGATATAGCTACAGTATAGCAACAATTGGATAATAGAAACACTTACCCAATCAGATAAAAGGAATAGAGTCTGTCTCCAAAATGTGCGAGGTTTCTTTCAACCAATCAAAAAATGTTCTTTCATAAAGCCTATGAAAAGGCTTTCATTAGGTGTTTTAAATGTTAAACTTGCTTTGAGATACGAAATTTGAGATATGACGCCATATATATATATATATATATATATATATATATATATAGTGACAAGGTCGTGGGGCTGATCAGCGTTGTCAGGTGCGACTCCTCTGCATTTAAGCACGGTGCAGTGTACAGGAGCAGAGGGACCATTTCCGGGTATACTGGATCCATCTGGACAGCCACCAGGAGCCGAAGGAGCCCAGGAGGTGCCTACCATCCGGTTGTAGAGTGACACCGTCGGGCCAGTTGTCTCGGCAAGTGTCCCGGTCCCCGTCACTGAACCGCCTATATTCCGTCAAGGAGTCGATGCCAAGGCAAATGGATCCAGTATACCCGGAGCATGGCATATGCACGAGGAGATCTCTCATATCTGGTCCGAAAACCCATGCATAACTGGACTAAGCACCCCTGAGTGCTCCCAGCGCACTACCTGGAGCTGCGCTCATCTGGCCTGCCCATCGCCGTCTCCTGGAAGCCGGCTGGGTTACTTTTAATTATTTATAATTGTGCCATTTTCAATAAAAAGCCCTGTGCGACATTGAACAGAGTCAGTGTGTATGTGTCTCTCATTAAAACCATTCGATCATTTCCCGTCACGCTTATTCCTTTTTGGGGTTATAGGGGTCTTCTCAAGCTCACATCAGGCAACAGGCAGGCGGTACACCCTGGACAGGTCGCCAGTCCATCGCAGGGCAACACACACAACACATTCACACTTAAGGGGGATTTTATATTATTCGGTTAACGTGATTCATATTTTTTGAATTGTATGGGGGAAAACTGAGTACCAATGCAAGCACTGGGATTACATGCAAACTTGCCTCAAACCGGCCATCTTCTAACTGGAAGACACAGTGCTACCCACTATGCCACCATGCCAGGAAAATATATTTAAATGTTATAGGGTGCTGTGACCCTTTACATTTACAGTTTAAAAGTTTTAAAAATGCACATTATCACTGAATTTCTAATAAGTTAGTTTTTTTTTAGCTAAAATCTTCTGTTAGGAAATAAATGTTGTTAGTAAAATGTTCACTAGAATTACAGTTCAGCATAAAATGATAATGTATTGAACTAATGGCCATTATGAACTTTAAATGTTGCTATATTTCAGAGTTGGGCCCCTGTGAGCTACAACTCTTAAGCCTTCAAACAAGCAAAGAAGCTCTTAATTAGTCTGTTCAGAACGTTGAAGCAACTCTATAGGGCTCCCCTCGTCCAACCTTTATCCTAGACCGATACACCTGAATTATTGAATTAGTCTTTGATTAAAACGAGAGGCAAACTCTAACCCGTCCATGACCGTCATGAAAAGAAAGTTTCATCAGTGACCCACACTGAGCAAATCTTTCTAATAAACAGGTACGATCCAGTGCACTTGAGTATCTGCCCTCCAGCCATTGTCCTCAAGGCTTACGGTAGGCTGACATGCAAGAGAAGGGTGATCTCCAATCATTAGCTTACCAGCATCTCAAGGCCTTGTCAATTACACCAATAGATTGCAGACGTCACAAAATCTGACAGCACTGGGCCTTGCTGTCAGATCTGCCTAATCCAGCTTCTGGGTGGCTGCAGGGTGGAAGGGATTTCTGAGAGTTGAGGTTCGTTCCAACTATAAATATATTTACTTGACTGAACAATTTGGAATAACAATAAGGATCCTCAAGGTCTTTAATGGAGGCTGTGCTCGCATACAAACTAATGATCTCTCTGAGATTTCAGAGTGAGTGTGGAACTATTGATTTCTTTGACAGTTTCTCATCCCATAGTGTGCATTTTTTGCGCTCTTTGTCTTCCTGACTAATGTGGTCTTTAGGATCATCTGTCTGATATTTTCATCTATACTAAATGGCTTTGTTGTTGTAAAGCCGTTTATTCTCTTTATATCATACCGATAACTGGAACTTTCCAAATGACCCAGATCAAACGTTTAGAGACCTCAGCTCTTAATATTTTACATTCCCCTCTTTAACATCAATGACAGCCTGAAGTCTCTTGAGGTAGTTGTTGATGAGGTTCTTTATCTTCTCTATAAGTACAGCGGGCCATTCTTATTGGCAAAAGGCCTTGAACTCTTGTCAATTCTTGGGTTGTCTTGCATCAACTCTCTTCAGAGTGGTTCACTGATATTGAGGTCAAGAGCCAGAAACATCATTTTGAACCAGTGACAAGTGGACTTGGCCTTGTGTTTTGGATTGTTGTCATGTTGGAATGTCCAGTAACGTCCCATGCACAGCTTTCGGGCTGATCCTCTAGTATCCTTTCACAACATGCTGCATTTATCTTCCCATCAGTTTTTACTATCCTGTGCCCTTGGAGTTCACACATCCAGTGATCCACCACATGTTTCACAGTGAGGATTGTGTTTCATTCAAGATGATTCCTTTTCAAATGCAGTGTTTATGATTGTGGCCAGAAAATAAAATTTTGGTCTCATCTCTCTGAATAACTTTGTTTCAGAAGTTTGGAGGCTTATCTCTAGTCTTGTAGTCAAGTCCGCCTTGACCGAGACCAAGACCGGAGAGCTTTGAGAACAAGACCCAGCCGAGATTAAGTAGTACCAGTACAAAAATAAGACCAAGGTTTTGCTGTAATTTTACAAGTTAGTGCACTCTGTTTCTGTTATTTTGTCTATTAAGCAACAATCCCTCAATGATGTATTTATAAATAATATGTTCGATGTCATTTACATCATATGGAATTTTCAGACGTGGATGTTTTTCACCACATTGTATTTGTGTAATCAATCATATTTTCAGAAAAATGGCAGGTATGTAAACCTATCAGCACAACTGTATGTATGTCGACAGTCTAGACACGGTCAGTAGGAACCTACTGGGCCCCTTTTGGTGATCCCCAGTGGCTCTTCCGACGTCTAGCAGAGGGAAATAGTCTGCTTCTCCCGCGTGCACGTCCAATAGCACACACACTATATATATATATATATATATATATATATATATATATATATGCCAACTGCGCGTTTATTACATTAACAATGTGTAGATTTCATGATTGAAATAACGCTACTTGATTTGATTTTTCTATGGTTTCCCATATATATATATATTCTGTATCTGTTTTTTTCTAAATAAATATAAATAAATAATAAATAAACTCCCTGGTAGTTTAAAAATCAACTTATTTTAGTTTTAATCAACCCGTATTTTAGTTACCTTTTTAAATGTTTATTAATGACACAATTTTAGAGTGAGTTCTACAAACACACAAATTATTTTTAACAAATTTTCATGTTGAAAGTTTTCCTTTTCCTTTTAGTGTACAACCCATAACTGGTGTTCTAATAACTATAAAGTGTGAGTTCCAATACTAGTCTTCTAATAACTATATAACTATAAAGATTTCCAATTGTTAAATTACCTTAATCTTTACTTTTAACTTTTCATAAATAATAATTAAAAGGTAAGTTTATTTTACCTATATATCTAATTAGTACAGTGACTATTACTGCAGTATTGTGTGCAATACCAGCTTTAACAAAGGTTTGTCTTTTTGTACACGATACAACTTTGTAAATTTATATTTATACACCTTTATAAACAATTGTTGGCAAGAAAACATGGGTATGCAAAGCACAAAATAATCATTAAAAATGACATCAATCTGCATCATCGCCTTGGTGGTAATATATGCAGATGACATCATGGTGACCATCCAATCAGGACACAATGTGATGTAGATGGTAATCACAATACAAATATTTTAGCAGGTGTAAAAAAAACTTTAGAAATTCTACACTATCACACTATTTTTGCTAACTCCTTGATTTTTAACACCAGGAATTTGCTGTGCAGTAAACTTACAGAATTAAATTATAGGTGGCACATTTTTTTCACTTATTTAGAGTGAGTTTGTGGTATCTCTTCCATTTCTCAAAATTTTATGTGTGACAATGTGATTTCTGTAGTTGAAATGAACACTTTCCGAATCTCCCCAACAATGCCTTTACCTTTTGAAAAACAGACATAGACTTATGATGATCTGGAAGCAAATTTGAAGGGAATTGTTAAAGTAAAAGAATAACTCTTTCTCAGAGGTGTAAAATGGGTTAATAATGCTGCTGCTTTTAATTGTTTTAGATTCCCCATCAACTCTGAGAGGTTGCACAGGGGAGTTGGCCCATTGAAAAAAAAAAAGTCAGTCTGAAGCATTTTAAATTATCCAAAAATGAATGGAGGTATTCAATCTAGCCTCAGATGTTAAAATTAGGTTTGCGACGCTCACCGCGCGTGCCATCAAATTTCTCATTTTGAGCTCAAGTCTGTGTTCCTCAGAGCTCGTATTTGCACAGATGGAACTTTGCCGAGCCGCAGTTCTTCTGGGATCTGAGAATTTTCACAGTTTGATGAGAAATGTTCCACTCCATCACATCTATAGATTATTTTCTGCCTGTAAATTTCTGACTTTTATTAATCAAATCATTGGCGCCCCCGCCTCCCTCAATCTGACTCCTCTAGCCAAGCATGCCGTGGAGGTGAGCTGGGGTGTCCTCCAGATTTAAATTGGTGTTGTGCTCACAGCAGCTTCACCCATGGGAAAGCATTGGATTTGAGAGGGCTCTTAAAGAGACACTTCCTCATCAGTTATCACTCTATACTTTTGGTGATTCTTTATTCAATTTCAGTTTATCAGAGGTTTAAAGTGTTCAAGGAAAGTCATTAAATGTCATTTTTTTGCATTAAATAAATAAAATTCAACAAGTTTGTGAAATCTGAACTCCAAATTTGAACCATATTTACAGGATTTTTCCAACAACTGAATTTCTTTTTTTTTTTTTTATTGTGGATAACTTTGGATGGCTTTCATCAACAGGCAAAACAAGCACAGGGTCATCGAAATTATTTATTTTATATTATTAAAAAAGCAAAAAAAAAAAATGAAGACGTGTCATAGAATCAAAAACTGCTCCGTTTATGGGACCGAATGGATATATTGTATTTTGCTCTAAATTCTGGTGTGACAATTGGTGTTTGTCATGTTTTGAGAAAAAAACTAAGATACAGAGAAGATTGGTTTTATACAGAGGTTAGAGGGAAGCTTACTTTGACTATTATTGCATTTTAGAACCAGCTCTGCATATTTTGTACAAAGGATCATTGGTTCACAGATTGCAATGCAATCCATTTTAGGTATGTACATTTTATTGAATTAATATAGTAGAAAATTGCAGTAAAAAAACATTTCAAGTTATTAATCAAACTCTGGCTCCAGATGGCCAGAGACTTTCTGGCCTCACTAACAAGCTTTGTTTGAAAGCTTTAAATTCACACAGAACTGAACACTATGGTGAATTTTCTAAAATACGTAAATATCTTCCATAGCATAAGAGGACTCATACTTTTTTAATCACTTACTTGAGTGAATGTGCTTTGTGTTTAGACATAGTTTGTTACCAGTAAACCTAATAAAAAAAATTGCAGGTAGTTGCATTGCAATAACTTGTATGATATTAAAACAGCAAGGTTATTTCTTATATCTTCAACTTTTGTTCTTGCTTGCAGAGGAGGCTCATTAAGGTTGCCTTACACAAAAAGTATATGGTACACTAAAGCACTTTCTTGAATGGATGAGCTAAGAGACATAAGCCACACCCCTGGGAGTAAAAAACGTCTCAATCAGAGACTTTTGTTCTGCTTTGTAGCACGTTTTTCAACAATGATCTTTCCGTCAGGCTTGTTTGTAAAAAAAAAAACACTTTTCTGCATAATCAAGGAACTCATGCATCAATTCACAAAAGATCACGCCCTCTCTTCAATCAATTAGCATCACATGCCATCCTTCCTCCAATGGTATACTCCAGTTTCTTTTCAAGCTCAATCTGAACTCAAAATCTATAACTCGAAAACTAACCGAAGTGAAAATTCGAAGCAAATGATGTGGTTGATCATTTCGATGACTTTGGTCTAGCCTTGGATAAAATGCTAGCCATTGCCTAATCCAACAGTTCCTTCTCCTGCTCTTTCTTCTTTCCTGTTTGAATGTGTATAATTAGATTAGTTTTAGATTTATGTTACGCGTTTCGTGACTTATGAAGCATTGCCTTGTACTGATGATTTTGTTATCTGGCTCAAACGCTAAGTACTAAGTACAGGAATTAGCTACAGTGTTCCCTTAAGGTTTAAATGGTCATCTCGTCTTTCCTATATGAGCATTGATTTATTAATAATAACTGATGCCAAATAAAGGAGCTGATATATGTGATATTGAATTGACAGCTCGTTTAAAATAATTTGTTAACATGTACATATGTAACTTTTTAAGTATACTCATGCATCTACAATCAAAACAAAACAACATGGCTTTATTGCTGACTTCAGTAGTTTTTGGCTGAATTGGCTCAGTCCAAATCCTTGGAGTGCAAAATTAGGAACACTTTTCAAACCAGTATTGCTTTTAATTCCTTTCTTTGTATGCAGCTCAAGAGAAGAGAGCTCAACAAAAACAGAGAGAAGGAAGTGTACTAGTTCTGCTTATGCGCTAACTGAAGTCCCACTTGGAATGGGATTATTTTCAATACGTCATTCAGAGAGAATGCATGAACTGTTTTCTTCATGCTCAACGCCGTCCTCTGGGTGTGAATCTAGAGGGAGAGCAGGGACTACAATAACAACTACAACAATTTAGTTTCTTTGATGACCAAAATAGATGAAAATAATCTGACTGCACACATTTTGTACTGTTTACACACAAGAGACTATCTTAAAGTAAATTTAAAGTTTGCTCTTCAACATATACACTCTAGAAGTTGTCTAAATACCGGTGAGCACATGCTTTAACTTGATATACCACTGTAGAACTTGAAGTAAGTTACAAAACATGTTTACATCATTTGATAAATTACTTAATATTAATGCAGTAATTTAAGTGTAATTAGAAAAACACTTTAGAGCAAACTATTAAACTTTTGATGTCATACGTTCTTTTAAAATGTTATGTCTACTCTGTTTACTGTTTATACTTTATATCAGTGGTAAGCTGTAGCGAAGTGAAAAACGCTTTTTCAAGTATCTGTACTTTACTCAAGTATTTTAATTTGTGGAGATTTTTTACTTTAACTTCTCCACAATTAAAAGTAGCATGCGCGAGCCACCAATCAGGGTACAACGTGGGCATTGTTTTGAATTGTTTTGGTTGCCGCTTGGTGGTATCTACTGTGCGAATGTAATTAAGTGTCAGTTCAACAGCAGCGTGTTCTGAGACGCCCGTGTCGTAATAAATGATGGAAGAAACTCCCGAAACTAGTTTATGTTACGATTATCTGATATGACGAGGTTATACATATACATTTAGATACAATGTAGTAAAAGAAAACTTGTGAAACTTTGTTTAATAATTTTGACATTAAAAAAAGTTTTTTTTTTTATTAAACTTGAATTTGCAACTATGTTAAAAATAAAACTTGAAATGAAAAGGCCTGCTCTGAAATTATGCTATTTCATTTGGTTCTAAAGGATTTTAGATTCAAGGTTTTGAGCTCATGATCATTTAAATAAGTGTTTACTTCATAAGAGTCAAAGTCTTTCCACGTATTGTTTAAGCAAGAGCCTTGACAAAAATGATAATGGTATATTATAGCCATAAACAAAATCATAGTATTTTGGATACTTAAGTACATTTTAATGTAAATACTTTTGTAGCTTTACTCAAGTGAAATTCTAAAGGGAGCACTTTTACTTTTACTGGAGTTATTTTTACTCAAGTATAAAAACCTATGAATGCGTATAAATGAATGGCTGTTTTCGGTTTTCTGCTGGGGTTGACATCTGTAAACATCGAGCTTATTAAACCTCAAATGGGAGCACATTTGTGTTACACATAATCACCCTTATTATGGTCATATTTAAATAACCATATATTTTGTAAAATGTTTTAATGTAAATAGGTTTAGCTGTAATGGTAACATTAGTAAGTTGAGGAGCAAAGAAAGCAGTTACTGTGGTATTCAGGATCAGCACAGTATTGGATTGCAAAAATCAGATTCCCCTGTACTCCCCTGCTCGTGTAGGATATGCTATATATATATATATATATATATATATATATATATATATATATATATATATATGAAGTATGAAGGAAAACATGGGAACTGGGTAGAGGAAATGCCACTAGGTGCTCTATACTGATATTTAGCTGCAGCAGAAGGCAGTTTGTATGTTGAAGGGATGGATAGGGCTACATTAATCAATGTCTACAGGCAACAGTGAAGCACGGTGGTGGTTCAATGGATGTTTAGGTCTACATTACTGCAAATATAGTTGTAGATTTGGTCAGGATTAATGCGGTTCTCAATGCTGGCAGATACTTATCCATCACCAGGGAGGTATGTAGATGTATTCTGCAGCCGGACACTGACTCCAAACGTACAGCCACAATTATTTAGTACCTTCAGCATAAAGAAGAATAAGAAGTGCTGCAAGGCCTCCAGACACATCATCAAGGGTGTCTGGGATTTCACGAAGATACAGAAGGATGTGAGAACACTATGTCCACAGAAGATCTGTTTTTTTTTTTAACTGATATTTTGAAAGCAAATTTTTCAAACCAAATGTTCTCTTTTGTTCATTCAATGCATTTTGTTCATAGCTCCACAAACAATACATCTGAGCCACTGGAAGATGGGAAAGAGAAAAGAAACCTGCTCCACACTGCCTTTTGAAGGACAGTGCGGAATAGGCTCTTTTTGAGCTACCTTCCCTAATGTATATCCATTTCTCAGTTTATTTCTTTACAAGTTGCCGCCGCAGATGACTGCCTCGGTCTGTCACCAAAGCAAATTCATTGTATGTGCAAACCTACTTGGCAATAAAGCTCATTCTGATTCTGAAGTTCTTACATACTTGCTGGTTTATGGAAATGAAAGGCATCTTAAAAACATATACTTTATGACAGGGAATTGGTTGTTTTTTCGTTTCCATTTACAAACAATGATTATATAGGTCAGTTCTTTTCCAAGAACTTGTATGCCACCCCTGACTTGAAGCTCTGGATATGTCAGCCTTTCTATCCGGGGTCACAGGCTTTTAAATAGAGAACAGGAAAGAATGAGCAGAGGAGGCTTTTCAGTGCATGATGGCATGATGCCTGGGCTGCTTAACAGAATCACGGCTGGCAAAATCCTTCACCGGTTTCCCATGAAGTCCCTGGCAGAGGCAGAGCTACTGCATGTAAAGCTCCCAGCACCCAACACAACCACTCTTTGTGCGAATCTGAATGCCACTGAATGGAGGTACTTCAACTAAGCACTGATACACCCCAGTATTTTACACAGTGCTCAGAGGCACTATTACTTTTGCTTATAGCCTCAGAAGATAAACATGGGACATTTTAGCATATTCCCAAATTAGAATTTGACTAAAATGTTTTAAATTTAAACTAAAAGAACAATTACATCATAACCTAATAATTGTACACATTATTTATCAACAGGATAACAGGATGCCCCTTCGTAATAAACACTGAGCAATCACAAGTGCATAAGTATTGACCTCAGGCGTTTCCTGTTTCCAATAATTCCAAATTCTTTTAAAAGTGTTACTTGTTTGCAAATTTAGCTGTTAGACAAGACCTCACCTGTGTAGTAGATATGGTTCCACAACAGACATTATGCCACAAATCTAGGGAAGGGTACACAGTAAATTCTGCTGGTTTCGTGGTTGTAGAGAATAAAGTAACCTTCATGACTAAATTTAGCTCTTTAAAATTCACTAGCTTGTCATCTTTCTAAATGGAGTAATAAGAAAAAAAATACTATCAAAGACCCAATGGTCAGTTAGCTTTAATGCTCTGGTGTGAAGAGATGAGAACCTCCTCAAACGGCAACCATTTCTGCAGCAATGATTTGGTAAAGTTGCCAAAAGGAATCCGCTCCACAAAAAATATACATGGATCAACCTGGACTAAATTCCCAATGTTTGAGGACTTTGGCAGGAGGGAGTTATCTGGAGGGAGTCTGGCATTGATCATCTTCTTGGTAAACCATGGTGGTGGCAGTATCATGCTGCGGGGATAAATATGTTAAAGTATAGTGTGAATGAGAATGGGAGCCTTTTCTGAAACCTGATGTCTTGGGTCTGTACACAAGAGACAGTACAGGTAAACGTTTTATTGAAACCAGAAACAGTGGTGAGTACCAAGGCAATTATTGGAAAGGTAGTAGGCTTTCAGGGTCCTTGGTGGTGTGCTGGTTGAGAGTTACCAGGTGTTTTCTAGGGTGTCAGTATAAATTGCTTACTCAAAGCTCAAGGAGGCCTTCATAGAAGAGTAATTGGAGTCTGAAGGCATAGCAAAAAAGGGGTTGAGAAAAATCACACAGAAATTTAAGAGAAGCATTGGCGAGAAAGTCCAGGAAGTCACATGAATGCTGGGAAATGGAGTCTTTGTAAAGGGGTTATAATAATGAGATAATTGACTGCAGGTGAGTGGGTGATAGGAGGAGTCTCTGGAATGAGATCTAACACCTAGGAGAAGTATCCCTCCTACCCACAGCCATTTTAGGAAAGCAAAAGGGCTGCAACAAAACAGCTGACAAAGAGCAAGACGGTTTAGTGCACAGCCAGCCTTTTTTTAGAATTTTAATTTTACAATGGTATAGGGGTAACCAGTGATAATGGGGGTGTTGCAAAGGCAGCGGGACTTGGGGAGGGCAGAAGGACGAGCCACACAAGAAGATCAAGTTGAGTGGTTTAATCCAATTTCAATGTATGTATAACAGAAGTGAAGAAAACGGTGCTCCAAAAGAAAGTATTTACAGATATATATATATATATATATATATACAGAATAAACAGTGGCACGAGGGCAAAACATTCAGGTTCCAATACCTTGCTACGAGGTGAGTAATCATAGGGTAGTAATGTTCAGAATCTCAGAGTTCAAACACCAGGGTTAGTGTAGTTCAATCTGTAGCTCTGTCTCTGAAGATTCACCTGTGTGTGCCCCCGGTATCCTGGGCACAGGCCATTTATGGACGAATCTAGGAGCAGAAAAAACCATCTCGAGGTAAATACTGCATACACTAATAGCATAATTAAATAATCCATAATATATAAACATAAACCAACATTTGGAAATATCGACATACACACATCTGAGAGCTCTCATCCACACCATATAAATAATATAACAATAATAATCTTTAAATTTCTCACTTGCAGAGATTCTCCCATTCCCCCATGGGGTCAAGGATTTGGTGGAGTCTGACTTGTTTAGGCAGCTATTTAAAACAATTGCTTCAGTGTCGTTCCTGAAAGAAAAAATTGTTAATTGGTAGCAGGCATAGGCTGCTCTGTCACAGGGGGTAATATGGCCAGTTTTTTGTAAAACTGGAACACAGTGAAAAATTTCTAGATGCAATGAACAGCAACAGTGTAGAACGATAGGAAGAGAGGTGGCTGGGGGGAGGGAATGGGAAAGATGGCTGGCTCAGGACTCGAATCCTGCGCAAGACCTACCAAGGTTTCTGCCAATCTTCATCTCTCCAATGATATGTTTTAGGGCTATGGAATGAAACCAGAGTATCCAGTATCCTGTAGCATTTTAGCAAGCCCAGCTTCCACTTGACAAACCCCTCACATTCTGACCTTGAGGGGGTACCTTCCGGTGTCGGGACTGCAGCTGGCACACTGCAGAATACTTCCTGTTTGAACCTAGACCCTGGATACTGGCTTTGAGTCTACTCAGAGTCTCTGTTCCTCTCCGTGATTCTCCTCATCAATCTCTTCCGAGGTTCCCTGGAAAATACTTCCCTCCACTCTCCGGACTGCCGCTGTGTGCGATATCCTTTCAAGACTCTGGACCGGTAGCTTCTTGGACTTAAACCCTCACCTGCTAAAATAGACCAGCTTAATATCATGAGCCTGCTTTGACCGATAAATATATAGATATATTTATAAAAAACTAGACAAGCTGTCTAGGAATATAAAGGACCTGCGAGATTTCTGTTTGCCTAACCTGCTTAAAAAGACTAAGGATACCTAGAGTGTGGGTTTGTGAAATTCTATTGAACTAACGTTGGGGGAAGTTTGATATAGCAGATGTCACAGCATAATATATAGCGTTATAATCGTCTAACTTTCCACCATATATATATATATATATATATATATATATATATATATATATATAGTGTAACAAGCCACAAGATATCAGCGTTGCCAGTTGCGCCTCATCATGCGGCGTGCTCTTAAGCACGACAGCAGCCGTTATATATATATATATATATAGGGTCCCTGGCCACTCCTTAACAGCTCATCTTTGAGGTGTAAGGTGGAGTTCAAAAATCAAGCACATAATAGACAAACATTAGGGTTTATGCCCATTCTTGCAATTTTAATTGTTCATGGTGTGCTCTGACTGCTTGTATTTTCTCAAAGGGAGATGGAACCCCCCCTCTGAGGGGTCTTTCTGTTGAAATCATTAAAAGTAATAAACAAAATTGGTTACCAGATGAAAATATTATTTTCTGGAGGTAAACAGGTCCGCAGTAATAAACCTTTATAATAAACCCATAACAACCTCCTCAAAGGTGACATCCAGGTGCACTCGGCTGTGAGTAATGTAATTGGTAAAAATACAATAAAGCATATTGCACTGGATTATTACGCAATAATGCCAGAATCATTGCAGCCTAATTTTAAAAACAGAAGTGCACCATAAAAGTAACCCCTTAAATATCAAACAATATTGCATTACTGCGTAATTTCAGACAAAAAAGGCTTTTCGTAGATTATTACTGCAGTTTATAAGAACAATGCTACGTATTCTCAGCATAATGCCTGGAAATTAATGGGACAAATTAAGTTTATAATGATGAGGCTAATGTGGAGGGAGGATATTAGTGGAGGTGTTATTGTATTAGCTTTATTGTTTTGATTCTTGTTGTTTCTATTAGGAGCGGTAATAAAGGAGACTGCTGCAGGAGATGTGTCATTATCACACAAGGCTTTGAGCGAGGGGAAACTGTGAATTATGCACCCCATCCACCACCACCACCCTCTTCTGCCCAGAAGTCCCCCTTTTTCCTCCCAGATCATCCATCACTCTGTTCTTGCCTAAGCACTTGAGCTCGACAGCGAACCATTGCTGGAAGTCTGAGGGCATTAATGAAGGAACACAGAGAACAGCGGCTGGAGCCACTCGACATCAGGCTTAAAACTGACACCATTGCTTTTATAAGAGGGGCTTCATCAGCAGCCTACACATGTGCCTTTGTAAAAAAAAAAGACTTATATACCTTTCAAATATATACCATGTATAACAATGAAAATCAAACTAATATACGTTGTTATTATTATTCAATTAGTGTAATGATGCATAAGCCATTTTTTCTTAAACGCACATATGTTCACTAGCTTTGTGCTTCACTGCGGTACACCAGAAAACAAAAACAATAGTTGATTATTTGTCACAATCACCAATCAAAAGTTCTCTTAGTGCTCGTCCTTCTCTTTGTCTCTCTAGTAAATTTTCGTACCAGTAGTACTAAAGGAATTCTGGGAAATCGTTGAGGATGCTGAGAAATTTTCCAGTGAGTTTACACAGGGTCAAAAGTCTTCCTAAGAACCTCATGGAAACTACAAACTGACCACAATTGTGAAGGTTATCAGTCTGTGCAAGAAGTTATTTGACTTTAATAAAATTGTTAAAATTAATTATTAAAATAAAAAAAAAATAAATAGTGAAAAGCACCAAAAATATCTTAAAGATGGAACATTATAGATAAATTGGGGTTTGTTTATGTTAATCATGTACTGGGAACTCCATAGCAACGGTTTACCCTGACAACCAAATTTTCTGAACTCTGTCTCAAAAGTTTTTAAATGATAGAGACATGGAGGTTGGTTTATTTAACTAATAATGGCAAAGTAAAAACTACATGATGCCATTAAACCCTCCATAGCAACCATTTAACATATCTCTATCTCAGCTTAGGAAGACCATAGTTACACTGGGGTTGGCTTGGACAAAAAGTGGCATGGAGGAAATTTTATGAGCCCTCCAAAGCCCCCAGACTGTTTACCATAGCAACCAAATTGCCATGTCTCTAACTCAACTTAGGAAAGTCACAGAGACCCAAGGGTCGGTTCATTTTAAATTAGGAATATTTTTAAAGATACCTTTAAACTGCCTTTTTAAACAAACTTTAGCCGTCTAGTGCATTGTATTGTTTGTAGATTGAGAAAAGATTTGGGGCATGTTTCTCGTTCAATCTTGTACACTGCTTGTCCCACTATTGTGACACTACCAATAGTCAACTGTTCACTACTGAGACGAACCACTTTGAACAAAGCCATAAATGAACTCTTCTCTTCATTTTTCACACAGGCTCACTCTTTATTTCTCTTTGGGATAAAAAGCTGTTCATCAGATCTGGCCGATGATACTTGCATGGCTTGGCGTTGATCTCCAAATACAATTGAACCAGTATCAGGTCAATTTAAAATGGTCAGAAAATACTTTAGGTCAACTGAACATATTCTTTTCAGAATAAATAAACGTCTATGGCATTGCTGCCGTAAAACTGCAGATGTAATTCAAATTCATCTTTGACCTAAATGCATACGTAAATGGTGATTTGTAGCAATGTTTGTTAGCATCTCTCAGAAAACGTTCTTCCAATCTGAGAAAGCTGGAATGGAAAGAGGTTGAAGAAATGCTGCTTGATCTAAAACAAAAGAGAACAATCATAGAGTCTGTTAAACATGCATTCTTGATCTGCACACCGTGTTCACTAAACTCTCAACCCAAGCAGTTTTTGTTTGTTTGTTTGCATTTGTTTTTGGCGTAAAGAGAAGTGTGTTAGCTGCAATCTGCATAAGAATGTTTTCTTCTAATTGGCTCTAAGGTTGCATTCTTCCAGCAATTAATACGAGAAAGCAAGTTTCATGGAAGCCTTGTTAAAGGTATTAGAGTATCTGTGCCATTTCTGCTGCCAGAGAAAAATAGTGCATCTCAACAAAATATTATCAAAGACTCTGGGCCCAGGGGCCTTTTGGGTATTTTTATTTTCTTATAATTGAGTTCTAATGTGCCTGTGTGATTTCTTGCTTTATAGAGGGGTTTAATGCTTTCCATTATCAGTCTACTCTGAAAGAAACTTGAGAATTATGCTTTTCAACAGACGAATAATCACAAAGGAAATTTTTAGAAAGTCTGTGTGTTTTTTCTAAGAGCATGCAGATAAAAACCAAGAGGAATAACACTAGTATAAAACAAGAAAAATATATTTCTTCAATATTTAATGACTTATTGATTATCCTTGGGGTCAATATGACCCCATACAGTATTAACAGTATTTTTTTTTCAGATTCAATGACTTTGCCTAATGTAATGGGAAATAACTTTCTGAATATAACATTAACATGACATTCTGTTTTCTTGGCCTGTACACATTTTGTCCCATAAGTTTTATTTGGGGTCAGTTTGACCGCAGGGTTTTTTAGCTGTATAAAACATGAGCAAAATGTACATATATTTGTTTTATTGAGGTCACTGTAATATTCTATGCTTTTATAATATGTACTATCATTTAATTAGCATTTTTATTTATAATTCCCAATTGAAAATGGCCTCTAAGCAAAGGTTTCTGTCACAGGTTTTGATAGTGAAAGTTACGTAGTGGAGAATTTGTCTGAGACAGAGGATAATCTTGAGGATAATCTCATCCTCTTGAGATTATCCAGTTAACAGTTGACCCTCCTGCTGTCTCTTAACCACCAGCAAACACTTTACTTTCCAAAAATTTAACTTTATTATGGTTCCTTCCCCACTTGAACGACAGGGTAGACTTAGTGCTGTGGATGTCATCAAAATGATTACAGGGTCCACCAAATATGCTTCCAGTCATGTTCAACAAATAAAAATCCCAGTTTCAGTTTTTTATTACACCAACAATTGAAATGATATAGTTGAAATGGCAAACTTAGAGGGGGGAGGGTCTATGGGGATGGCTGGAAAAATGATGTGGCTGATTTGCAGCCTAGATTGTGTTGGTGTACAAACTGTTTTTTTTTTCTTGGTGTCAGATTGACTGTTCCAGTATTTGCTAAAAATATTTTTTGTTATTATTTTCCTGTTATAAAATATATATATATTTTATATATACATTTTTTAATTATTAAAAAATGGTTTACATTAAATCAGTTCATAAACTGTTCATAAATTACAATAACTCTCTAGAAACATGAAAAAAATCTACATTTTTATAAAACTGTAATGACCAACAACATTGTCCCCAAAAACGAATGCATTTTTTACAAAGTCAATATTTTTAAGAATTTTCTACCAACAGCAAAAAAAAAAACCTAACATGCTATGCTTTGTGTTTATTTACTTAAAATATAAGAGTAAGTTACGTAGGAGTAGACTGACTGTCTGATTTCGGCATCAAACTATCAAAATCAGCTGGAAGCTTGCAGATACTACTTTACTCTAAAATTATTTTCCCCTAAATTCAACATCCAGTTGTTTTTACAAGTGTGTTGAAAAATGTGTTCAGCAGAGGTGCGTGTGAAGATTCCGTGCATGTGCAGCTTCGTTCCGACCATCATGTTACCATCAGAGTCTTGCTAGTTTTTATTTCAAATAGTCAGTGTGTCGCATTGTTTATATTTTATACAATCTATTGTTTCTATTTAAAAAAAAAAAAAAAAACAAATGTACATTTATATTCTGCATGTATTCGTTTGGCAGACACTTTTATCCAGAGCAACACACAAGAACTGTAACAAACTTGCAAAAATTATTTCTAATACTTTAAAATGAAAAGTTTATGACAACAGTATTATGAGAATATTTACAGGAACCTTTTTTTGTAAATATTATTCAGAAAAACAGCATTGTTCTAACATCACTTGTTTATAGCAATGGCAGGTGGTGGGCTAGTGCTATGTTAATGGCTAGTTGCTGTAAAGTTGAGTATATTTGCCAAAGACAAATCATATTTACAGAAATAATGAAATAAATGATGAAATAAATGATACTTTTTTTTCAGTTTTCTTTTTCAGCTCCACCTGCTCGTATTCTCTCCCCAGAACAGTGGCTATCACTTAATATTTAAAGATTGATGCATTAACCATTTATTTTCATTTATATCTAATAAAAAGTGATTGGTCAGTCACCATCGTACGTGAAAACCTCAGTGCTCCCAATGGTTGGCACAACTAATTTGTTTAAATCCAAATTTGTCTGTTTTTTTACTGATCTAATCACTCAATAATAAAAAAAAGTATTACGCGGTGTTTTGTGTTGTGAGGAATCTAAAGTGTTTTCTTGTCTGGCAAGAACTACAGAGGCATTGAGCCCACAGGCCATTAGAGTCCGTCTGCAGGCCCTGTCTGTCCATGGCCACGCTGCAGTAGCTCTCAAAGAGATCTAATTATTTGCCAGAGGTCAGAGAGCAAGTGCCCTCAACAAATCCAAGAATAGGACTCGGTCCTATTAATCTCCATTCTGCCGATGATAGATACCAGAAAGGGAAGGAGTCACTCATGCCCGCTCCTGATTTACAGAGAAGCATCAATCTTGTCATCCATTCAGCAAACAATAACTGTCAGAGGCACGGAGGAGAGCGAGGGGGGCAGGGGTGGGGGCGATCGAGGGGTTCAGCCTGACTACTGTATATGTGAACTCATCTGTAATGTTGCCTTTCCTCATTTCTCCATGATAGAATTGTCGGGGACACATCGCTTTTCCCACAATCCATTTGTACGGCGGTTGACAGAAATAGGGTGAAGATGGAGAAAAGTGAACCAAATTGCCCACATTTACCTGAAGTTGACTTCCAGTCTGCGGGCGAGTGAGGGAGAAAAAGTGGAAAGTGATACTGTTACCAAATATTTGACTTGTTGGATAGCCTAGAAATAAAAACGGGACGTTTAGGCACAAATTGATCCGAGTTCAGTTTGTCTATGAGGTAGCCGGAGCCATCAAAACAATGAATTCTAAGCCTCAAACTGGAGGCTGGGTAACCTTTCTACATGGCACAGGATACGTGATTGTCTTTCCTTCCTCGCAGTACTGAAAGAATTGTCATTGTGTGCTTGGAATATTTATTTGTGGGCACCGTTATCCATAAAATAGTCCAATCCGGCCTTTATGTTGTAGAAGGACCTTCTTTGAAGACTAGTGACAGGCATTTCCACCTCTGAGTTTCTATTAAATTGGGGATTTTCCTCAGAGCGCAGAGTGCAGAGTATAAATGAACAAATTACTGGAACCATCTGACCTCCAGAAAAAAAATCATCATTTTATTCTATTGTTTAGAGACCGACTTTAGTTGGGAAGTCGGAAAAGAGTGGGCAGATTTGTTGGGTTGTGCCAAAAACATTGTATATCTCTGTCCCTATAAGTATGCCCAGGGTGTTTGGCAAGACTGAATTATGAGACATAGTCATTGTATCGTACCCAGTTATTTTAATGCAATTCTACCGTTGTCAAATCTCAAATGGGATTCCGCCAGCTATCACAGAGAACATTTCTGTGGTTGTATGCACTCTAGTGGATTCTCTCTCTGAAGAAAGTGGATAAACTATGTTATCAACTGTCCTTGCTGCTATGATTTAATGGTTGTGGTTATAAATTGATATAAAACAGAAATAAAACATTTTATTGTCTTTTAAATATGTATTTAACATAAATCACACATTCCTTCACATATTTTTAACTAATTTGTCCTTCTGTTCCTAATTTATCTGTGAAAATTAATAGCTTTTTTAGATGATAAAAAAAACTTCTAGTTACTTTGGTGTGACATCTTTGTTATTACATTTTAAGTAAAATAAATACATATTTATTTATAGAATACATTATTTCAATTTTGATAATAATTTACAAAATGTGAGCAAACTCTGTAGTGGGATTACAACTGGCTGAGGAACAACTCTTCTTCCAATATGAGTTGTTTCTTTGAGAATGGCTGTTTCTTGTCATGCCAACATTGAGCATAGCAACAAGACACAAGGTAGTCATACTGCATCAACAAGGACTCCCCCAGATAGGAAGCACAGAGAAATGGACAACATTGAGGATCATAGACACAGTGGTCAGCCAAAGAAACTTGCAGAAGAATAAAAAAAAAAAAAAAACATCAAGCTAATTACTCTTCAAAGACCCAGATATATATACTAATCTACTCCAAAAAGTCTAGCCAGACGTGGTCTTCATGGAAGACCTTCAGCCAAATAAAGGTAAGCAACTCAGGTAGGATTGAAAACAACAACCCGAGTGCAGATAAAACTAGAGCAGGTGCTTGGGACTGATGTCAACCTTTGAAATATTTGGCTGCAGCAGTTTGTTTGCCGGAGACTGGAGAGGGGTACAATGTGTCTGATGCAACAGTGAAGCATGGTGGAGGTTTTTGAAGGTTTGGGGCTGCAAATCTGCAATTGGATTTAGTCAGGATTAATGGTGGTCTCAATGCTGAGGCATACAGGCAGTTCCTGTCAGTCTGGATTCTTCCAACAGTGAAGTTCGCTGATAAGTGTAAAAAAGGCAGTGGGAAATGTAAATAACTCCCTAAGTGTTGGGTTAACAATACACAGTGTAAAAAAAGTACACTTTGCCTGGGTAAATTATGGGTGTAAAATGATATCGCTTTACATTTACACCTGAAAGTGCAAAAGAAAAGTGTGCCAAAATCACGACTCCGCCCACAACAACTTCTGCGTCGAGGAGGGACATTTTCTCTGGTGATGGAGAAATGTTACACTCCATCCCCATTTTTCAGCACTTTGAAGTGTCAATTTATCTCAACACTTCAACCAGTTTACTTTTTAGATTGGGCCATATATGGTTAAAATGAACACTTTAAGTGTTGGATTGACACAGTTTACTGTGTACAGATGTTTTTCAAGAGCTGGACTAAACCCTTTTTCTAAAAGAAAGTCTGGATGCTTCAGAACCAAGAGGTTTTGGATGCTTTTATTGGTTTCAACTTTGTTTTGGGACGATCTCTTCCTGTTCCAACATGACAGAAAGCAAGATGACTGTCCTGCACAGAGAATAATGATTTTTTTTTTTTTAACTTTGCCAACTTTTAGATATCTACTTTATATAATTCTTTAATAATGCTATACACGGAATATAGAATAAGTTTCTTTCCTATTTGCATAAACTATGTTGAGTGGCTGAAAACACCACTCAATTTTTTGATCCAATTTAAACTAATTATTTATATCTTTGCCATGATAGTACCAAAGCAACAGAAAAATTATATTAAACCCTCTTAAAAACTCATGAATGATGGAATGAAGCATTGAAAAGCTCGTAAAAGGGGCATGAATAAACAAGTTAATAGCGTTTTAGGACAAATAATAAATGATAGAGATTTCAAGTTCGGCTGAACCGATAATTCAATCAATTTTCTCAACCTTTCTGGCAAACCACAATTACATGGAAGCTATCTTGAACCACACCACTTGTAATCATGGACTGCTTAATGACTGAGTCTGAGCTGGGTCGCAATGCCCTCATCTCCATCACTAAGAGAGGATCAACGAGCCCCAGTCTTGTTTTCTATATAAATAAGGAGCAGGATTTGAGCACAAACACCTCTGTTTTCCGAGATATTGATGCAGGGTTGAATTAATGTGTCCTATAAGACAACACACAAAATCCCTGCAAAGCCCGGAACAGTCCAGCCTCTTAGACACTTGACATTTGTTTTTCATCATGAACTTAAAGGTCACTAGCTGCCGGAGTGCCTGCCATCCTGTTTAGCTTTGCATTTGCATGAATTTTATTACCAGCCCACAATCTGGGAACTCCAATTGTTTGACTTTTTTATTAATCTAATGTCACACATTTCCAAATAAACAAGGTATTTAAAGATTAGCGAAAAAGAAAAAAAAAAAACTGTAGAAGCTTGGGCTTAAATGTGAATTCTGCATGGCAATTATGTTTTATTTGTCTGCAGATATCTACAACACATTCATTCTAACATAATGCATCTTTAGGTTAAATTAGAATCATTGAAGTGCTCTGTGGTGTACAGTAGGGGGAAACGATTTTAAAAGTTCATGAATTGACAAACATATTTCCAATTATACAGTGGCTTGCAAAAGTATTCGGCCCCCTTGAACTTTTCCACATTTTGTCACATTACAGCCACAAACATGAATCAATTTTATTGGAATTCCACGTGAAAGACCAATACAAAGTGGTGTACACGTGAGAAGTGGAACAAAAATCGTACATGATTCCAAACATTTTTAACAAATAAAGAACTGAAAAGTGGGGTGTGCATAATTATTCAGCCCCCTGAGTCAATACTTTGTAGAACCACCTTTTGCTGCAGTTACAGCTGCCAGTCTTTTAGGGTATGTCTCTACCAGCTTAGCACATCTAGAGACTGAAATTCTTGCCCATTCTTCTTTGCAAAACAGCTCCAGCTCAGTCACATTAGATGGACAGCGTTTGTGAACAGCAGTTTTCAGATCTTGCCACAGATTCTCAATTGGATTTAGATCTGGACTTTGACTGGGCCATTCTAACACATGGATATGTTTTGTTTTAAACCATTCCATTGTTGCCCTGGCTTTATGTTTAGGGTCGTTGTCCTGCTGGAAGGTGAACCTCCGCCCCAGTCTCAAGTCTTTGGCAGACTCCAAGAGGTTTTCTTCCAAGATTGCCCTGTATTTGGCTCCATCCATCTTCCCATCAACTTTGACCAGCTTCCCTGTCCCTGCTAAAGAGAAGCACCCCCAGAGCATGATGCTGCCACCACCATATTTGACAGTGGGGATGGTGTGTTCAGAGTGATGTGCAGTGTTAGTTTTCCGCCACACATAGCGTTTTGCATTTTGGCCAAAAAGTTCCATTTTGGTCTCATCTGACCAGAGCACCTTCTTCCACATGTTTGCTGTGTCCCCCACATGGCTTGTGGCAAACTGCAAACGGGACTTCTTATGGTTTTCTTTTAACAATGGCTTTCTTCTTGCCACTCTTCCATAAAGGCCAACTTTGTGCAGTGCACGACTAATAGTTGTCCTATGGACAGATTCCCCCACCTGAGCTGTAGATCTCTGCAGCCCGTCCAGAGTCACCATGGGCCTCTTGGCTGCATTTCTGATCAGCGCTCTCCTTGTTCGGCCTGTGAGTTTAGGTGGACGGCCTTGTCTTGGTAGGTTTACAGTTGTGCCATACTCCTTCCATTTCTGAATGATCGCTTGAACAGTGCTCCGTGGGATGTTCAAGGCTTGGGAAATCTTTTTGTACCCTAAGCCTGCTTTAAATTTCTCTATAACTTTTTCCCTGACCTGTCTGGTGTGTTCTTTGGACTTCATGGTGTTGTTGCTCCCAATATTCTCTTAGACAACCTCTGAGGCCGTCACAGGGCAGCTGTATTTGTACTGACATTAGATTACACACAGGTGCACTCTATTTAGTCATTAGCACTCATCAGGCAATGTCTATGGGCAACTGACTGCACTCAGACCAAAGGGGGCTGAATAATTATGCACACCCCACTTTTCAGTTCTTTATTTGTTAAAAATGTTTGGAATCATGTACGATTTTCGTTCCACTTCTCACGTGTACACCACTTTGTATTGGTCTTTCACGTAGAATTCCAATAAAATTGATTCATGTTTGTGGCTGTAATGTGACAAAATGTGGAAAAGTTCAAGGGGGCCGAATACTTTTGCAAGCCACTGTATATATATCAGAAAAAGAAAAAAATATTTGCCCTCTGCAACCTTAAGGAAACTCCAAAATAAAGTACAGCATTCTCAATGTGACCAGTACGAATGGTTTCTGAGGTCCCCTATTTGCATCAAAAACACCACCCTTTCACATGTCAGTCATTTCGATGAGATAAGTAGATTCGACACGTATGATGATGAGTTGTCACCTACATTGCACGTTTTCGTCATTAAAAGGTATTCTTTAAGAAAAAAAAGAGAAATGGCCATGTCAACTTTTGGTTGCTATGGAGGAGCCAAGTTCCCCATGCCAATATGAGTGAAATAAAGCAACCCCCCATGTCTCTATGATTTTCCTTAGCTGAGATAGTTATATGGCAGGTTTGTTGCTATGGTGAACAGTCTGGTTGCTATAGAGGGGTCATAATGCTCCCTTTGTCAATACTAGTCACATAGACCAACTTATATGTCTTTATCATTAACTAAAGCTGAGGTAGTCCAGAAAAAATGGTTGCTAGGGTAAACAGTTTGGTTGCTAGATAGCTGTCAGTGATATCAGAATTATTTTTACTATGATACAATTCTTGTTACTATTATTAATATAAACAACCCCCCCTTTTCTTTCTAATGTTTCATCTTGACAACACTTTTGTAGCTGTTTCTCATTATTTTATAACAGCCATTATAAATAAATATTTAACTCCTTCTACAGATCGAATACTTTTGCTTACTTTTGAATACTTTTGCCCAGTGGTTGGTTTGTTCTTGTCAATGGAAATGTTCCAGCATTCTTTGTGATTTCCCAGAATTCCTTTAGTGTTAGCAGCCTGAAAAGACACAGCAGCCCGAGTCAGAACAGTTCGGAAGTTTTTTTATAAAGTTTGTAGTTCGAATGGTCTAGGAGAAGTCAAATAAATAAGTGAATTTTAAACATATTCCAATATTTTAAAGATATGTTTAGGTCAATTTTATTTATTGTTGGATACGTTTTTGTCTTATTTAATCTTTTATGATTGTCTACAGGGCTTTTCACTCCATAATAACTTGTTTTAATCTACAAAAAATTGAAATTGAATATAAAAAATGCAATTCTCAACTAAATGAAATCTGTCTGAGCGTAATCCGAGTCGTTTCTCATGAACCCCTGCAGCCATATTCATTAACCCGGCTTCTGATGGGCCCAGTCAGATCTGAGTTCCTGTCATTAATATGCGTGACGCTTTTAATGAGGCTTAGCAACCCTTCATCCCCCAACCCCTCCAAGCCCCTCGGTCCAAGCTCAGGATAGGCCCTGTCTCCTGTCAAATAGGAATAACTCAGTGTCTGCTCTTAAATTCAGGAAGAATAATGCCTTAAACATCAGGTTAAACTCGGGTGAACTGCTAGATTGACATAATTACACACTTTCCAGTCCAGATTAATATTTTATAATACTTTGAGGCTTTCACGATTGAGGGGCTGGCAGATTTCTAATAAACTATTTAATTTCTAATTAAATCGCACAAGATCATAGATTTCAATATTTCAATCAAATTTTCACTTCTATTTTTAAACTTGTTGCAGACTCTAATTTTTTTTAATTGATGTTTACATCTGCCAAAGAAAACATATGTGTCTTTTGCTCCGGATAAAAAAAAAAAAAATCCTTTTAAATGCATCTCCTCCTAGAGCAATTAAGCTACAGCTATTAAACTTGGCCGGGACATCCAAACCACTGACTTGAGTTGCTATATCTTTTCAAACTGGTACCAATAAAGGAATTCAGGGAAATCACTAGAAAATGGGACATGTTCCATTGATTTAACATGGGGTCAAACCTTGAAAAACGGTAACATCATAAAACTAACAATATTTGTAGACCATATTTATGGAGATTTTCAGTGTGTTTACGAAAATACCAACAACTGTGCAAAAGTATTTGAACCCTTGGCTCTAGAAAGGTTAAATATTTTCCATTAACTTACTATGGTCATTGAAAACACATGGAAACGGCAACAAAATGTATTGGATTTATTCATGCTATTTCAAGCAATATTTTTATGGCCCCCTAGCAACCATTACCCTAGCAACCAAATTTTCTGAACTTTATCTCAGCTTTGACAAATGATAAAGTCCAGGAGGTTGGTTTCTGTTATTCTTATTGGCAGAAGGAACTTTGTACGATGTCCTCCATAGCAACCAAAAAATTCTACCTTGGCAACCATTCCATTTTCCTTACAAAAATACTTTTAAACAAAACAAAAATGACACTTTTACAAGCCAAACATCAAAGTTTGTACACAAGTACCTGTTGCGAATGCAGTTTTACCAGTACTATAATTACTGGTAAATATGATTTATTTTGAGTTTTACATAGTTCTTCAACAAGTTCATTGTAGCATGTGGAAATGATGATCTCTGAATTCTGAATAACAGCTTTAAAAGGATGCACAAACACAGTGACCACCTGCATTGATTTCCTCTCCACAGAGCCAGTTTGACATGAATAATTCATCCGCGCTATTGTAAACTGTAAAGGCCGCAGCTCCGGGGTCAGCAGGTACCTCTGAAACGAGCAGGGCCCATTCACAAGGACTCGCTCACTGTCAGTTCATCCGCCTCCACAGTGATTCTGTTATTAATTCCCATTGTGACCATGCATGGTTACTGCGACCACCCAACACACAAACTATTTATACAGGTTAAAGAGATCAATTAGATACCGGCCCTCAGACTCTGGCCTGCCATCCGAAGAGTCCACGCTCGTAGGCACAAGCACATTATTGGGGTGAAAAGACAGATTCCTCTGTGAGAGAACCGTACTCGGCTGTATATTTACCAGTGAAGTTATTACGGCCCAAAGGGAACCAAGATGCAAAGGTCAGGAAGTCAAAAGCAGGGAGGTCATACTGTATATTCACTTAAAAAGTTTGATCAGACACTTTGGTGGAAAAGTAGCCGAGCTGAAAGGAAGAGTTCAGCATTTATTCACCCGCTAAACCGAGTTTACTTTTTCTGTTGATCTCAAAAACTGAGATTTAAAGAGATGTTACAAGTGGCAGACGAAGTGGGAACAGATGCTGTGGAAGAAATGCACATAGTAGTCTCACAATAACATCTTTTCTCAAATGACGAAAGAACTCTTAAAGACATGAGCTGAGGAATAGAAGCTTTACTTTTATTTATATCATTGAAAGTAATTCATGAAATGTCATCATCATCTCTGCAGTTCATATGCCAAAATGCTGCCTTGTTCTATCAGTTCTCATACAGGTGCTGGTTTTATAAAGTTTCAAGTGCATATTTCCTTTAACTCTTCTAATATAATTGGGGTGCACGAATGTTTTTTTTTTTTTTTTGCTTCAGATTGAAAGACTTTTACTAACTTAATGGTCAGAACTTGATAAACATAAAATTAACATATTATCCTGTCAATGGCCTGTACACATGAGTGATGGGTGATAGTGAGGTCACTGTGTATGCTATGATTGGAGAAAGAGGATAATCTTGAGGAGGACCCTGATTATGATGCATCATCCTCAGATGAGAATGAGATTCCTTGTGTTGACCCGCCTGTTGTCACCAGCAAACACATTATCTTCCAAAAATGGAAGAATATGACTCCCGACTCCCCACTTAAATAACAGGGTAGACTTAGTGCTGCTAATTTTGCTTGAGGGTTTGCTAAAAGAAATTATATAATGATATAATAGGGTAAGGGGGGGGGGGGTGGTGTATTTCAGAGCATTGCAAAAGTAGTCACCAAAGGGATTTACCTGATACTAACATTTTTCAAATTCACTCAAGATAAGGTTTCACATTTGTGTACATATTACATATTTTTCATGTGTTTTATTATCATTTATTACATTAACAAGGTGTAGATCTAAGGATTGCAGAAACTTTACTTGATTTTTCTCTGGTTTTCCATTTTTTTATCAACTTAAGCCGTTGCATGGATTAGGCGTTTTACATGTAAAACTTGCTTAGAGAGACGAAATGTTCGAGATATGAAAGCCACCCTGGAACGGACTAATTTCGTATCTCTGTGTACCACTGTATATTTCAAAACAAAGCAATGTATTCAATCAGAATAAATTTACTTTGGTTGTACTTTTAATTTTATGGTTCAAAAGAATTTTGTGCAGCTTTTTTACATTTACAATTTTCAAGGGATAAACCTATAAAATGTCTGTATTTAGAAAAAAATATGTGGAGAAAAAAACACGATTTTTACATTCTTTTTTTTTTGTAATTTTGACACTTTCGTCAGTTAATATTAAACTAACTCTATTAATATTAATAAAATCTAGGATATAAGGGTTAAATTGATGTATGGCAAATAAATACTTCAAAAAATGGCTGCTCCACAGCAGGTAAAATGTAAAATATGCTCTGGCGGATTTGGTTCTATGGCAGGTCTTAAAGGCTTAAATGAAATTCTACTTTAATGACCTTTAAAACCAATATTCGTCCAGTTGAAATTGTTAAAGTAACATTTTTATGAATACCATGTATTAGGTATTGTTCTAAATGTCAAGTATATTTATGATAAAATAAATAGTATGTAGGGGGACATTGTTGGTGAACTTTCTCTATAACTTGCTTCTCCGCTCCTCGACACAGCTTAACGTAAGCCTTGGAGACATCAGCTAAAGTTGAAGTTTACTGGTTTTAAAAGTCGATTTCCAGAAGTATGAGCATGACTGATATGAGGCCACACTTTTGAGGGGTTTGGGTCCTGTGTGTCAGGTCATCTGTTATGAGTGTGTTTTCTGTTATGAATGTGTTTTCTGTCGCTTCGCCGAAGTGCTCGAGTCCGGCAGTGAATCACTGGGCTCTGCTGGGACTCAAACTCAGCTCATTCCTCATGGTTTATGTTCCTTTAGCCTTCTTGAGCATTCCTGGTCGGTCTGACTGCTGTATGAGAATTTCATTTGTCAAATCCCAATAGTGATTGATTGTCATAATTAAACAATAAATGTGATTTTGAACCTAATACTTCAGCCAAGTGTTGTAGAAGGAACCAAGCTTATTTTCCTCAGACTGTTTTGACTTTTTATTGTTTTTGTTGTTTTTTTTTTTTTTTTGAGGGGGGGGGGGGGGTATTCATAAAAAATGACTATTATACGTAAGGGATAATCAACGCTCAGCCGTGCATTATACATTTATAATGGAGGAAACGTTATAGGAGGGCGGATAACTATTCGCCGCGCAAAGTGCATTACAACTGTATTGTGTGGAATATCCCATTTATGCCATGGTCATTTGGCAACACAAAAATGTGTAAATTATTATTAATATGTATGGCTGTAATAAATGAATGGAATTAAAGTTATTTTAGTCAGTTGACGTTAGCTCACAAATGAAAACAAACAACAAAAATGCCGTGGATGTTCAAGACTACATATATAATTGTAAATACGGATTATTGACATGAGGCAGCGGATACTGCTGGGTCTGAGGGTTTGACGCTATGTCGTAATGTGTTTCCTGTGTTTGTGAAAGCGGGTGATGTTGTTGAGCTTGGATACTGACTCTTAGCGTCCAATCAGCGCCTGTTTCATTGAAGCCTTACCTTAGAGATGTAGCATCTGTCCAAATCAACAAATCCAGTTAAATTTCTCAGCACATTGGTGGTAAATAAACTGGATTGGGGATTTTCGATTATCTATACCAGGGGCGTGGGGGAATTGATTTTAGCCGATGTTCCTCGCTGCATAGCGTTGTAAAATGGCGAAGGAGAGATCATTGGCGGAGGAGCACACGAGTGAATAAACTGACCTGGACTACCTGTGCGGTTATTTAAAATGAATCAAGACCTGCCAGCCATTCAGAATCGAGTATTCAGACAGACCATGGAATAATACAATAAAAACAACACCACCGAAGTTAAATCTTGACCAATATGTTGCAATAATCACTTAAATTGTAACTGAACATCAATGAATCCTCGTTACTCAGACTTTCTGAGTACCTGGCATTTCATTATTAAAACAACAGATCTGGCTGAATTCTTGGCTGACCAGCGCTCATATATCAGTGTATCCAGCGGCTCTTTAGGCACCAGTTATCCAGACTCATTGATGACTCTATAGGAGGATGAAACTCTAGGCTCTGGCACACTCTGCATGGCTCTGACGGCCAGGGGAAGCTCTCGCAGATCTTTCTCAACTCTGCATGGATCCGTGTGCCATCTGGACGGACTATGAATGGCCCAGATCAGGGAGGGTGCCAGCAGGCCTCCATAGTGCAATGTGGCAGTAGCTTTAATGAACTGCTAACTGCCCTCACTTTAAATCCAGCTGACATTTAAACTTTATCACTGGCATTTCCTCGGGCAAACACATTGTTATCTAAATTGTATTTAATATTTTAATGTTTACTTGTGTCCTTCTGTCACTTAACGTAGTCCCAGACACACATGATGATGATGAGATTAGGAATCTCTTGGGGTCATGCATCACGTCCAGTAATAGTTATTCTTTGCCTCACAGACAATTAGTAATAATATGCATAAATAATAATGTCCCGATGACATCACTGCATGCTAATGTCTCATGCTGACTTACCCAAATAAGTTTGAAACAACAAGGTTACGATTAAATTTTAACGTTATCCAAAAGCCTGTTAACAATGTTAGCTTGAATGCACTTAGCATTAAAAAAAGAACCAGTAGACACAAACCAGAACTGCAGATAGTTTAAAAACTCCACAATTTTCTGCAAACACACATTGATTATTCATATAATAGTCATAATCTGAGTTTATCATGGTAAAAATCCACATTAGCAGTCATCAAATCTCTCTTCCTTTCCATGTGAGGGAGGCAGGCAATGGCGCATGTGCATCAACGATTAGAAAATTTACTCAGAATTGTTAATTTTTTGGTGTGACTTGATGAGACGGCAAAAAACGAAGTAATATTATGTAGCAAATTGTATTTAAATGTACTTTGGTACAATATATGAAATGTAAGCAAAGTGCTGAACTGTGCATGCCTCTCTTAAGTAAAAACACATATTACTATTTTTTTTGTAAAACGTACTTAAGTAATGGAGGCAATATTTGCTAAGTCCAAAAATATTTATTTTTATAGTGTGATATCATATGCATTTCAAAAATAAACCGCAGTGTTTAACCTCCATTTCTAGCTAGATTTGAGAATGACCCGTTTTTCTCATCTCATATTTTTCAAATAATGTTTCATGCTCCCAGGAGACTTGATCTTGTTTTTGGGAGGTGTTTCCTCACAAAGGAAGTGAGTGCTTCATGATACAGTTGTTGCATAGAGTAATGAATGTGAGAACTGTTTTTGCAGCTGAAGCTCGTTCGGAATGTCTGGATGCATTGAAGGATCACGCTGAGAACGGAGGAGAAGCTCAGAGCAGAATCCCCAGGTGCTGACTTTGACATGTCTGATGATCAAATACCCATCTGGACACAGGCCGTTTCAAGCTAATCTGAGACAAAGTATTTTTGTCACATGAATGTTTTGTAGTTGTCCTTAAATTACACATTTTAGGCATTTGAAATGCATGATGAATGCTTCATTATTTGGTTTTGGGTGTCCCCGAGTGTCAAGGTCTTTGTTAATGTTTGACATGGACATCAAGGAAATACACCAAATAATCTATAGGTTTTTTTGTAAAACAACTATAAGATGTTTTTATTTTTTTACCAGATTTTGAAGCATATTACTCTACAGTTCATCAGAAATCTATCTCCTTGTTCTTTTATTCATTCAAAAATTCATCATCCTTCCATTTGAACATTTCTTCCCATATAGCATTTTTATCTGGTCTAGCTCTGACCAGCTTTTGCATTGCCCAAGTACCACAATGAATTACAGACAAATCTGGGTTCCAGACAAGGGCCACGTATAGGCTATAACTCACCCAAGTCACAGCCAAGTAAACAACCTACGAAACACAGCAAATGATGTCTGGTGCTGGTCTTGTGTGCAACTTTAAAAGAAAACCCTCCTTATTTCCTCTCCTCAGAACTGCATCCTTTTTATCTGTAGAACATCTATCTGCTAAATACATTCTTTTTTAAAACCTTTTGAAATACCTTCCAAACGAAGTACAATACCTGTGAGATGGTTTGTGTTTTTCAAGGTTCTGGCACAATGGCACAAAAAGTATTTGAAACTGTGAAGGTTTAGGATAGGTTCGCCAGTTTTTTTTAATTTTTTTTAATCAGATTTATGTGTAATGTAATGAAAAACAAGCTTGGGTTCATCATATCATATACAAAAAAATATATATATATATATTTTAAAGGTATTATATTAGAGCAAATGGTAAAATGGTAAAAACATGTTTTAGGTAATCAGGAGAAATTTCACCAAACGCTTCTAGAAGCACCTCCCACAAGTTGGATTGGCTGGATGGGCACTTCTTGTGTGGCCATTTTCAATAGGGTTTAGATCTGGTGACTCCACTACAGATAGAAGACAAGCAGCTGCTTCTTCTTTAAATAGTTCTTGCACAGTTTGGAGGTTTGCTTTGGGTCATTGTCCTGTTGTAGGATGAATTGGCTGAAATCAAGCGCTGTCCACAGGGTATGGCAGACCTTGGAAAAATGGAGTGATCATCTTTCAAAATCCCTTTTACACTGAACGAAGCTCCCACCTTAGCAGCACCAAAGCAAACCCTGGCCATCAGGTTACCCCCACCGTGCTTGACAGATAGCATCAGGCAGCATTCCACCATCTTTTCAGTTGTTCTGCATCTCACAAATGTTTTTTTCTGTGTGATCCAAACCCGTCAAACTTTGATTTGTCCGTCCAGAACACTTTGTTCCAATTGTTTCACATGAAAGTTTTCTCTTTTTCCGCACAAGTGTTTTACAATTATCAATTAGCTTCTGCCACAATAAGCAAACACAGTGATAGTTGTGGGAAAAGCGCCTCTATACACATATGTAGATATTGTACCAAATAACCTGAAATTTGTGGCTAGAAAAGTCATTTACCATATTAACTTTGTATAGAGTTTATTTGTAATTAGTTTAAAGTTATCGTCATTGTTTTTACCTCAAAATGAGGAAATTACTAAGGACCCCCCCTTTATTAGAAGTATGACCAACTAGAAAACAAGCATTGTTTTTTTTGTTGCAATTTAATAAATCTATCATATCTTGTTATAATAATATTTGCAGACATTTCCCGTCTGTCAGATATATGCGGATCCAGCTTGTCATAAATCACCTTGGGAAAATCCTTTGCGGTGATATGGAATTAAGATTGTTTGCATAAATCTCTTGAATTTTGTCCTGAAGCCATTAAAGTATAATGTATGAAAATTAAAGCTTGGTAAATGATATTTAATCTCCTCCATAATATAATATTTGCATGTTCTGTCCAATATTAGGGCTCAAGAGGACAATTGAAGACGATTCTCATTGTGATATTCATCTAGTAACACGGACTCACCCTTGGGCTAGCAGCCTATTTACAGGCCACGGTAAAGAGGGATTATATAAATATCATTAAAGCATGCCGTAATAAAACCAGTTCTGATTTATTCATGAGAACACTGTGGAAAAGCATGGCAATAAACCCCTTAGATTAAATGCCAGGATACACTGCACTGAAAGAAAAACACTGGAAACAACTAAACGAGCGAAGTTTCATCTGTAACTTACAATGGATTTACAAACTCAAAAACAGCCTGGTCAAGTTTGAATTGAAACACCAACGTTTTATTCTTATTTTCAATGTCCTGGATCAAATTTGTCGATTTCCTTTCTTCCCTTTTGGATGTTAAATATGAAATGCGATGTAACAGCTTATTTAATCTAATACAAATCTCTTGCCTTGCATCTAAATGCGATGCATTTTACTTCTGCATTTTAAGATTTTTTTTTCCAAAACACCATAACTCTAAACATGTGTTTGAGGAAAATCTAAAATTTTTTGTTCCAAACTTTCATAGAGCACCTCAAATCATACTTAAAATCCAGATTTTAATATTTAAAGATTTATTTTAAAAGTCTTTATTTCCCCCAAAATTTGATAACTCCATAGCTCTTTTGTCACAAAACGCTATAAATCCAAGGCATTAATTTACATATTGTATTTTGAATGGTTTCATTTCAAATATAACAAATAACACTGACATTGGCTGCTCCTAGAATAGATTGGTTAAACACTTTTAGAACCCATCCAGTCTTTCCTTTCACCTTGCAGAGACTTTGAGACATCTCTGCTGGACTTTATTGACTGTGATTAGCTGGAAAATGGCCTAATTCTGTTCCGTCTTCATGGAATATTTATAAAACTATTCAAAACGTTCGCTGCAGATAACCTCCTCAGAACCTGATCTTCTTTACACTGTGCTTGGTTTAATGCCATTATTGCGTTTTGAGAAAAAAACTAGACTGGTGTTTAACGCAGCTGGGAAAGAAACAATCAAACCAAGACTGCATTACATGGTAAGTATTGTGTTTTTTTGGTAAATTGATTATGGGCTTTTAAAATGTGAACACAATACACTCGTTTTTTTTTCGTAACCAAACTTAATTTCTACCTTTTTAAATATCTGGAGGTCAGAAGGATTACACACACTGCATTATAGAATTGAGGAGTGTGAGATGGTATGTGTCAAGTGAGTCTCACATGGCCGACTGAGTGATAAAAAAGTGCCATGATCACCCCCTGTGGCTGACTGCAGAATAGTTTCCTTGCATCTCTAAGGAATTGAGCTAACCTTTTAAAAACATTCCCTTTCAAATTAAGTTACACATTTATACCAACATTTTTAACGATTTTAAATAGTTATCTATACAATGGACAATTCCGTAGGTTTTTTTTTTGACACCCCCTCACCACACATTAAAGTAGGCGGGGCATGTCATTTTCATTGACTTGTCTCTTAATTTTTTACGATCACCTTCTTTTGAAGCCCAGCATCGATAACCACATTTACATTTACAGGGTGAAAACCTTTATATTGTGTTTTTAACTGATAATGCCTTTACTCCTTTGAATTACTTTTTTTACTGACATGTATTGAAAACATCAAATTTCACTCCTAGTCTCTGGAAGTTAGAATCTTCCCAGGTCTTCTAGAACTAAATGTCTCTTGTGGTTGCTAGGGCGAAGAGAAGGCAAAAGTGAGAGAAAAAGGGGGAAAAGGGGACAGGCTTTGCAGACAAAAGGAATTTGACACTTTGCATCTTTTACTTTATCAATATTTACTTATGATGCATGTTGCAAATGATGCTCATTGTAGTTTAACCGCGAATTGCCAAGATAAACGCTGCTTTGAAAACGGACATAGGCCAACCCATAACGCCACAAGCAAGAGAGTATAGTGGCTGTTTATGTCGTTTTCGATCAAAGTGCAATCATTTCATCACCACATGCAAACTTCTCCCAGGAAGGTCTCCAGGACTTAATCAAACTAAACAAGTCAGGTGTGAACTCAAAATATTTGTTATTTTAGAGCGAGATGTGCTCTTTGTGAAGTGCTGTTATTTTTATCTCTTTCTTCTCCAAGCACTTTGTATCAACAGTGGTTTTAGGTGCATTAAATATAAAGGTGAAGGAGTATTTGAAGTCATCCAAAAGTGTTAAAAATGTGTTTTAATAGCCTAAAAAAGGGTGCTTTCACACCTACCTTATCTCATGCAGCTGAGTCACACTGGTGTTCTTTTTTTGGTCATTTTTTTTGATGTTTTGGGCAGGTGAGAATTTTTTACAGCTAAGTGAACAGCAAATGCAAACTGAGACCTGCTTGAAGAGGTGCTCTATAAATGCTCACAGGAATAGTCTCAATAACTTTATTTGCAGATCCGGGTGGTAAATAATAACTTTTATTAAATAAAAAATTACTAGTATTATTTTAAATGAATAATTAATCCAGAGTTATTGATTCATAGCATTCAATGTGGTATGAATGCAGACCGCCTAGTGACATTTTGATAATCCTAACGACTAGCGACAAATCTAGCGACTTTTCCTGGTGTTCCTGGTGACTTTCAATGTCTTTTTTTTAGTTCTGGCTGAGGGCCCGCCACAGTTACTCGCTCCATGTGCTTGTGATTCTCCATCACAGCATGTTTGGCACACACATCACGTGATATTTATGCAAATTAAACGGTGACGTCATCTAGTGAATTTTGGGCCATCCACTAGCAACTTATTTTTAAAACGCCACTCAGTAGGTCAGTGTTTAGGTTTTTGCTGAATTTTGATTGACTGGTGAGGGTTGGTGTGGAGAAAGCATGACTGTGGGAGGAATGGAGCGTTTTCAGAGCCCCAAAATACAAGGTGATTCAAAGATGGGGCGATGCAGAATGGAGCGTTTTCAGAGCCCCAAAATACGAGGCGATTCAAAGATGGGGCGACGCAGAATGGAGTGTTTTCAGAGCCCCAAATACGAGGTGATTCAAAGATGGGGCGACGCAGAATGGAGTGTTTTCAGAGCCCCAAAATCACGAGGTGATTCAAAGATGGGGCGACGCAGAATGGAGCGTTTTCAGAGCCCCAAAATACGAGGTGATTCAAAGATGGGGCGACGCAGAATAGAGTGTTTTCAGAGCCCCAAAATCACAAGGTGATTCAAAGATGGGGCGACGCAGAATGGAGCGTTTTCAGAGCCCCAAATACGAGGCGATTCAAAGATGGGGCGACGCAGAATGGAGTGTTTTCAGAGCCCCAAATACGAGGTGATTCAATGATGGGGCGACGCAGAATGGAGTGTTTTCAGAGCCCCAAAATCACAAGGTGATTCAAAGATGGGGCGACGCAGAATGGAGCGTTTTCAGAGCCCCAAAATACGAGGTGTTTCAAAGCGTTCTTTGCGTTCAAAGAGCCAACTCTAAGCCACTGGAAAAGTAATCCATTTTCAGTTTTGGTAGAATATTCTGATATAGCCAGCTGCTTCACGGAAGCTCGATGACCCACAAAGGTAAGGAATAAAGTACGTTTAATGAACAAAAAGAACTCATGAACATGAAAACAATCGAATAATCGATGCGGAACTTGGTAAACAGAGGGTTTTTAATACACAGGGTTAACACAGAGCATTAGCATTATTAACATAATAATATGATGGCACACACATGGGCACACAAAAGGAACAGGGATGTGACAATTATATGGCACCTTTTTTGTTCTATATATTTTTGATGTCATTCCCATTTGACAAGGCATTGTTTTACGGTTTAGTTTCTGGTAGACGTCCGTTTGAAGTTTTGAATTTTCAATACAGTCAGGTCTGTGATTTGATCTGAGACTCTCACTTCATTAATCAGAGTCATTATAATTGATTCAGTGCAGGGAGCCCCCTCTGCTGGGCTCAGAAGAATGTGTGTTCTCTCACACGGCTGGAGGAATATCTTGCATTCCTTGCTCTGGCTACATTTTACTTCAATAAAGGAAACTGAGTAAAGTGGACTTACCATCTAGGCCCCTCTACAGAGAAAAAAGCTATTTAATCCGTATCACTCCAGAGTTTTTATGTGAGAAAAACAACACAACATTAAAATTCATCCTATTTCTATCCAGTCTTCATAGTTTGCCTTTTTAGTCATTTCAGTTAAAGTGATTTAAATAGATTCATTGGAATGTTCTAGTGAAGGGATAAAAGCCTTTACCTGCAGAAACACAATCTGTGTATCAGAAACAACAGGAAACATATTCTGACATTGATGTGTAAAATTAGAGGTGTTCTTGGACTTTATATGCAAAGTTTCCAGTTTCTATTGTGTTTTTATCCTCACTGGATGCAACCCTTCCGTTTATTGTTGCAGGGTATTTTACGGCCCATCTCATGGTTTTGTAAGATCTGTGTTTGTTGAAAGTGCTGAAAGACTTACTGAGCTTGACTTCCTCCATGACTCCAGATGTTTAGGATGCCCTTCTGTGGAACCACCCATAAAGTACTCTCTGATAATGAATAATGTAAAAAATACATATAATTGTAGTGTTGGATAATATAAATGAGTAATATTGAATATAATATAAGCTATATGTTATAATTTAGGCCAGCGGTGGTCCTTTTGAAGTGCATTTTCTCATCCAGTTTGAATACTCTTGATTTTACCCGCACTTTAAGATCATTTAAATGATTTTTTGGAAGCGAAGGTCCAAAAGAGTATAAACTAATTACTGCAATCAATACTTGAAAGTCAAATCAAATGAGTTTAATACGATTCAAATATTTTTTGACAAATGTATGTATTGCAATGACTAGAGAGGAACATAAACCATACAACACTAGAGAACCCAAGTGAACTTGATGAATTAACACTAATTAGCATCTGCTGAAAATGCAACTGCAGAAAACACAAAACAGAAAAGTTAAATGCAGAAGGAGAAAAAAAGGTTAGAAGTGTTTAAGTATTACATGGAAAATTGGGTCTAAAAGCTGTACGATCAAAAATAAAATAAAAAAATAGATATTTTTTTTACTACATACTATAATATTATAGTTTATCATTTACAATATTGATAAAATCCCCACAAAACACTGAAAAATAGCATGTATTCCTTGTCTCCACTCTCTGTAAATCGATAAATAATTTTTGTTTCAAATTTGATGAAATTTACACAAATATCTACACTTTCTTAAATAAAAAAAAAAATAAAAAAATTTCATCATGTCTCGGATGGACGGGTGAACTTTCCACGGTGTCCCTTGCCTCTCACCCATTGTGCTCTGGAGACTCCGTGACCCCAAAAAAGGGAATAACCGGGTTGGAAAATAAATGAATGAATGAATTTTCATCATGTCTCGAGCTTTTTTTTCATCCCTGTTACCCACCCTCCTCCTGAATAACTAGGAAATTTCAATAAGTCAGTTTTTCCGCAAGAAGTTGCATCACTTGGATCTTTAGAGGCCACACGAAAAGCAAAGGTAAGGTCTCTCAATTTTTTATTTACCTATTTGATGATTTTGAGATGATATCTTGAGGCGTCATTTAATAAATACTATCAATGAATACTCAACTGAATACTATATCTAGTAATATTTAAATACTCAAATTATTGAATAGATTAAATTAAATTAGGGTAAAAATGCACATATTTGGTAAATAACTGAATTTGCAGAATTTCCTGGTTCTATTATCTATTATATTTAGCATGTATCTGCTAATTGTTTGCTAAAAACTCAGTCATGGTACTTTAAATCCTGTTATTTATATAAAGAATAACAAGAGGATTAGTAACAAGAAAAAATGGCATATTTTTCTTATACAAACATTATATATGTTACTTTAGATGGACCAATACTTATTTGAAATACTTAAATATTTTGAAATCAAGTAAAAAAAGACATTTTGAAAAGTTAGAAGCAAGTGGCATTCGTTTGGTGGAATGGCTCATACATGAAATGAAATGTATAAATGAAATTGAAATCACTCCTGTATCTTCATTTGACTTCTGAGGATGAACAAACGTCACTTTAACGTTACAACGCTGCTCTTTTCATCAGTGCTTTTGACTAGAACTTGACTGTATCCATGACATCTACACTTCCAGAGACGGTTTATCCCTCAACGGCAGCAAAACAAATGTAATATCCTGCAATTTGAGAGAATGAGAGACTGAGAGCGACTGAGTGAGAGAGAGAATAAATAAACACAGTGTTTTATGGCCAAGGATATATGAGATTTCTGACAGAAATATTACTGGAGGAAGTCCCCGACACGCCAGGCATAATTTGTGTCGATCAAATTACATTTACCATCATTGCTGCATTGCTGGAGCCGGTGTAATTTCTCATATTCTTTCATTCCCTGCTCTTCAGATGCACGGAATCCATCATTTCTGTGAAAACGGATAAGTGCTGTGTAACAATCACAAGGCGCACGCTCTCCATTATGCCATTTGTCATCTGATCTGTGGGTGGAGAAGTTTTATGAACATGTCAACATCTCTTCATGGAGTCTTTACGGCATTAAAAAGAGATTGATATGACAGGAAGATCACAAAGTGACGTTTGATGATTTGTTTTTTGCAAATTATCATTATTTTTTCACTCTGCTGTTTTGAGTAAAATCCCTTCAGAAAAGCCTGTACTCCATGTTCACTTCTGAAGACTCTAATTGGCTGGATTTGGTTGTTTCATCTGCTTTATTTTGGCCCCTCCCTCGTTTATAGCAAGCATGACCCTGTCTCCTCGAACTTATTGTGCCACTGCTTTCACCAAGAACCCAATGGTCCAGAGTGCTGTTGACCTCAGTTTGGGACTACACTTAATCTTTCAGCAGGTTGATAACCCTAAACAAACAGCCAATATATAAAAGAAGTTACATCTAGAAAACTCTACCGTGCCTTTCCATTTTAAAAGAGATGGACCTTGAAATGTACACAGTAAAAACATATCTGTAAATTTAACTGTAAAATATTGTATAAATGCACTGTATTTCACAAAACGTGATGGAATACAGTTAAAAATGTTATAGGTTAAACAGAGTAACAACTTAAATTTAACATTTCAAAATATATGAAAATATGGGTTATTGCCGTAAAATAAGCAAATTTATTATCTCTAATATAATAGAAGAGACGTGATTTTTAAATGTCTTTTGGAGCAATTTTTTTTACAGTACAATGTTGTAAATGTAATATCTGCTACCGTATATTTGACTGCTGCATTTTTTACAGTAAAATTCACATTTCAGTTTTTAATAAACCATAATTATTGCAACACAAACCTTTAAATTAGAAAGTTCCGTATTTTCTAAAAAAAATGTATAAAAATAAAATTTGTCGCCAGACTTCATTAAATTTGGTGAAACTGAGAAAAGCTGTTAGCATAATTAGACTAAAAATCACTCTGAAGTGGCTGAAAACATCCCCAACAACACATTTTTAATATGTAAAAATATCAAAAAACTAAATAGTTAAGTTTTCGGAAGCACTGCACATCCTTCCTCCATATAGTCTTCCATCCTACAGTCCTGATGTCTTTCTTTCGTTCATTCCATCTTTCTTTTCACTCATCCCTCTGACATCATTTTTTTGTACACGCCTCCCCTACTCTCAGCTTTTAATTGGCTCCTGATCTTAACTACTCCGCAGCATCTGATTGGCTGCAGTCTTAACATCCATTCTTTAATATTTAACATTTCTCTTCCACTGTCTCGGCCCGGGAGATTCATCCCTCTGATAAATCTTTTTATTCATCTTCATCTTTCTTTTTAGAATTGTTGACTGCTTCGTCCCCAGCATCAGAAAGCAGAGGCAAATTAAGAGGCGTGAACTCTGTCTGTCTGTGACACCGGCCTCTGTCCGCATAATGATTTCATTACAATCCTGTGATATTATTCACCCCAACGACTGCTGATAAATGAACGATAAACTCTGGGGTTAGCTCTCCTTTATTACTCAGCTTGATAAGGCAGCTAATCAGTGGCCAAGCAAATGTCATTACATAAATTATGAGACTGACTTTGATATATATTTCCCGAGTGTTCGATGTAGACGTCTGTCATCTGCAGCAGCTTCTCTCTCTCTCCCTCTCACGGGTGGCTGAAGAAGAAAGAGGAAATATTTATTCTGTCTCATTACTCTTGTGCCTACGCCATGCCCCGTAATTGCTCTTGTGAATGCAAAGGGCATGTGGCAACCAATATATAAATGTCTCTCTGAGTGACTGAAATATTAGTTTTTTCAACAACTGCATCAATTTGTGGGAATATTTAAAACTGAGAGACTGGGGATTTAATAAACATTGACAGAGGAGTGTAGGCAGTTTACAGCGTTTGTACAGGGTTGATTAAAATGGCTGACTCAGCTCATGGGATGTTGACAATGTTAGAGGCTCCGACTGTTCTATTAGACACGTCTTGCATTAAACAGAATATTTTTCTTTCAAAGTTTGGTTTAAAATGCATGTTTTTTTTTTTGGTTTCTTTTTCCAGACACATGTGAACATAAGTGAGATCCCAATACGGCTTGGAGGAAAAAATAGAATAATATTTAATCAAAATGTCTGCTCCCGTAGTCTAGAGAAGTGGCACATTCTGAGAATTAAAGGGTCCCGGGTTTGATTCCTGGCCTTTGTGTCATTTCTTGACTTGCCCCCTTCGCTCTCTCCCAGTCCCAGTTTAACTACCCACTCATCTGTTAAACACAGGATACACATTTGGCATAAGGAGACTGCTATCTGCTACGGCTGCTATGTATATACACTTGCAAAGATAAATATGAAAAATATTTTAAGCTTACTTCTTATATAGAAATATATCCGCATATGGTTAATATAAATGTCTAACGACAGGAATACTAATATAGTGGTACCCCGAGATACAAAACTAATCCGTTCCAGGGTCACGTTCGGATCTCGAAGCAAGTTTTACATGTAAAACACCTAATCCGTGCAACGGCTCCAGAAACAACAGTATAAGTAGATGCAAAAAAAATTGGAAATCAGAGAAGAATCAAATAACGTTTGTTCAATCCTTAAATCTACACATTGTTAATGTAATAAATGATAATAAAACAATAAAACACAAGCAAAATACGTAATATGTAAACAAATGTGAAACCTTCCTTTGAGACTGAAGCGATGTGTCGGGGTGGGTGGAACGGATGGCAGAAACCATTACGGCACTACGTATAAAAAGTTATTCCACGTTTGAAAGAGATATTTCACGAATTACTGACACTTCAAAGCACAGGGGCAGACAGATGGAGAGACGCTTCTTAGAACGCGTGACTACAGAACAGCACTTTCCACGTTACTAACGTTATGTCTTTTACGACACCTTGACTCTAACATTTGTTATAGTACATTAGTAGTAATCTATACATAATGTTTCGCTGTGTTGTTGTAGTGTTTTAAAGCGTATCAGACCCTTTTTGCACTGGAAGATAGGAGCGCAAGAAGCAAAAAATGTCATATCTCGAACATTTCGTAACTCGAAGCATTCGTATCTCGGGGTACCACTGTACTAAATTCCTTACCATAGATAATTCAACTAGCAATAGCAAAATATTTATTTTAAAAATCCTTTTTTAAGGGGTCATGACATGTTGCTTTTATAGTGATTTATAAGAGTAGATTGAATGCAAAAATCAAAACATGGACATTCCCAAACGAAAAAACGTAATTGTTTCTTTAATCCACGCCAATGACAAAGTCGCACGAGTCAAATGGTTACGTCAATGCTGCACATAAAATGCCAGTGAGAGTCCAAGAGTGGGGAAGACGGAGATAGCAACACAAACTGTGTAACGTCAATAAATGAAATGGTATACCACGATGAATCAGGCTCTATTATTTGATGGAACTGAAGTGAAGGTGCGTTTGCATCTGATTCAGGGTCAGATTTTGACTCATAGACGTACTGTGTATAACATTTCATCTAAACGCCATTACAGCATCTATCAATGTTACTTAAACAAAAAGTCGATAGCTCAGTATTGAAGTTCCTCGTAGTTAATCTCCCTCACATCTACGTGGACTGTCAGACAGTAACTTTGCATAAACATCATGAATATGCAAATCAGTAACCTATAGGTGAGTAACTGGGGAGTGGTTATGAAGTTTGCTGAATGAAAATCTCAGCCCATTTGTGGAATAAGCCTCGGCTAAAACAATTGAGGTTTGATTTTAAGATTTAAGTGAAAGAATCACATACAATTAGATTAATGTGAAAAATATTAATCAATTCAAATATATGAAACTTCATTGAAACTTAAAAAAAATCTCTGTTTACAAGTTTTATTAATTTATGAGAAATAACCAATTGTGTTAAGCTTTCTTGACTTTGAATCATGAATCAATCTATTGATTTATTACACACTTAAAAAAAAAAAAAAAACGCCAGCTTCATCTTGTTGTTTATAAGGAATCCATTCATTTTGAAATCGTCTCAAACCTCTCTGTGATATATGTCACTGTACAAAGCCATATGATTTTTTGGGCCTTTTTTTATTTTTTCGACAAATGGCTGCTTTGCCTTGTTTGGAAACGTGTTGGGATTTCTTAAGATACATGTTATGCCCCAGACACACTGAACATTCACTATATAACTCATCTAAATTGTAACAGGGTGATCCCTTATCTTATTATAGCAATACTAGCATCCCAAGAGTGACGTTTATGTAACAAATATCAAAATTTGTTTTAAAAATCCAGAATCCAGAATAATTGGTGTCAAATTCCAATTTTGACAGATACATTCAAGTCAAAGGAATTTCTTATTTTTCTGTGACCACCATATTAAGAATTGTAAATGTATCACTGCTATATGTAATGTGGAATGTATACACATAAACGAGAACAAAACCATCGTCTCATTTCGTCCGAGGGCATAGGTTTCCTAACATTTGACAAGATGTTGACATGTTTTGATTTTGATATTGATAATGACAATTCTTCCAGTTTGAGCAAAGGACACAATGCTGCACTTCTCAAAAAGTTGCATTAAAAATGCATATTATTATTTGAAAACATTCATTATTTGATTTCAGGAGTCTCCAACATCAGGTTGACCCACATACTATATCAAAACTACCTTTTATTGTCTTACAACAAGAGTTTGGTTTTCATTTGGTGACTCATTCATACAAAACCCTTCCTTTACACACAGTCTGTAGTGATTGATATTTAGATTTTTCACACTACGGAGAACACTACAGCAACTGTTATCATCATACTCACTGGATGTGTCCAAATAAACGGAGCACAGGTCCATCCTTTACTAAAAGACATGTAGAGAACACAGCATTGTATGCACGTCGATTATCGTATCCATTCCCTGGTTTAAGAGTGCGGAAGGGCAAGGGGTGTGGTACATCACAACGAATGACTAAAAGATTCATTTACTGATGACTGATTTCAGTGACTTGTATATACAACTACTATAATATATGTTACCAAGAGGAAATGTGAATATGACTAGTGGGAATGACAATTTAATAGCTTTACTGATTAGCTTCGAAGTAATTGTTTGCATTTCATGTATTTATAAACTATAATTTGACTTGAAAGGTTTTGACTTTTAATAACACATGAAAATTCCATAATAAATGTATTTACTGATCAAGCAATATTTACCTTTTTCCTTTATTAGTTGTAGACCAATCGTTTATTTCGTTCCATGTCTGACATGTGCTCTAATGTTACTGAACATTTCCATGGAAACCACCTGAAAAATCTTGCACCTTTTAAAGGAACATTACTGTGTTGTGGGTGACATGACAAGAAAAATTTGCTCCTTTTTTTATAACAAGTTATATTAGTACTGGCTAAAAAGTATAATGTATTAACTATTCAACGTATACTTAAATAAATGAAAAAAAAAACATTAAAAGTTTCAAAATAATTCATAATTTTAAAATGTATTTTATTGCTGAAAATGAACAGCTTGGTTGTCCCCAAAATAAAAATACGTCAAAAGGATTGAAAGAATCAAAACAGAATGGTAGTAGAAAGAGTGAAGTGTTTTTTATTTTACAAAAATCATATGTAAGTAGCATTAATCTCCATGCACACACGCACACACCCACACACACACAAACAATTCAGAGACATTATACTCGAATGCAGATGTTTCAAGGTTTTCCCACATTTTTGATGGGTAGAGTTGTACTTATAATGCTTCAAGACGCTCGTGTATGAGTTCTGTAGTTGTTCAGCTTAACTCTGTGTTTGTATTCAACATATCCATGCACTCTGATCAATTTCTGATGACATCATCGGCTTGACTTGTCTGACATCACTTTGGTGGTCTTATATGCAACAAATATACTCTCCATAGTGAGTCCTTGGCTGTGAGTGTGTGTGTGGATGTGTGCGTGTGTGTGTATGTTTCTGGCCTCAGGCGGACCTGAGGGTGCTAAGAGTGACTGCATTTGATGACATTACAACTCACCCGCTTCATGTTGGATTTTGCATTATTCAACTCCAATACACTTATCCTGCCTTTGTTTATAAAAAATTAAGTAAAGTGTTAAGAGTGATGCAATGCTGGTAATTTCAGATACTTATTAATGTAACAACACAACAGACCTCTCTCCCACAAGCAAGTTTCAGTGCAATTATCATTTTATTTACAAGCATCCTTGAAGCCTGTTTTCATGCCTTGAGGAAAAAGAAAGTGCCAGCTCTCATTATGTAAGAGCATCAGAGCACATCTGTAGAAATGGAGGAGAGCAACCCTGTCACACTCTCCTCTCCTGTTCTCTTTCAGCACAAACAATCCCAATGCCCTGCAGTGTTGGGTGGGAGACACCTCTCATACCCCCAAACCCCCAGGCTGGACTCAAACACGGCCCCTGAGGCCCCAGTGAAGGGCCAGAGCAGCAGGAGCTCAGATCCCCCCCGGCTCTCTTTCACTCCATGGACTCAGAAAGTGAATGGCTTTCATTGCACACAGAGCAACACTCTTTATGCTGTCGTTTGGCCAAAAATGCATGGACAGAATTATGCAGATGTCAAATGTCACAGGGGAAAATACCATTTCACCCAAAATGCAATATCAAAATTTAACATAAATGGGAGAACAGTGCATAATGTCATAATGTACAGGAATATGAAGCATAATCCAACAGTAAATACTTGTTTTGGAAATGGGTATTACTGCGTATTAGGTTTCATTGCTTCAGTGGTATCTCTGCTCTGTGCTTTTTCATCAGATGGAAAGTGCAGATTTAACTTCAAAAACAACACAGGTGGCAACTCCATTGATTGCATACTGAATTTAACTTCTTGTTGGCAAAACAATTTCCGTAGTGGGCAGGATAGGGCCATACAAAATGCTACATCGGCATGAAATTACATTGTTAATGTCATCAAAAAACATTTTTTTCTTAGGATTTTTAGACCAAATGTTGGAATAATGATTACACAAAAAATCCAGATGAGGCTTTGGGTTTATCTGCTGTGCATTATTTGTAATAGCGTGGAGCGCAGCCCTTTAGGAAACAAAACCATGCTGTTGCCAGCATTGAAGACAGAGATGATAAAAGTGTTCGATATATCCCTTTTTCCCATTTGAACCATTGTTCCAGTCCTCGCAGGAGTTCTACCTTCAACATCTTCCCCAAATCAAACCACCACAATACTTATCATCTCTTCCTCATCTGCCAGGAAGGAAGAGGAAGACTTTGAGTACTGTGTTCTGCCCCTCGGCCTCTGTAAATCCCCGCACTAACTTCTAAATCCTAATTAATAACAATTTGGCAAAGATTACTCCAAAACTTCCTTTTGTTTAAGGCTTATACCACCTGCAAGCCTTTCCTCTGCCACATTGTCAGTTCAGTGGGGAGTGTTAGTGGGCCCTGTGAAGGTTAAAGGTCTTGTAAGCCTTGAAATGGGCAGTCCCTGTGTCCCGCACCACTCTCAGGCATTTTTTGGGGGTTTGCCAATTTCTAATCTGGGTTCATCCAGGACTTTTGACACATTCCACTTCCAACCACCAAATTAATCGCCATCAAGCGTCAATTCAAATCGTCGACGGAGGCCCAGCAATCCTTCGACCACCTGAAAAGGCTCTTTACATCGGTTCCTATCCTTGTCACCACAATTCCAAACAAACGTTTTATTTTGTAGGTTGACGTCTCCGTCACTGGATAGGAGCCATTCTATCCCAGTGCTCTGAGTACGAGGTCCATTCCTTTGTGCACACCTGTTGCACCTTCACGTGGAACAAGGCAGAGACAACACCTCCCACTGGGTTAAGCAACCCCTTGAAGTGTCCTCTCATCCCTTATACCCCATATTTTTCTGGATTTCGTTGTCAGACTGCCCCCATCCTAAGGTAACAAAGTTGTGTTAACCATGGTTGATTGATTCTCTCAAGCAGCTAATTTTGTTATTTTTTTTGCCCAATTTCCCATCTTTACTGTAGACCACACGTCTCCTGGAGGCTTACTAAAGGCATCCTGACCTCCTGACAGCAGCAGCAATTATTGGGAGATTTTCTACCAGCAAGGTCAACAGTTCTGTAACCATCAATAGGATTCTTACACCTCTAGACCATCTAGACCTCTTATACTGGAAGGGTGCTCTTCTCAAAAGCAACTTTAAGATTTATCCACAAGTACAATGGGAATTAAATCTGGACTCATTGCTGGCCACCTCAGAACTCTCCAGCGCTTTGACGTCCTCAGATTTTAAGACACCTTGCACACAGGCAGCATCATATTTTACTGTAGGTTCTGTGTTCTTTTCTTTCTGTGTACATTCTTTTACCAAAAACCTTTATGTGATTCCATCAGTCCACGAGACATAATAACTTACAATTAGCTTCAAGCACCAGAGCATATTCTGACAATTTTCTTTCTGCCAGTGTACCTACGGTAGTCTGTAATATCCAGTTTCATGTAGCTAAACGATTGTGTAACAAGGCATCAGTGTTGCAGCATCTCATTTCACTCCACATGATGTCTTATTTCTGCATGTCAGCTAATCAATGCAGAGATAATCAGTTTTCAATGAGTGTTCACTGCTGGAACTGTCCGTGAAATTCAAGCAAAAGGAAACACACACAAGATCATCACAGGGGATTTTAAGGGGTAATGAAGAACCTTTTTTCTTTGTTTAGTATCCAACTTATGCTGCCAAGCAAGAGGATTCCCAATTTGGAAACACTAAATCTAGAAGCCTTATTTATTTGGGGTGAATCTCAGAATTCCTCTCACAGTCACAGTCTTGTTTGGGGTTCACCAAAATGATGAAGCTATAATGAATTAAATTAGTTTTTCTCTAATCAAAGACGTGCGAATTTGATGGGAAGTTTTTAGCATGTTGGTGTAGTGGCTCTGGGTTTTCTAAGTAAAGTTACCTATTCAGGGCACATTGCAAAAACATAAAGTTAACTTAAATAAATTAAAGACCTGAAACTCGAAATCATCCTCTGAAATGAAACAAGTGAATGATGAATGAATATCAAGGAGAACCCCACGTACGATGCAGATTGGTTCCAGTAGAACCTGATATGAAGTAGAGGAAAATCTCTTCTGTGTGGTTCTGAAGAGATCTATTTTGCAAGCGCTAGTTATGTGAGTAATAGAGAAAAGAAAATGAGGAGGAAAAGGCTTTGTCAGTCAGAGGTTTACAATAATTTAAACTTGGCCGAGAGACAGGCGATCGATTCACCTGAAAAGCTGCATGGGGACTCCTGGTCAATATATGTCTGCGCTGTATTTCTGGAGATCTCACTTTTAATAATGCAGCTCAAATACAGCAGATTAAGTCAATTAGACTGTTTAAACATTCAGACTTGATAAGGCAATCCCTTTTGTGAGACGGGAAAGAAGTGATGTAGAGATGTATAGGCTCAAGTAGAGTTTGTTTGGAAAAAAAATAAAAATAAATTGTCACAAGCCCAACACGTTTCAGGCTTTATGTGATGATTATGGCTCACAGAATCCTCTCCATTGGAAACAGAACCCAGATGCAGGTTAAGAGTCCAGATCCCGGAGTAGAATTTTTAATCTTTGTATTTTGTTTGTAATTCTGTGTTTTTGTGTAACATTACTTAGTCATGATGGATCAAGATACAGTTAATGTAAAGTTTTAAAGCAATTGAACCTTTGGTCCACCTAAGGCCAAAGATTGGAATAAATTCTTTAGTCTGTAACAACTTTAAGAAATCTGGGCTTTTGTTTACAAGCCATTATTACGGGTCAACTTTCTGGAGCAGATCAATGCTCTTTCAACCATTTCTTCAAATTAGAAAAATGAAATAATTTATCACAGATTTTTTTGCAAGTAATCATAATTAAAAGATTGACACTTTTTGAATATGTAATTGGAAGCTATAGAAAGCATTATGAGGTTATACATTCAACAAAATTTAGTGGTATGTAAATTTATGCACATGCCGAATTTAGTTTAAATAATCTTTGCATACTTTCCATAAATCAAATAAACATGATTTATCTTCTCAAATATCACTGTTTGTCTCACTTGTGATATATTTCAGATAATCAATGATTAATAAAGGACAAGATTGAAACTTTTGCACATTACTTTATTTAATGCTTCTGTATATGCTAAAATAGCTATCCATCTGTCTGTCCATCCATGCTTCTATCCATCTTCCCAAAATGCAGATGAGAGAGAGATGTCGCAGGATACTAACAGCCACAAGAGAAGCTGCTTTGAGGCCTGTTTTGAGACCAACACCATGAAAAATCATTGCAGGACATCCAACAGCACCTTTAGGGAGTGTAAAAGAAGAGAAACTTGAAGCAAATGATGTAAAATCAGACAAAGAGTATGTAAAACATCCAGAACGGTTGTTGTCAAGACAAAGGGATGAGGAACCAGTTCATGACATACCACATTGTTTCACATCAAAGCAGCTTTGTGCCATGGATTTATATGTTGCATCTTTTGTTGTTACTTTTGAAAACACTTTTTTCCATTCCTAAAGAAATAGGTATTTTACTAGTATTTAGGAACTGACAGAGAGGGGAAAAGTTCTGATTTTGAACATTAATCCACATCATCACAATGAGATGATTAAAACAGTACTTTGTGGTAAAATATTGACAATCAAGAGATTAGATATTTTTCGTAGTTCACTCCCATTTCAGGAAGGATTCTTTTTTATCACTAGCGTTTGAGGTTGACAAACGAATACTCAAACAGTTTGGTTCTCCTGGAGGTTGAGCCTTTTCTTTGTACATGTTTTCAATCATTGTCATGCCGAAATAACAATCAATGACCAATTGCACCGCCCTTGCTGGAGGTCTCACCAGCCTTTTGATCTTGGTGGAAATTTTGGAAACATTTTTTTATTTTTTTAGTTGGTCGACTGCACCTCACTGCACTAAGACTCTTTGATTTAGTTAGAAGCAGGACTTAAGTTGTCCATGAGGAGGTCCCAAAGCACCATTAGGGTCCCACGGTGTAACATCTCTGAAATCTCTCTGTGAGCAGTGGTTTGTGGCTTCATTTTGGTAATAATGGAGTATTTTAGAGTGAAGTTATTTTGGGTTTGGCACTTTGCTGACGGTCCCTAAGCGATCCTGTGCAATGTGTTTCAGTGAAGGTGGATAAAGGCATATTTTGACAAAATATCTTGTAAGCAAGTCAGCACAGGTGTGCTACTGAGCAGCGTTTGCTTTGGATATACAGATGATTTGTGCAATCTAGAACTTATCTGTTTGGCAACCGTCTAACCTACTGTTTAAAAAAACACACACTGTCTCAGGTGAATCCAATCATGAGAAAGTATTTAAATTAGGCCAATTGTAGGCATTAGGCATCTCAAAAAAATAATAAAGATAAGCAAAGGCACACAATGGTGAGAGCAGTCACAGACAACCCACAGACCAGCTCCAAAGACCAACATCATTTGGCTGGTGGTTTTGACATAGAGCACTTCCAGATACCTCAAGTCATTCTTCAAGTCTGTCTTGTGGCTGTTACTGAGATTATTCTAGGTTTTGTGAAAGCTTGGGTGTAACTGATAGCCTTGAGTTTGAAGTACAGTGTTTTATTCCTCGAGACCACTGTAATTGTGATGCTACGATTGTCCTTAATACACTGGAGCGGCTTCGTACCGAACCAAAGTCAATGAGCTCAAACAGAATTCATATATTCTGCAGACTAAAAATGTAGGCATGTTATGTGCCCCTTATAGAAACACGTGTTTAAGATTTTATTTATCAAGCGATATCCGTTTATCTATAATTAATTTTTGCTCATGACCTAAAACGATTTCTGCGCAGAAACAGAATGAAAAGTATGAAATTAAGAAAACCTCTCAATGCCTTAACTTCAAATGTCCTCAGTTGACACGGGATTATCAATTTTCTGTTCGATGGTGAACAGGAGAGTCTGAAAATATATATTTTAGCGAAGAGTCTTCACCTGTAAATAACAGTCTGTCAAACGCAAGGTAAAATGAAGCGTTCCATCACAATCTTTGAGGTCAATCACCACTTACCGTGCCAACCTGCATGAAAGGAAACAATTAAAATGCTATTTCCCACTAAAATGCTGTAATGTCAGGTTATTGATGACATATGAACATTAATAACGGAGCCCCCTGACAGGTTGGAGGCAAATAAGAATAAGTCTGAGTTTGTAGATGATTGTGGGAGCCTCCAGGGCCTATGAGAGGAGGATAATGCTTTTTCATTGCCAGCGTGGGTTGAGATTGAAGCTGCCAAACATCAGGCTCATGAAGCAGATTTCCAAAATGAGAACGGCCCTCTCCAAGAGTAATTTCCCCCTCTGAGATGCCACTTTGCATCCGGTACGTTCTAGACGCTAATGACTGACAGGTGTACATCTCCGGTTTCATTATACGTAATAACTACAAAACGGCACTTGATAATAAGAATATATTGTATGGAAATGTGCAATCAGATTCAGCTTCTCCAACGCTCATCTGGGGAATTTGTGATGATGAAATATATTTCATGAGACAAACACAGGATTTGATCACCTGAAGATGGAAAACTCTGGGAAAACAGCATCTTTTCTCAGCATTGGTCTTGATCGGTTTGTTTTATTCCGTACATAATCAACACAGTAAGTCACGTCTGACAGCTACAGTTCGGCGGAACGTCAAAAAAGATAAATCGCGCTCACACAGCTCACGATCTAGGGTTTAATATTTCACGTTTAAGGTCTTGAAGCAATTTTTGGCCTAATATCGGAGCTGTCAGACAGTGTGGGAACTGTATGAGCGTGTACATATGGAGGGTGTTTGTAATGATGAACAGTGTGGCGCTTGACACTTTGTTGGGCCACAAATTACCTCAGTTGTAGACATCATTACCCTTCTCCGACCGCCTGGATGTATTTATACGTCCTTGCTCTGACGGTTAGCGAGCTGCATGTACCCCCTGAATCCGAAAACATCAATTCAAAGAAAATATGCGTCTTTTTCTGTGTCGGGTGTGTGGTTTTGACATAATGAGCGAGGTGGGGGGAAAATGATTGCGCATTACGCAGGACCTGCTCTAGCAGAAAAGGCTCGATGCCTTTAAGCAACTCATGAAAAATGAAAGAGATTTGTCTGTCATAAACAAACGCACATTCTGACCTTGACTCCAGAAGGGACTAACGGCGCTCCTGCATATTTTGACTGCACAAGGTGGAGTTTTTGATGAGAAAACCACCATCCCGTTGGATAGAGTTAAGAAAGAGTTGGGAAAGTGTTGCAATTAGTTTGGAGAAATACATATTTGGTGAACCACAAATGCTGGAACCCTCATGTTTTTTTCTTTTTCTTTACTGCAGTTCTTTCTTAACCCCCTTTCATCCTTTGATTCTTTGTATTCTGGAATTGCTAATGATGAGACAGACAAAGCCTGTGAGGATGTCTTTCAGAAAAAAAAACACTCCAAACAAAGTCACAAGATCACAAATGCTGGAATTCTGACTATGGGGACACCAGGGAGCCAAAATCAGGTCAGCAATCGACACTAATGGGGCCAGGCCGGCTGCAGGCCAGCAGAGGGTCATTTGGACAGGAGTAGGCATAAATGGCGGTTGGAGGAAAGCCGGACATTGCGAGACCCGCAGGGTATTGAAAGAATCAAGGCCGCTGAAGTTACCAAGTGGGGCCCCCATTCCACCTCTTTTTCTAGAAGCCTCTCTGACGAGGTCACCACGAGAGAAGTAAGAGTAATTCAATCCCCAGGCTTTTTTTTCAGTGCAAGGGCACTATTCTCTCTCCCTGACAACACCCTGAAATGAGAAGCTAAGCAGGCCGCCCGAGTGTATGAGACTTCTGAGCTCGGCTTTTCCCAGCTCTGTCTCAAACATCATCACATAGTCCTCCGAATGATAAGCAGATGATGATCTCACAGGCTGAACGACCAGAACCTGAAGCATCTGAAAGGATTTTAACGTGGGCCATGTGTGAACAAGTCTGGCGGAAACCATTATGCTTATGTAATAAGCAGAGTTATTAAAGCATCACTGTGTAAAACATCATTTTTTAATCTCTACAATTTCATCCAACCCAAAACACATATATAAAGGATAAAAAAGTATATATTAGATATGTTGCCCCTTTATTGCCTACAACATTAACCTAAAACCTAAACCGTATACACTGTTCCAAGCACTTTTTGTTTCACCTGTACGTGCCAGATCTTTGAAAAAACCCAAGCCAGCCCACAGGTCTTGTACTTCCAAGGTCTATTCCTTTTTTGACCTCTAGATGGCACCAATTTCAATTTTACGATTGTAATGTTTGTTTACTACCAAATATGTCCAAACTAATACACATTATATTTGAAGTCAAAATTAAACAATAGCTGGATTGCGCCATTCCAGCTTAATTCAAAACGGTCCACGTGATTTGAGACTTGAGAGTTAAGGCTAGGTTTGTATTACTATCTTGAAATGAAATCCCACTATATTTGTATCTGTATAGATTTACGCCACAGAATTAACTGCAATTCTGGCATTTATCACTTTTTATAACTCTTCTTTTGAGAGACGCTCACAAAGCCCGACCCTAATACTTTTTTATATCATTATTATTGTATATTAGCGTCACCAAACACAAAGTTCATCTGTGTGCAGAGCAATTCTCAGACCAGAAATGCTCAGTAAAGATTGCTTTATAAATCAACACTGGGAAGATGATTAAGCTACTGCCTATTTATGGCTCTGCAAGAATCCATTCGTAATGCTGTGTCATACGTCTTGTTCAAATTAATACTATCCCTTCTTGTAATCACCGGGTGGGAAATCATGTTAAATGAAGAGTAAAATTAAACATTATTAGATGAATTGTAAATGCAATTGAGTATTATTTTTGATGTCACATCATATTAGCTGAAACTATGTGAAGCCTGGCAATAAATAAGCTCAGTTGATTTGCATGTAAATTCCAGTTTTGCTCAAGACTGGAATGTGTTATTGGTGGATTCAGGTCTGTTGGCTGTACTAAGTGAGCGAAAGATGGTCTTCCTTTGCTCCCTCACTTCACAGGCATTAGCATCTTAATAAAGAGGCTGATTTTGGCCCCAGGCAGAGGAAAAGGGGCCAGCAAGGCACTAGGCCAGCTGTGCTTATGTGGGTAGAGCAGAAATGACCCCGTCCCATTAAAGAACATGGAATATTAAGAACTGGGGGTAGTCCTCAAGTCCTGAGGCAAATGCACAAGTGTGTGTTCTACAGAGTTGATGACTAAGAACCCGACTTGAGCCTCCCTTTGTGTATATATCTGGGTAGAACTGTAATTTATTCATTATGTTTAGTTCTCAATTAAGTGTTTAAATCATTTCTCACCAAAAGAAGAAGATTGAGATTTTAATAGACAATATTCAGACTGTTATAACCCTTATTTTGCGTCATGGATAGATTTTGAGAAATTGATTTTAACAAATGCCCCAAATCCCAAAATCCGTGCTCGTGAACTCGCATCAAAGACACAATCTTAAAAAGTCTCCGCTAACTCATCAAGTGATATTTGGAATGCTAGATATCTAGAGCTGTCTGCAATCCAGACTCTTGCAGTGTAAAATGTGTTTTGACTAAAAACTTTACCGGTAACTACCTGCAGCCAATGGGAGAGCAGCATACAGGGCATCCAGAACCCTTACAGTTGTGGTCCACTAGATAAGGAGTTAGGGACGGTTGTCGGTTTAATAACCAGCTCTACTCATATGACGACCACAACTGATGCATATATCTGATGTAACCTTGGACACATCATCAGTGTTTCCTGGAGTCACTTGGTGTTTCAGATCTTACAATAGACACAACTTGACCAGGGTTGATCATACCCTGACCCGTGTCAACGTGGCATTCTACTGCCCCTACCGCCAGAGGTACTTGGGGGGGATTTCATGCTGGTATATCCAGTCCAACCCTGGGCGTTACTGCTGACTTGCAAAGTGGACCCCTGCACTCTTTACCAGAATAACCATTGCCAATTCACTGATATAATGCAAGCAGTGATTATGCCCACTTCTAGTTGGTTCCAGTCAAATGTCAGCTGGCCGGATGAAACTTTCAAGCTGAACATGCTTTAAAGTCCAGAATAAGGTATTTTGCCTCATGGGGCACATAGTGTTTCTCTAGAGAAAGCTCAACCAGTTTATGGGGTATGGAGCCATACACATTTGCTAGATCCAGCCATAGAACAGCTAGGTCACCTCTGCCATCATTCGCCTAACCTGATGAACTGGGTTACTACACCTGTGTGTTCAAGGCAACCAGGAACTCCTGTATGCCTTCTTCTGCACAGATGTATCAAAGTACAGTGGTACCTCGATATACGAAATTAATCATTTCCAGGGTGGCTTTCGTATCTTGCATATTTCGTATCTTGAAAATCTCGAAGCAAGTTTTAAACGTTAAATGCCTAATCCGTGCAATGGCTCTCAAAAAAAAAAACAGTATGAGTTGATAAAAAAACAGAGAAAAATAAAGTAACGTTTCTTCAATCCTTAAATCTACACATTGTTCATGTAATAAATGATGATAAAACAGAATAAAACACATGCAAAATACGTAATATGTACACAAATGTAAAACATAACCTTGAGTGAAGCGATGTGGGGGGTGGAACGGATGCAGAAAAAATTACGGCACCACATATGAAAGTTAACTTTCACGAAATATTTCACGAACACCAACAAGCGTAGACAGTACAGAGCGTGTGAGAAGGGATAGAGAGAGCGCTACTGAGAATGCGTCACAGGGTTTCGCTAACTTGCGCTACAGAACAGCACTTTCTACTTTATTTCTTTCATGACACCTTAACTCTAACTTTTGTTATAGAACATTATCAGTAATCTATACATAATGTTTTGATTGATTCAAAACTGATTTAAAGTGTTTTAAAGCGTATCAGCCCCTTTTAGCATTGTCTGCAATGGTAGAATGGAGTGCCAGGACCCGAAACAACAGCTCCACATCAGACTTAACAAGCGGATAATAGAGCAGAACTGTTTGTGTTCTTCGTATCTCGAAGCAAAATATTTCCCGCAAGGCCGTAGTATCTAAAACATTTCGTAATGCGGAGCATTCATGTCTCGAGGTACCACTGTATATCCACCTCCAGTTCTCCCAGGTTTATATCAGGTGAGTATCAGTTCAATCGACCTTTGAAATTGATAGATTTTTTGGCTTGTGAGATGTACAACATCACAGCTGCACTTAGTGAGACTATAAAGCTTAACAGCATTGTATGTGAGCTTCATTATTAGAAACTAATCTTTACAGAACCTGTTGTTCAAAAAACTTCTGAAGCTGCTTTGAAACAACTCTATAAAGGGTCTTTATAAATACATTTAACCTAACGTCATTAACTGTATGACATAAAGTGTGTCCACAGAAATAACGTTATCATTTATTTTACCAAGGAAGGGTTTTTATTCAGCCACCCATGCTGGTTACATAAACCAAATATGAAAATGAGACCTTTGGTGATCGAAAACTTCTCACCATGTCTTTTAGAATTCAATTCAATCCTTTGAGTTTTCTCAAACTAGTGAGGAGACTGCTCATTTCCCACTGTCTCTGAACTGATCCAGGTTTGAGAAGGACACACTGTGATTTCTCTCTTCAATGAATAACAGACGGTTGCAAACGTGTAAAGCCTCCGTACTCCTGATGGATCTGAGAGCTTGTCAATAGCTGCTCAGTAATTAACAGAGTGTCTGGAGCAGCATTGAGATCAGACCGCAGGATTAGTTCTGCCAGCTTCGCCTAAGCAGTCGATACACACACACAGTGAGAGAAAGAGAGACTTCAGACTCATTAACATATCTACAACAGATAGCACCTTTAAATTAGCCCCGTGGTATCTCTCTTTTCTGCTGATCAGAGATTCAAGAGTGTGCCCACATCCAGCAGGTTTTACTTTGAGCAGTAGTGATGATGGGTTTTGTAATGAATGAAATTCAATAATAAACCACTAAGTAAAGAATTTTCTGAAAATAAATCCTGGTCTATCAGAGCAAATTTCAAAGGATTTTTTTTTTCACGTTTAGATTCTAAACTATCAGTGGATATCAATTTATCCGAATATGGATGCAAATGAATTACATTAAACTTTCTTTTGTTAAATCCATGAGCCACACATTTGCAGAAAATAATTGATTACCTGTTTGTAGAAGTGTGGCACCTGTCTCATCCGGATCAGTATTCTGTAGCTTTCATAAATCCTGCATTTGTCTTCCTTGAGTAATTATCTGTTGCTTCAATTGAAAGGGCAATTTGGAGAAATTCTTGAGTTTAGACCACCAGCTACCCCTAGCAAGAGTCTGGAGTGCCTCACCTAGGTCATTTATGTCTTTGTTTTATGATTGCTCCGCACAGGAAACAGCTAAACTTACATCAAGATAAATTGTACGTTCAGCTCAAATACTACAAGTGGTTGAACATTTTAATAACAACATACAGAGAGAGAGGGAAATACTGTCTTACTGCGCAGAGCACACACGCGGTTGGTTTCCAACGTGGTTGGACTGCTGCATCACTACATGTCTTTTTTTTAGAACACTGTTAAATGTGAAATAGTACACTGAAATAATGAATAAATAATGTTTAAATGTAAAAAACAATGGTGTACTTCTCTATTTCCATTTCTTCTATGCATCTCCTCAACCAAAAATAGGTACCAAGAATTGTGGCTTGAAAAATAATTTAAAATGGTCCTTTGATTGGCTTTGTGCTGTCAGTGTTCTTTCTTTATCAGTGTAATGTCTTTCCAACAATTTGGTCCTTCGAGCCGGAGCCAGTTTTATAAAACACCCACTCCAAAGCCAGCCTAAAATCCAATGGAAAAGCATGAGGTCTTCAACAAATTTTAAAAAGACTTAAAGTAAATGCACAGTTAATAAATGCATTTTAAACCTTGTTGAAATTTGGCTAATGGTTTAATATCTGATAGAAGCTGGCTCCGGTTGCTATGGGCAGCATTGATCACATAAATCAGAGTTTCTATGCCTGGAGTGAAGCCATGTTTTTATTTGAAGTATCCGATAGCTCTGATTTGGTTTGATTTCAGTTGTTTGTCCTGCACTCTGTTAAAGTGCTATACCATGATTACAGAGTAGTTATACTTTTAAATAAATTCCAAGTTTGTTTGCAATTTTCAATCTCTCGCTGAGCTGACCATATATAAACGGAACACAAATAGAACAAAAAAGAGTGTAATGAAACTTCCCAAAGACTCCATGGCTCAGATATCACATTTGTTGCCGAATGATCATGCGTCATGGTGGAGCTTTTGACAGTCGAGGGTGAAGAGCTTCATAAATAGGAGGAAAAGTGAGTCAAAAGGCCGGATCTCTGCTTGACAGTGGTCTCATTAGAGTAGAAGTGAACGCTGGACAGTGAAAAACACTGAGGCAGGCATTCAGCATTGAGCCTGGGCTAACAGCTCAACCCAGCAGGCGTCTGCGCTTTTACAACATGGCCATTATGAAGTGGAACGGTTCAGAACGTGAACGGGTGAGGAGCTGCTTTCAGCACTGCTGCGTATTACATGCTTAACCTATCATACACAATTACTGTTTAGAAAGCAGCTGTTTGACCTTTAGCAAGAGAATGAGAGTTGCTCTTGACTGCTTTAACACAGAACAGCGAGGCTTCTGGAGAAACGCAAGGAAATCTTGACATCGCTGCGGTTAATAACGGGCCTTTTCCTGTTTTTGATTGGACGGAAGTCTGAACAGACGTGAATGTTAAACTTATACGACTGCTAGCGACACTGCGCGTCAAAATGAAACTTCAATTTGAATGGAAATTTATAGATGGAGAGCTGAATTTTAAGACGCTGGGACGTTTAAAAGAGGCCATTGATGATATTCATATGGATGCTATTACAGAGTCATATGGAATCGTAATTGGAGTTTTGTGGTTCATAGATCATATTTCACTGTAATGTAGCCTCCCACACCCTGAATGCCATTTCTTAACAGTAAACTCACCCATTATACTGTAAAAATTAACTCAAGATGTTTCCTTACCAGATCAGTCTTTCCATGAGTCAATATTTCATCAATATTCTATCTTCAATTATTAAGGAAACTCCATTTTATCATTCTTAAAAGACAATAAGTTATCTACCTTATGTAATGTGTTAAATGTATACAATACTTTTTTTGGACTGAATTAAGAATAATTTTATTTTCAAAAAATAAAACAATTTTTTTTTCGATGCAAAATAGGCAAACCAAGGGTAATGCTGCCATTTTTATTTAATTTAGACACACTATTCTACTTTTCTCACGCAGTGAGAACAGATAATTACAAAACTATATATATTTACTATAATCTTCACTGCACATGGCTCTTCCCCTCACCTGAAGCCGCAATCTGAAATGCCAACACCAAGTGTACCATAAAAAAAATTATCTGTAAATGAATCTAAATAAATAGCCTTTACTAGTACATTAAATAGTACAGTTTTTCTGTTGAAGAATATCTAGAAAAAAGGACATAGGAACATAAAAAATGAAGACGCTGGAAGCAAGTTTTAAGAAGCTATATAAGAAAATGCAGCATTATTACCTTTAAAACATGTAGAATGGCAAACAGCTAACAAGCCGTGCTGCATTGAGAACAAACAAGGAGGTAAGAGGGGGAGGGGAAAGAGAGGGACCTGAAAAAGACAATCAGCTCAAGGTTCAGAGTATGAGGGAGAAAGATCTCCAGCACCCTGACTTGTAGAGTCTAGCTGTGATGTAACTTCCTGTTTATGATGTAACTTCCTGTTCAAACACAGGCCAAAATTTTTTTTTCTCTTACAACCGACTCCTGCTATTTAGGTGGAAATCAACAGAGATGAAGATGCCAATGTCCTGCAAACTCAATGATTTATTTACTGATTTTTTTGTATGTGTTTAGGATAGAAACCAAAATAAAAAAGAAACGGAAAAATGTACTGATCTGTGTCCACTGCATGGATATAATTGTGGTTTCACTGCTTTTAAAGTATAAATAGTTTTAAAGTTATATATAGTTTTAGGAAATAAATATATATATATATATATATATATATATATATATATATATATATATATATATATATATATATATATACAACTATAATTATTGAAATGCGATTGTAAAACCAATCCCTACATTTTCTAAAAATAACGGAAGCATGTTTATTCCTTTGATTTGTTGACACTGCCGCATACACTTAATGAGCTTCATGATGCAGTGTATGGACTGGATATAGCTTTCACTTCTCGGGTGAGCTCTGTCTTTGCTCATATTTGGAGATTATTGCCTTGCTAATGGAGCTGTGGTGTGCAGAAGTCAGGTTGGTCACAGCTCCCAGCCCTTGGCAACTTCTAGAATAAATGTTAAAGCAAGACCAACAAGAGAAATGATAACCGACATTACATGAAGTCGTGCAAATTGTAAAAATGTGCAATGTAGTTCCCCAGAACGAAAGAACAGAAGTTACCTCTGCTGCAACACAGAGTTCAAGCAGCAGACATGGACTAAAAACAGGTCAAATAGAAGCTGGAAATCTATTACTAAGAAAAAGCAAGAAGAAAAAGAGAAATGAGAACAAACATTATATCAGTAAAAATTCTCGTGAGATATTAGGCTCTTTATTAGATCATGAAAATGTAAACTTTTTATTAGACTGTTGTTTTTATAGAAACTGAATGTAAATCCCAAAATGAAAAGCTAAACAACAATTTAATTAAACAAAGCACAGAAAATGAGATGAAGGCAAAACTTAAAAACAAACCCGTTTTACAAAAAGAAAAACAAAAACACCCTTATCACATTCTTCAAATTTATACCCAAACAAATTGTAATAGTACAATGAAAAATTTAGAAAAATGTTAGAGCATCAAACATTTTCACTTCAATTGTTCCGGATGGTTGTGAACTTTAAATGAAATATTGAATGATTCAAAGGAATCACTTCACTCATTGTGATTCAAAGATCAGTTCCATTGACTTATACAGTTCTGAGAGGATTAAGTGTGGTGAATCAATTCACTGAAATAAGAATAGCTACCAAAAACACGACCATTACAGGAAAACATGCAATCCACAAAGAAGAAAAGAGGTTTTCCCTTGAAAAATAGAAAAACAAGTATGGTCCCTACTCATATATTTATATTAGGGGTGTAACGGTTCATGGGACTGTATTGATCCGTTTCTGTGCGGCCTGTTCGGTTCGGTACACTTGCGTACCGTTTTGGTATATTTTTTTAATCAAATAATATAAATTTATTATTAGTGCGATATTAAGTGCAGCGGAACAATGTTCCTAGGCTCTCTGTGCTCTCTTCAGAAAATGTGGATAGGTTAATCTTTTTAGCCAAAAATGTAAAACTTGAATAGTTAGTTTTGTTGAGTTACAAGCTGAAGCTGTTGCTAGTGTTAAAAGTTTCCAGGTCCTAACTAGTTGCAGTTTTTAATTTTGTATTTAAAAAAATGTGTATTTCTTTATAAAGAGTGCAATTTATTTAAAATATCACCCAAATGTGTCACTTTTATTTATTTTATGTAAGAATTCTATTGTGTATTGGCAGCTTTTCAAAATAAAGATTTTGTAAGCTCTTATTGTTTTGTACCGAAAATGAACCGAACCGAGCTCTCCAAGACACTGTACCGAACCGAATACGATTTTAGCGTACCGTTACACCCCTAAAATATATATATATATATATATATATATATATATATATATATATATATATATATATATATATATGATTTTAAATTAAATCTGGATCTTTTGTTTAAAGGTGAACTTCAACCTAAAAACCACCCAAAAATTTCTTACCTTAAAAAAAACTTATGAGTATACAAACAAACTTGTGTTCACCAGACCCTCATAAACATTGGCTAATGTACAGCTCCATCTCTCTCTCTACCCCCACTCTCCCAAAATCTGATTCCTGCCATTTCATACATAGCTACACAAACAACGTGCACATGTGGAGGTGATAAAAATAGCAGCAGATTATGAATTCCTTTTTTAGCTTTTTGGGATGCTGTTTTTTGGTTTGCCAGCATTCAGCTATAAATAGACCGGCCCCACACAGCCGCTCAGAGCCATGAAAACCAATCAGGATTAATAAACATTCATGCTTTTATATAACATGCTGCTCTTTGAGATATGTGCACCAATTATGTTCATGTATTGGTTATTTTAAATCGAGCATTTACATATATTTAATTAAAATTCACAGAAAAAACACTTTGTTTCCAATGTTAAAGGAGATAATATTGAATATGTGTGTGTGCGCGAGCGCTGCGCGTGTGTGTATATATTGTAATGATGGCTATCAGGAGCGATGGTGTTTAAATAGATGGATGTTTAAATATTTTCAGATGTTTCTAAGTGGGAACCGGATTTACTGGTTTGTGTTTGGAACCATGAGCAGTAAGGTTTTTTTGTTTGCTGTTGTTGAATCGTAGAGGTGATCAAGTTCAGTTGTGGCTTTATTGCTTCTTAGTTCTTTACTTAATTTCTAATGTTCTGTTTGAAAAAAATCAAATATTTTTCAAAACTGAAGAGCATGTATATGTATAAAAATAAAAATGCGTTTGTTTATTTTTCAGCATAAAGTCTGTGTACTAAATTTAGAATGTTATATTTTTATCTGTGCTGTGAACCGACTTATTATCGAGTACCTGTACGTTGAGGTACCTTGATATTCTTTGTGTCTGAGATGACTAATTCACTCCCTCACTCATTGCAGCATAAACTTCCTTGTCATAACTTCCCAACCATGTCACTTTTGCAAATTCTTTGTTGTCTGGGTGTTAATTTCTATAGAAACAAAGACTTTTTTTGACATTTCTGTGTAGTACCAGGCTTTTAGCTTTATATGTTTATTACGTTGATCCATCCAATCCCAATTTTGTCAATGATAAAAGAAGTCTTTTCTGTGAGCTTTACGAATAGATCACAGACAGAACATTTAAAAATGTCAATCTTTTGTGTTTTACTGCATGTGAATCCAGCATATTCAACCCTACGATTTTGGATGCATTTCTAGATTTTTTTGTAATCTGGTAACTAATACCTTTACTCCAACACATCAGAGAATCATGTATATTGTATTCACTTCCGTAAACAACATATTTGTTTCATTTGACCCATAGGCTTCGAATTTCTATCTTGTTCATTGACGTAGTTAGTGCATGTTTCATCTGCTAGCTCTCTTCACAACAAATTTATTAAAATCAGCCTTGAAATGCAACACTTTTCAAGTCGAATGTTTTTATTTAGCGCTTGACAAAATATATTAGTTTTGTGGAAAGAATGGCTCTATGTATTTTTTAGGCAGAGGCCTCAGTTAAACAGCTTTTAGATTATGTTTAAGAGTTTAATGATGACAGTGTTTTTAACAAAAAATTAAAAAGGTCATCAGCCTAGGTTACATGCTTTAGACATGTGGGAAAACCTGAGCACCTGGAGGAAAAACCCACACTAGCAATTCCAATTCATGTGGGGAGCTACATGGGGAAGCTACTATTCACAAAGAGGTGTGGCCAGTGTGGGAGTTGCCTTACTGGTGGATTCAAGCCAGGTAAACCTAGAGCTAGTCCATTCATCTTCATGTGGCCCACTTAATTATGAAGATCCCCAATAAGCTGATCACCAGCAATAACCTGGAAAACAGAAAAGCAATTAAAAAACCAGTAAGCTAGAGTTTCTTGCGCAGAAAGATCGTGATAAGCCGGTCACCAATTTCACCTTGGAAAAAACTAAAACTGGGAGAACAGTTAGTGCACTAGTAGAGGCAGAGGAATAATTAGGTGTTCTAGCACAATTGTGTATAGATGTTCTATTTAGATGGCATCCATGAAATGGTAACCTTTTACTTTTCCTGAAATTGGAAGTGACCAAAACTGTCATTTATCGACTGGCGACTCGAGGCTTGTGTAGAAAGGAGGAGATCCCAAATGGTGCTTTTCCACTCCACTGCACGGCACGGTACACGGTACCCCGCGGGCCGTGATTCAAAACTTTGACAAACTATACATCATCTGAAAGCGGCACTTCTCAGGATTCATAGTATTATATTTGATTTATATTATATTATATTGATAAAGCGTTATATTTGTGTGTTTATAATGTTTTCAAGTGGAACTAGAATGACGGAGCAAAGTGGCATGTCTTAACAAGTCAGCAGAAACACAAAGTTAGAAGAGCTAACCCATACCAAGCCGGGCCAAACACCAAATGTCTATAGTTTTATGTCATCTATGATATCGTTTTAAGACTTTGGTCACTCAGTCTCTTGGCAAACTCTCATGAATTATTTGGTTGTTTTTGGTTGAGCAGTTTGCTCCTTACAGATCTATGGAATTCACCAGATCTTAAATCTGAAATTAAAACCAAAAGCTCACTTGCTTTTACCATTTTGTTTTACTTTTGGTCGTTACAGATGAGATGTCACAAGCTCCTGGGATGAGTCTATATTTGTCTCGCTCAGTGCTGATAGCAGTAACATCACATGATGGTCACGGCGCATTCGGCTAATATTTCTGCAGGGAAGAAGAGAAAGATACAGGCCTGTTCTCTTCACCTCTGCATACAGAGGTGCAGTTCTCTCTCAGGTCCTGTGAATGTGGGGGAAATAGCAACAGGTAGATCAAGACCTTGAGAAATCACTGGTGGAGGAAGATGGAGAGAGAGAGAGAGTGGCAATTGTAACTTTTTATCAAAGTGTTGCAGTGTCCTGTCTGACCCGCAGAGAAAGTCTGCTACAAGGCCAGAGATTTTGTTGAATGTTTCTAGTGTTTCCAGTGTTTATCTGTAAAAAATGAACTGGAAATAATCAATCTATCCAGTTAATATCTATATTAGAAGCATGTTGTTGCTGTTTGGTCAGTACTACACACATCTTATCATGAAAAATAATGTTTTACCATCAGCAGTAGTTATATATTCACTGATAAATCACAGTCTTCGAAATATTTAAATGTACATTTTGGGTGTTTTACACAGCGCAATCACATCCTTTTAGATCGTTTGGATGTAGCCTTTTAATTTAACTTCCTGTTTTGTTTATTCTGTAATACATAAAAACACCTTTTAGCATTAAAAGTTTAAAAACACATTTACAGTGTTTTTTTCCCCTGATGGCTGAACAATGTGGTCAGGGGTTCATTAACCTCTTAAGCCCGAGAGTCCCCGGTACCGGGGACTTGCCCCCTTGTGCGTTACATTTTCACTCATAGCTCACTAACCCTGAGAATAACCCACACATATTAAATACTGTTGTGTTCAGCGGAAACTCCTCTAAAAACGTATATAATTCAATTTCATATTCGTGAACCACAGCTCGAACGCCATGCAAATAAACAACATGTCCGGAGTATAATTCATGACCAAGTTTTTGTTTATGTGCGATATGTATCCACAATATAAACGGAAACACCAAAACCATGGCATCAAATGAAAGCTGACAACCAGCTGAAACCAGTGATATGCAACTCATTTACATTGCATGAAGTCTTTTAGAGCAGGGAGCAGTTCCCCGAAAAAAAAAAAACGCCAGCAAAAACAAATCAAGCATGTAAATGTTGTCTTACCTTGGTCATTTTTTTTTTTTTTTTTCAAAAAAAGTTATTTCCATAGCGATAAAAGTCTGTTTATTGTTTTATCCGGTCTATAGCTTCGAGGAAACTCCATTTTGGCTCTCTTCTGTAGCTCTGCGCTCGCAAAACATGACCAAATATGGAAACACTCCCCGTGCGTAAAAGCTGTCCTTTCCACGCTCCGTGTCCTGTGATTCGTTGGGGATCCTGTCCATCTCAAAAGGGTGGATATCATTGGATTCTACAGATTCAAAGCTTTCCAAGGTATAGAGCCAGACATTAGATTAGACAGACGGTTGAGGGGTGGGCACACGGGGAAGTTTCAAGGTTGGAAGCGGTACGAACAGGAGCTTACCCATGGCGCACAGAGACAGCGTAAAGGGGCGTCAACCCCCCTTTTACAGCGTTTCATTAGGAGTTTTTTAGCTGAAATCATGTCCCGTAAGCAAGAAAAGAAGACCATGAACGTAGCGGAAGCTTTGGACAAGATTTTTTTCCATATTTCAATTATTGTGCCAAACTGTGCCAACATGGATTACGCCTGAACTTTGTTCAATCAAAACCTGTACAGATTATTAGTTTCTTGTAGTATGGACACCAAACTTGCTACAGATGTCCTTCACATGTAGTGGTTACAATTGATTGTGTTTATTTGCTTCGTTATAAGTAAAATAAGGAGATATTAGAGGAAACATGTAGTTTGTTTTTTAAGCGGAGTTTTTTTTGGCCAATTCAACATCATTTACTCTTACTCAGAGTTCTTGACTGTCAAATTAACTCATCCACACCACTCCCCAAGAACCTATCTTCATTTTGATACCAAGATTTGCAGTATAGACCTTGTAAAAGCTGTGAAATGCCTTATAAAGTGAAGGTATAAGATTTTCGGAAAATAGGCCTGAGGGCTTAAGAGGTTAAACTACGGACAGATATTTAAATAATGATAATAAAGCCATTCTTTTTAAATTTATAGTATATTTTTCTCCATAAGGCAGATCTGCTAAACTTGAAGAGTTTGTTGGATATATATGCGACCTCAAATTTTTTATTAAAAATTTTAAATGAACGAATGAAAAATAGTTTTATCCAAAGTTAAATATGTAATTGTTTTCCTATCACTTACATATTAAATATAGAATCTAATTTAGATTTACATCTTTTAATTCTAGTGACAAAATTAAGTTTTTGATTTTGGAAGACGAGTATTGTTATGCCAGGAAAAATGGAGTACAGTTCCTAAAAATGTCATTTAAATTCCACTGGTCTCACAACATGTAACTTGTTTAATATGAGTTGAGTTAAAAATTTGATTGTGCACAGAGTTTGATGTTGGCTTGTAAAAGGGCCATTTAAAAGTGTTTTTATTGGCAAAACATAACTGCTGCCAAGGTTTTTGGTTGCTATGGAGCAGTCAGTGATATAATACAAAGTTCATCATGCCTATATGGGTAACGTAAACCAACCCTCATGTCTCCTTATCTGAGTTAGGGATATGACACAACGATTGCTATGGTAAACAGTCTGGTTGCTAAGGAGGGGTCAGTGACGTCATATAATGTTCCATTTGTCACTATAACTTATATAAACCAACCCCCAAGTCCTTCATTCACCAAAGCTGAGATTGAAGTTGAGCTGAGGTTGCTAGGGAGCCATCAGTGATGTTTTTTTTTTTTTAAAAAAAAAAATTCTATTTGTTACCATGTTTGGCATGAACAACTCCCCATTTCTCTATGATGTTTCATCGTAAAAATGTCCATGCTGTTTCCCATTTGTTTTTTTTTAATGGGCATTAAGTCAATTGGGAAACCCATTTTTCAAATGGTTCAAATACTTTTGCACAGTGGTTGGAACATTCTTGTCTTCACAAGTGTGGTCTGTTTGAAGTTTCTATGAGGTTCTCAGTTTGAGTTAGTTTTACAAATTTCAATTTCAATTTACACATTCCTTTTGTAGTACCAATCTGAAAAGATGTAACAATCTGAGTCAGACCAGTTTGGATGTCTTAGCCAAGTTTGATGGTTGGTAGAGCAGGTTAGGTAGAGATGTGTTTAGTTTTTTTTTTTTTGTCTAAAACGAGTAACAATATGTCTAACAATATGGTGTTTACATGGAAATGCTAATGGTCTAATTGTATTCAATAATGCATGCTAAGCTATGCTAACTTTATGCAGAGAACTTTGAATAGTTTCCAGAATGGTGAAACAATACTGGTCTTCTCTGTTGGAGATCATATAAAAAAATTGTGTTCATTCAATCTCATTCACAACTGTTTATTAATCAGACTTAGGATTTCTGAAAGATCATGTGATCAGTGACTACAACAAACCTCTAGACAGGGGTGAGACGCCATCGTGGGGTGCCAGAATGCTGTATGTTTGACTATGGAACTGCTTTAACATCATAATATACTGCTAAAATAATATACTGTGCTGAATTAAAGGAAATAAGTGAGAATTGTAAATGCTATCGTCTTCAACCTATTTGAGAAAAATGTTTTGATCCATTTTACTTCTCTGTCATTTCAGTTTTCTAGACCGGATTGATGCAGTAAGACAAAGCGACTATACTCCAACTGACCAGGTACTGCTTTAACTTTAAGATGCATGTATTTCTGTCAAAAATCTTAAACGTCCCTCCTAACAAATGTACATTTCTTCTTTTAGGACTTGCTTCGCTGCAGAGTGTTAACGTCAGGGATTTTTGAGACACGATTTCAAGTCGACAAAGTCAACTTTCAGTGAGTTCAGAAATACTTAAGAAAGTATGCGTAACAAAAATATCTTTATCTATGGTAGTACTTGTGCTGCCCCGCTAGAGGGCAGTGTTTCACTTCAAAATGTGTTCTTCCTCTCTTTCAGTATGTTTGACGTCGGAGGTCAGAGAGACGAGAGACGGAAATGGATTCAGTGTTTCAATGGTATTATAACGGCCTCGTTAACACTGCAGATCATGTTCTCAAATCACGTTCAGCTTCCGTTTACAGTTTCTTTCATCACAATATTTCAACACACAGTAGCCAAGATGGACAAATACGAAATATCCTTAATGAGACGTACACAAAATTTGCCAAGTAACATTTTGTGTTAATAAAAATAAACGATTGTAATTTATATTTCTGAAAGTATTGTTTGTTTACAGCATATAGTCACAACCCCAAGGGGTATGAAACTGTAGTGTGACTCTGTCTGCATCATTTCCCGTTAAAGAATCCCCATAAATAAACAATAAGCACCATATTTATTTTTGTATTTTAGTTTGTATTTTTAGCCCGCTCTCCTTCTTAGCGTTTCGTGAGCCCCGTCTGTATTAGGTTTCATCTTCAAGATCATTTAAAAAAAAAAAAGCTAAATGAAATGGGCGTGTACAGCTGCGCAGAGTAGGTTGGGGTATCAAAAAATATCTAAAGATAAGTGCTTCGTAACAACTGCTAAACCGCACACATACCTGCACTGAAGTGGGATAGAGGTCCACCCGAATCGAAACCGCAAACTGTGTTGATTTGCCTTGTCCAGGTCCATCTTTCTCCAGTTCTTCTCGAGGAAAATCCTTGCTGTAAATCCATATTTTCGACGTGTCAGAAACCAGAGTTTGCAAACACTTACGAACCATTCTGAACTCCAAACTACTGCGAGGACTTTCGACTTGACAGGACGTGTTAAGAGTTAGGCGTCGTTAATAATTAATACGCTCCATCTTCTCATAGGATGGTAGAGGTCAGGCTCATGAATAATTAAAATATAGCTGAGTCATAGACGTCTTGTAAGAAAAGATAGAAATTACACAAAAGATAGAAATTTACAGTTTTACCTACAATTAAATGTAACAGACATTAAAATTGTCTTAAATGATGTTCAGTGCATGTACATTTGAAAATAATGTTTATATCCCGTGTTACCTTGCCTTTTAAAGGTGCGCTATGTGATCTTTGGACCTTGATGTTTAAAATCAGGAAAACAAACACGCCCCCTAACAGTGACATCGCTTCACAATTTTTAAGTCCCTCCATATATATCATAAACCATTATGGAGGTATCTGCCCAGTCAGATTGTATTAATCAAAAGGAAGTATATAAAGTTATGTGAAACAAAGTGAACATTTATGGTTCACTCGTCGAGGAGAAACAAAGCTACCTCGGCTTCTGATGCAAGCTGTTCTCGAGTCCCTAATTCTCTCCAGCTCTGAAAAGCAGTGTGTTTACATGGTCAGGCCGCTTCTTATACACTGTTCCAAGCCGTTTTTGTTCTATAGTGCTTTTTTTGTGCCAGAACTTTGAAAAATACAAGCCATATCACAGGTCTTGTACTTCCAAGGGTTCTCCCTTCTTTTCACCACTAGATTTCAGCAATTTGGGGCTCTGCAAAATGACGCTGAAAGAATTTTTGTATATATTAATTTGAATTACCGTGCACCAATTATTTGTCGTATCTCTTGCAATGTAAAAACACAAATGTAAAAACCTTTTTGAGAGCTACACATTAAATTTGAAATCAAAGGTAAACAATAGGTGGCTTCCATTATTCCGCTGTGAACTCACCAGTGAGTGCAGGGAATTCTAAGGGTTAATTCCATGAATTGATAAAAATGTGTATGTGTGGTTTCTTTGTAATTATGACACAACACCGTGCTAATGCTTGTATTTGTTTGCAGACGTGACGGCGATTATCTTTGTGGTAGCGAGCAGCAGCTATAACATGGTCATAAGGGAAGACAACAACACAAACCGGCTCCGGGAAGCGCTCGCTCTTTTTCGCAGTATCTGGAACAATAGGTGACTCGTTTGTTATTCTTAAAAGCTAACAAAAAGAACGTTGAGCTAACATTTTCTTTTTTCTCCCTCTTTTCGCAGATGGTTACGGACGATATCCGTCATACTGTTCCTGAACAAGCAGGACATGCTGGCGGAGAAAGTATTAGCTGGGAAATCCAAAATTGAGGATTATTTTCCAGAATATGCGTATTACACCTTACCAGATAAAGGTTTGGATATTATACTGGTGTCTGATAATGTTACACATAGTATATATTACATTTTGAAAGTTTTTGTGTCGTTTTTTTTTTTTTAGTTATTCCTGAACCTGGAGAAGACCCCAGAGTGACAAGAGCCAAGTTTTTCATCCGTGATGAGTTTCTGGTTAGTGGATTTTTTTTTTTTTTACTGTTCAAAGGAGCTGTTTTTTTTTTTACTTTGTTTTGAACAGCAAGAAGTTGTTGAGCAATTAATAATATGACCTTTTTTTAGAAGATTATCACGTTTCCTACTGGATCTTATTTCAGGTGATTACTGGCGCCACCTTGTGCATTAGTGAGGAGTAGACTGAAGTAGTTTTGATTTCATATCTGTGTAAAGGTGTCATCAAAAGCTGAAAACCAATAAATATAGCAAGACACTGTATTTAGTGAGAATGTATTAATAATACGTTTTATTTCTGGCACCTACAAAAATCCAATAAACAAATGCAACCATAAAAGCATTCAGATACTAAGCCAGTTAAACTCTAGCTGCCTGGTGATGTACAGAAAAATGGCTAGCTCCCCCTGTGGAAGTGCACCCCCCCCCCCAATATTTCTTAAGTGATGTTCAACATAGCATGCGTTATTTTTCTGAGAATTCATGTTTTTACTTATGCTTTACTCTGAACGCAATATACTAGTTATAATGTTGGCTTGCCATAATAATGTTGTCTTTTGCTTTATAAAACAAATCTAAACATAACTCCTCCAAGAGCATTCGAGCTACAACCACCAAACTTTGTCAAGACATCCCAACTGGTCTGATTAAGATTGATTCAGTCTTTTCAGACTGCTACCACTAAAGGAATTCTGGGAAATAGCTGTGAATGTTGGGAAATTTTACTCTGACTTCACATGGGGTCAGGACGGTAAAACTATAACTCAAACTGAGAACCTAAACGAAACTTGAAACAAACCACACTTGTGAATATTACCAGTCTGTGCAGGAACATACCGACTGCTGTACAAAAGTATTTGAACTCAAGGATCTGGAACTTACGACTTATAGTGATGCAACTTCCTGTTTGAAAACTTCCTTTCTGTTTTATCTCAGACGAATAATATTCAAAATATTTTTTGTTACACACAAAAATGGATTAAAGAACGAAGTGTATGCCCGGCTCAAGAGGGGAAAAATTGTACCTCATAGGGAGGCTGTTTGAGGAATTTGTGATTGCATGGAACGGTGCAATTCATTATCTTTTTGCTTTGTCGTTTAAACAGAAGATAAGTACAGAGAGCGGTGACGGCCGTCACTATTGTTATCCTCACTTCACCTGCGCCGTGGACACAGAGAACATCCGGCGGGTCTTCAACGATTGCCGCGACATCATTCAGCGGATGCATTTGCGACAGTACGAACTCTTGTGATTGGATCCTCGGACAACTGACGCTTGGATTTTTACTGCTGACATCTGAACTCAAGCTCGAGAGAGAGAGAGAGAGTCGCTGGGACCCGCCCGCACTCACGCTTTTATTTGGATCGCCTTTATTTTTGCCATTCCATGAAAATACCTCCTTGTTTTCTTTCAAACAGAAAGTGATGAAGTTGTCTATGATGATGATGATGATCACTTTGTGACCTCCAGGAGTCCTAGTCTCAGACCCCGAGCCTGGATCTTCTGACCTCCAGGGCTCTCTGCTGCTCTTTCTGATCCCGAACACTGAAGACGGCCTGTGGACAGAAGCGGGACGGGGTGCGACTGGGAGCTTTGTCGAACACTGGGAAAAACGAAGTGAAGAAATGCACTTTTCCATCAGGTTTGAATCGATTTTTTTTCTTTTCCATGATGGACACAATGTAGCATCACATCATGAATTTCAGTCCCACTTCAAAGCTGCGGATGGTGACCGCGCCCTCTTTTATGACAAGGAGGAGGAGCCTTTGGGATGAGGAAGCGAGGCTATGGGAACATTGCTCAAGCGAAACGGCCTGTTTTTTTATGATTTCCCTTTTAAAATCTTGTACAGACTGTGCAAGTGTGCTTTTTGTTGGATCGTTCTTTTCTGTACAGACGATAAAAATGTTCTATTATTTTGTACAATTTTATTGAAAGAGAGTTAAATCTACTTGTAGATCTTTGTGCCTTGATTATGGCTGTACCTGTAAATGAAGCTGATCCATCTGTTTTCGACTGCGCTCTACAGCTTGATGTCACCCCCTGCGTACGGGGACCTACTCTAGACTTCAGTTCCGTTCTCTTTTAAGTTGAACTTGTTTTGTTTTTATTTTTTGGAAAGTTTGTTCCTATAAATGAGAGAAAAGTTCTTTATTCCAAATAAATATAGGAATCTCTTAATCGGTATACATTATGCAAAAATTGATTCCAGACCTGCGGTTCTGATTGGACGAAACAGCATCATGCCTTTCTTTTCTTTGACTTTTTCCATTTCAATTAAATTCTTAGCTTTAAAAAAAATGAAAAAGTGTCCAAATCACAACCTGGTGTTGTTTTCAAAGGAACAGTTTTGGATGTGAAGTATGTCTGAGCTATATAGATATATCTATCTATATCTATGTGTGTGTGTGTATATATAGATATAGATAGATATATACAAACACACGCACACAGTGTTTGTGTGTGCAGGAGACTGAGGCATGATGTTGTGCGCGCGAGTGGGTGTGAGCGTGTGTGCCAGAGTGCATTGTGTGCACTCTTTTATAAATGTGTGTACATGTACATTTATAGCTCTTTATAAATCTATATGTACAAGCCTCCATGTTTAATGATGTGTGTGTTGGTGTATACATGCCTCGGGGGTGTGTGTACTTCACACACAGGTAAGCATGTCTAGAGTGAACTGAATAAATGAGAGTGCAATATTGAACGCTCTTGTACGTGTCTTGAGTTTTTTTCTACCACGCACCATACAAACACGTGGAGTTTTTCCTAGGCGCGATGTGCTTTTTGCATTCGAAGCTTAGTGTCACTCATTTCTTTGAGGGGCCAGAGTATTAAGACCTTTGTGATAGTGCTGGGAAGTTCGGATCTTTGAGTCTTGTTCAGCAAAATGAACAAATCTTTTTTTTTTTTGAGATCATTTAGTTCAATTTTAGTAAAATACCAATAAAATGTTACTGCCATAACACATCTGCTATATACTCTAATACCTCTGATCTGACTCTAGATTCAAGTCTCCTTTGTTCAGAACAAATTGAGTCTAAGAACTCGAACTAATCTTTTTGGTTTCTATCTCATAGAATGACACATCACTACTACGTGATTGGGCCAAGAAATTGGCACATAATTTACCAAAGACACATTTATCGAAAGAAGATTTAAGGCCTCTATATATTGATCCGAATTTAGATTTGCTCAAATCTTTGCATGGTTTATCAGCAGGGTGCTCTTCGTCTGGGTCATGGAAATATTGATGCAATGACGATCCCTGCCTTAAGATAGCGTTTGCGGTTCAACAGATGAACTCCGCTCCACATGGGGAAACAGGAAAGAAGAAGACGACAACAGAGAAGAAATCAAAGAAAACATTTATGGATGTCGAGAGGTTTATACTTTTGGTGGCGAATCACTGGGAGCGGTTTGCCAACGAAAGTGTATAAAAGAGAAGAAGCGCTATTTCTTTCCTGTTTCTTTTACGAAGTCGATATGAAAATGTGAGCTCATTCAAGCGGGTCTTTACCGTCCTACTCACATCCTCAAAAGAGCCAGCTTTCATTGGTCGTCTTCCTTGTGAAAAATGGATCCAATATGGCAGGAAACTCTTTCGTTGACACCACTCTTTGGTCAAATGTGCGAGCTCCTGTTGGCTCCAATGGTTTTCAATCAAGGCAAACATTTTGGTGCGTTTTAGCTGTTAGTTTCATACCATGTGGTGGATGAAGTTTGTAAAACTGAGACATTAGACAGTCAAAACGTACGCTTTTATTCATTTAAACACTCATGAGAGTCCAAACTAATTTCGCTTTTACCAAACCACGTGACCAAATATAACACAAGCTATGTTACACATGCACATTTTTGCTTTCCACAAAATTTGTACTTCAAACATATTTAATATCTCAACATAGAGCATTACTCCAGTAAAGAGGAAAACGTTTTCAATCTGTAAATACTGTGCTTAATCGTGTAGCACAAGAAATACTTTTAAAAAATAAACCTAAGTTGTGTTCTGCTTCTTAAGTCTTAAAATACTGCTCTAGTAGGTCTAGAAAAACCAACACCTTTCCAAACCAAAGCATATTAAATACAGGGCAAAATCCGACTGGTGTTACTGATTACATGCTCAGCTAAACTGCACTGCTTCCTTTCAATTCAACAGTTCGGTTCCTGCTCTGGAATAATAGTTAGAAAAAAAAAAATCAAGGCAACTTTTACATTTTTCAGTTGACATGTTTTCAAAAGATTCCTCCAAATGTTGTGCCAACTAACCTTTTGTTAAGAAAATGTAAACAAAGCAGAACAAAAGAAAATTAGTTTGCACTACTTGTGGAATTCTTTAACTTAAAAATGTCCAACGTCCCACAAGTAATAATATTTTGCTGTAGATTGACTTTGAATTGTTGCTTTTCTCGATTTTTCCAATCAAATCAAGGTATACAAGTGTCACCAATGACTAGTATACGGTGTGTGTTCTTGAGAATGATGGCAACAATCAGGTCCATCACGTCATCCAGATGGATTCTTAACTCATTGACATTTATCAAGAGTAAATCTTCGGTTTACCATTCGGATCAAAACTAGACGAGGGAGCATTCCCATTTACTCTTGGTCCATTTTTGACCACTGATGTTTTTTTGTAAGTTCACACGGTACATAGCTGATCTGACCGGTAAACCTATGCTTTGTAATGTAGCATGTCATTAGAATACATCCCATAATATGCTTCAGGTGTCTTCAATTAAACATGTTTGACGAACTTTATTTGATGCCCCAAACCGCGTTTGTGATGTTTCAGGTGAATGGAAGCTCAAGCTATTAAAGGCACTGAGTGAAAAGTGTCTCCTCAACATGGAATGATCCGCTGTGAGCAGAAGCGATGCCATTCAAAAAAAACAAACAAAAAAACTTCAGAGATTTGAAAGAAATGTTCCCATTTACGACAGGTTCTACTCTAAATCCTACCGTTGTGAGCGTTGTCCTCTACTGCTTCTTTTCACTAATCTGAAGAGTAACCACCGCAGTTGGAGTGTAGCTTCGGGTTTGCGCACAAACCTGGGTTTTGAAGCTCCTCAGACCTCCTTCCATTCCACGCTGGATCTCGGAGCAATATGTTGGTGGGACGTCAATCCTTGCGAAGCTCCTGGTTGGATTAGCTGAAGCTTCTCCAGTCATGTGAACCGGTACGACCTTCTCTTGCCTTGTCTGAGAGCTGGTGATTCCAGAAGTACCTGGAGTGAAAATACTGGAAATGTGTTCCTTGAACGAGTCGAAGAAGCCCATGCGCTTTGTTGGTGCAACCGGACGTCCGACGTTCAAGAAAATCGGTTTTCCAACGACTGTTTCGTTGACTTCTCTCTGAAGCACAGAGATCTCACTCAGCTTCTCAACAGGGATTGGTTGGTCCATTCTGACACCGAATGTTTCCCCTTCCTGAGGAATGTAATCTTCCAGATCTTCAAGATTCAGAACTCTATTCCCTTCTGTGTCGTCCTCAGCTTCCATGATAATGGTTTCGTCGTCATCACTGGTTTCTCCCATTACACATTCAAGTGCTTCAGGAACATTCTGCTCGGTGTCTTCTTCATCTGTGCCTGATGAAGATTGCATGCTCCTAGTTCCCTCTAAAATCTTATTGTTGGAGTTGTTTGTGTTTGGATTGGGAAACGATGGCGGCTTGCTTGGAGAAAAGCCTCTTCTTCTTGGTAACTTAGGAGATTTGTTGACTTTATACTCTATTATTTCCTCCACTTCCACCCATTTTGGTTTCCGTGCAGTGGCACCCTCTGTCTCTGGCACATAGAGCGTTGGCACAGTCTTCCGACCAAGAGTCCGTCTCTGTCTGGGAGGTTCAGGAGCAGCTGCCTCAGAACGTGAAGAGCCCATGGATTGAGGTCGTGGAGATGAATGGCGCTTCATGCGTGTGTTCTTTACCACCGTTGTGATGGTCTCCTCACTTTAAGAAAAGAAAGGGGAAAGAAACTATTTATTTAGTGTCATTCAATAAATGAATTATATGTTACTCAAATTAAGATCAGCGGATGTTTGAAGACTTACATTATGATAGTTTTCTTTGGTATTTTCGTCTCTTGTTCCATGACTGTTGAAAGTGAACATATCAAAATAAAATATCACAAAAAGAATATATTATTTTTTAATTAAATACTGTACACAGCATTTAAATGGCATTCGCAATTCCAGTTACATATTTGCCAATCTTGATGCGCATTTTCCGTTCAAAATATATATTTGTAAATAATAATGCTACTAATTTAATCCCATAATTGAACCCCCCACTCGGGTTGCCACTGGTCAGTGTGCCAATCCAACTCACATAGTGGTATATTTAACATTAGAAAAGTGTTTATATGGGTGGGACCAAGGCAGGGCAAGTCCGAATCAAGTCCCAAGTCAAAACGGGTCAAGTCTCAACTCAAGGCAGGGGCAAGCCCAAGTCAAGTCCCTAGTCAAAACAGGGCAAGTTCGAGTCAAGTCTATGCAGGGAAAGTCAAGTCAAGTTTTCAAAATGCGAAATTTTGCAAAATGGTTCGTCTGCTAACTGGCTATTTTAACCGTAAAATGACAAAAACCTAAGCGTTAAATAATAATAAACTAAACACAAATGTTAATGTAAATGTTTTTTTTTTACATGTAAATGTCAATATATTCTCTTGTATTTGATGGATGGAAACGGTGCTTTATTCAGTAATATTTTATGTAATATTCCAGTTTTGCGCTTACATTTAACTATGGCTAATGTAATATACATAGAGCATGGTATGGCTATGGAATATACGAACTAAAAATATCACAATTATGCAGTGAAATGTTCAATCTGGAGGATTAAAGGACTAGTGATTTATTAACACGGCTGTGCAATAATCCCGTTTTGATACAGTTAAACGTCATCGAGAAAGAAGACCATCTTTGTCATTTCCTAGTATGCATTGTCCAGTATCTCTGCGAGAAATGAATGATGAACTTAAAGATGGTTCTAAGGACAAGCAACAATTAATTTTTTTTCCTTGGCATCTACGGGGTATTTGCTACGTACTTAACATTGCCAGAACTGTACTACACTGAACACCGTTAAGTAATGTTCAAAGTATGTCTTCGAATCTGTGGAAAAACAACATTCTCATCCAGTTGTGGTAAGCTCAGTCTAGCTCAACTTGTTCTGGTTGAGCTTGTTATGAATATTCAAAACAAACAGCCAATCAGGGAAGTGAACAAGTCATATTGAAGATTAGTTTTAAGAAAATGGCCCTTAAAAAAAAATCTGTTTTTTATTGTAAAATCTGGATCTTGTTAAATGGACTTAAATCTGTGCCTGTTGAATATGTAGCGAAAGCTGCAAAAAAAATCCTGAAACCTTAAAAAAAAATTATTTACAAACTGGTGTCGGTTTGTTTGTGAGTCGTGTTCTCTTTATTCCCAAACTGCCTTATATTTGCAAATAGGTTTCAGTTTGTTTGTGAGCATGTTGTCCTTTGCAAACCCGTTGTATTTGTTTGCGAATGGCGTAGATCTCACACCATAGACTTAAACTGTTATGTAATGCATCATTGTGTAATTAGCGATCTCTCACTCTCTATACTGATGGTCTGATCCGCTCTGCGTTCACCCTCTGCTGCTGCCGCAGCTGGAGAGACGAGCTGCGCTGCACACCGGGCACTGCCCAGACGGTTCGACAGCTAGGAAGAGGAAGGAAAAAAAAACACCTTAACTGGCCCTGGCAACTTTTCTCAAGCATGCTGGAAAGCGAATGGTACATTTCCCCATACAATACCTCACACTCATAGTGTCCGAGGTCTCTCTCATTGGGATTCTTGATGAGAAGGACCAGCACTCCACTTTGAGCTTCACTGTATGTCTGAAACTTCTCCTGATCCGTCAATAACTTTCCTTCCTTAAACCATCTGAAAAAAGCAGAAGAGATTCAAATTTGATTTTGATTCAGGGGATTTTCATTTGCAGCAGGGGAAAGACTGGATGAAGTTTGTATAATGAATCCTGAAGGAAACAGAAGAGCTGCACTATCCAAAAATGTTAAGCGTGCCTTCATTTAACACCTACGAATTCCATAAAGGAACCCAATTAGTGCTAGTCACATAATATGGGAAATTAATTTGTCGAACAATACCCAGATACAAACTTCAAAATAGAGACTTTTCACTTTAAATGCATGCCTACTTTGTTTAAGGCCTGAAAAAGAAAAGAAACTTTATATTTCTCAAATACTTGTAAACTTACTGGAATGCTCAACAAGTTTACAGCCAGTTGTCCATTTCTGGACAGACTCTTAACATCTAACATTGTTAATGTCAATATTTTTAAACAACTACAAAAATGGCTGATCCTTGAGATCAAGCAAATGGTTTACCAAAAAAAGCTACCAACGTGTTAAAGTTTCTTGCAAAGAAATGTCCAGTGTGGTAGAGCATTTGACCAAAATAAACATTTTATTTATGGTTTATAAAAATCCTGACAAAGTTATGATTGCAAGTTAAATAAATATGTGACTCCAATCATTCAGCAAGAATTCTGACTCACAACTGTCTTATACAGGTAACTAGCTGAGTAGTGGCAACCTCGTTCCTCTCTGGATGCCTACTAAAAGCTATCGACTGGAAACAAGAGGCTGGTGTCAGCAGTGAGCTGGGGAAAGGATTTGAAGGCTGGGACAATTATGGAATGAGATTACCACCCATAGCCTTTCAAAAATAGCATTGAACATAAATAAATGAATTAAAATGTATTTTCAAAGCTTTGAAAGAAAATACATTATCTGAAACCGATCCTAACTGTTCTTGTTCTCCCAAGAAAACATTTTTTAAATGCCTTTACATTTTGTTTTTTAGTTTCAATTAATTTTTAATCAGCTTTACTTTCCCAGTGTTCTTTGCCAGGGGGGCTTAACTGATCTGACAGGTGTTCTGCGTTCGCAGGTCTCTCTGCCATTGGTCGACTGATTCACAGCCCACATGGATCAAACTGCTCCTAAAACTTAATTTAAAAAAAATTAAACCATGTTTCTAACCAGAGTTATGCCTTTTGGATTTTTCAGTGTTTAGTTTTAGTTCATTTTAGTTTCCTAATTATTAGTTTTTATACTTTTGTGTATGTGTCAAGTCGCTAGGAAATATCTGCTCATAACAGTTCATTCATTTCGTGAGGATTCATGTATTTTTCATCGTCGCTAGATGTCACTAGTGAGCAGACGCTGAACACACTGGGCCCTATTTTATAAACGAGTAAACGCAAAAGTAAAATGAAACTACACTGAAAATACAAAAGGCATGACCTCAGTTTGACATTTGGTTACAAAGTCTATTTTTGTTTGTTAAATTTGTAAGTGAACTTTTTGGATTCACATGTGTTAATTTCTGTATTTATGACGTTTAAAATTAATAATGGTTATATATTCTGATTTACGCAATACCTACAGTATTTGTCTGCATGAAAACTTCCGTGTAAAATGAACTAACGAAGAAATTAAAAGACAAAACGTAACCAACCTGAAACCTCGCAGAGTAAATTTGTAAGATCTAGAGTTGTGACGTTCGCGAACGAATCAGTCTTTCCTTCGTTAATGGGATTATGTGGGTTTTCATAAGCTGACAAAAATCAACAAAAATTATTGTGATTATTTCCAGAATAAAAAAAAATAACCCCATGCTCGTTTCTTAAAAGTAAAAAATAATTTTAAATAAAAGGAGCCAAATGAGCCAGTTTTTTGAACGGCTCTTTAAAGTGAACGGATCCCAAAGATTCGGCTCCCTGCAAAGAGCCATAAATTCACATCACTAATACGATCGCGCTACCGTCAGCTCTTCCAAATAGAAAGTTCACCCCCTCTGCATATTGAGTTAACCAATGAGAAGCAGTTTGCTCCATGCCAGTTGTTAATCCGCCGACCAATGGTGACACTCCTGCTAAGGCGGAACACCTATTAGGAGGCAGATCTGTTAAGCCCGCCTCTATTTGAGAAAAGTAGCCAGTATCGAAAATGCTCCCGATACCACAAAAAAATCTGGCATCGGTATCGGCGAGTATTTGAGTCCACGTACCGATCCGATACCATTTTCATAAACATAACCTAGTTATGCCCGCTAGCTTTGCTTATCGCTGCAAAGCGGAAATCAATTCTTCTTTGCTGGCGCTGCTCAGATTGTAAACACAGGAAGTTGTGTCGTGTTGCCACAAGCAACCAAGGAGAAGGACGAGCCGAACAAACATTGGAAGCTTCAGTCAAACAAAGAGAAAAGTTTACACAAGACAGCCAACGAGCAATAAAGATAACCGACAGGATTATCGAGTTTATTGTACTGGATGACCAGCCACTGTCAGTGGTCGAAAACGCTTAATTAACATTTGGAGCCCCGGTACAGTTTGCCTTGTCGCAAATATATCTCCGAAACAGCGCTCCCTAAATTATATGAGACAGTGCGCTAACACATTTCATGTAAACTAAAGGACGCACAATCAGGAGCTGGACACAGTGACGCCGTCACCTTTTAATCTTCAAAGTGCGGTGCTGCAGGCTAACGTGTTTCGCGGCTCGCACACCAGCAAGTCTATAGGTGAATCAATCGAGGGTATGCTTGTGAAGTGGAATATTTCTAAATCACGTGTTCATGTTATTTTGCGCGACAACGCAAGCAACATGAAAAAAGCAGAAGTGATCCCCTCAGTTACAGTTCTAAAAGGGCACCTTGGTCGGGAGAGCCAGGAGGACACTGGTATAAAAACAATGAAAAACACTCTTCTTGAGGCCGTCAAGAAACGATTCGCAACCATCGAGGAATGTATGCAGTTGCCACTCTCTTGTATCCACATTTCAAAGATAGGGTATGTCTATTAATTTTTTTTCATGTCCATATTGATTATTGTCATTACCATATTGAGTATATCTGAAGCACAGCATAAAATAAATTGATTTAAATTATAAAATGCATAAAATGTCAATTAATACAGGGCTAGTAGTATCTACAGCTGTATATACAGATACACACCCAGGTATCGGATAGGTACTCGGTATCGATATCCTGAGCACAAAGTATCGGGATCGGTATCGGGAGGGGAAAAATGGTATCGGAACATCTCTAGTAAAAATTCATTTCAAATAATCTTTTTACATTCAAAGCTGTAAAATTATGTTCAAAGCTAATTTTTCCATTAAGTCTTCAGGCAGAAATCTCATGCCTGAATCACATGTGTCAGAACACTTTAAATGCAACTTATATTTACAATACGAGCAGTTACTAAACACTGAATGTGTATAAACAAAATTCCAAATGGAGCCGGTACCTTATCTTGGGGCTGGGGGCGCTCTGAATGTTGCAGGTGAATTGAGTGTCTTCTCCTGGATATAATGTGGCGTTCCGGATCTTATTCAAAAAGCGTGGAGGTACTGTAACATATTCCATACAAAGGATTTTGATCTAGAAAATTCACAGGTGTGAAACCAGTCTATTACTCTTCAGAGTGCCTTCACTCACCCTGCACTGTGATTTTGCCCAGAGTGCTGGCATTACCCGCAGAGCTGCTGGCGAAGCACATGTACTGGCCTGAATCATCTGCAGTCATGTTGTCCAGGATGAGCGTGCACGAGCCGTCCGGATCCTCAATGATGATATGATGAGGGTCTGCCTCAACGGTACGCCCGTCTGAATGGGAAAGAGTCAGACAAGACTCAAGCATTACTTGCCAAAAAAGTAAAAAAAAATAGAGTAAATGTTTCCGTTAAAATATTATATAAGTATACATTAAAATTAGTTCTTTTAAAAGTAGTCCATAGTGACAATTTACATTTTATTAATGATGTGAACACACAAATAAACACTTGTTTTTGGTTTTTTAAAACAGTTATATTAATTGTAAGGTAAAAAGCAGATAAATAACAAAAAAAAACATGACTCTCTTTGGATACAGCCCTGGATGCTAAATTCCTGTTTTTTATGTTTCTGATGCACAATTTGGCATATTTCAATAATTCTCATAACTCCTGCTCAATTACTAGAGAAAAATAAAACAGCAACACTTTAAGTAAGTGCAGTTAAAGTACCAACTACTGACTAAATTACAGTTTCCGAGAAAAACTACTCAATCACAGTAACCTGAGTATTTGTTACTTTGCATCACTGCTTTTTAGGCGAATTTTAAAGTGATTTCAAATATTCAACACATGCAGTCCGTAGATCATTTGACATTCAGTCAGTTCATTGGTTCATCCATAAATATATGTATTTTTTTTAATGGGACAAGAAACTACAAATGTTGCACTATTCTGATAATATTCACTCACTCAATGTTATTAATACATTGTTAATATATTGATAACAGGGAAACATTTCAAACAAGTTGCTTTATATGCTATTTCTTTCTTGCAGTTTCATGAATAAAAAAAATACATCTATAGAAAATATCAAATCAAATACCATATAATACAAAATTTATGTAATTTGCGTGAGAGCAGTTTAGTGGAAACGTTGACATTTTCACGCCTGTGGCTACATAGGGCTAAAGTCCCGTCCCCTCTGCCTCTGATTGGCTGGAACACAAATGTCTTCCAATGAGACAAGAATGTTTTCCATCAAGGGTTATTTGTTTGGGCTCTTACATTTTATGATTGACTGACAGTCTGGACTGTTTTCTGGATCATTTTGTTGTTAACAGTGGTAAAATTTGGTGGCCAATATCAGAATTTATGTGCATGAGAAATTGAATGTGTGGCGTGTGAGAACAGTGACACTTGAATTACATATTAAATTTTGGCACATTCTTAAAAAGCAACCGCTGAAGTCTTGAAACAAATCAATGATTTCACAGCATTATTTCAGCTTTGAGTGCATCCTGTCCCATATTGGTTTCCTTACCTTTGTACCATGTGACCTGCGGTTTTGGGGCACCGGTGACTTTACAAGCCAGTTTTACAGTCTGTCCGAGCTCTGCGGTCAGGTCAGTCAAAACTGCATCAAAATCTGGAGCGCCTGCAAATCACGGGTAATTTAAATGACTATAAACAAACAACAACATAAAAAAATAACTTTAAATCTCTCATCTAAAATATTACATCTATCAATAACCACATAAATCTCAACCTGTGATTAAAAAATAATTACAATTATAATTTCATTGATCATTTCTAAGTTTAAAAACATTAGTTCTTTTGTGCAAACAAAATTGTTTAGATTAGATTTTTTAAATAGAACAGAAAGTTACAATACAAACAGGAACTGACATCAAAACCAGGAATTTATAAGCTTTGAAATGAAGTTACTTTGCCATGTTTCTACTTTGGAGTCTCTGTTTCCCCTCCCCCATCTCCCTCCTTTCCTCCCTCCCTCTCTCTCTCCTCAATGCAGCACTGCATTTAGCTGATAGCATCTCCAATGTTTAAGCAAAATAAAGCCACATTTGGGTTTTTAATTACTATTACAATAACAAAAGAAACAGAGCTTTAATAATATTGAATACAAATAGAGAGAGAATACCGTAACTATTTTACCAGAATTCTGAAGCATAAATAAAAACATTTAAATAAAATTCTCTAAATTTAGCATAGCATAAGCAAACTGCAATTTTTCATGTCAAAGAATGAACTATAATTTTGTTCACAATGACCAAAATCCATTTTTCAAACAATTAGCGCTGAAGCCAAGTAAAGAAATGAATGCTAAACCTACAGCTAGCATCGTGAACAGAGGTACTGTATGTTATTAATACCAATAACCTTGGGATAAAGTGAATATCTAACAGAATTTTATTTCAGGTTTTCCCCACAACATATCAGGAGAATCCCACAGGGTTTGGGAAATCAAGGTTTGAAGGTTTGATTAGCATCATGCTAACATGAGTTGACTTACTCCACGCTGGCATGCTGTATCGCTGCTGAAGGTCACGGAGGTCACGCAGCCATGAGTTCTTAATGATGACCGTGCGGGCCTGCAGGGTATATTTCCTGACCGAGTCCTCTCGCTCGTGCCAGATCTCAAACGCTCGCTCATCGCCTTCCACCGTCTCATTCACATCGATGTCAGTGAGCTGAAGTAAAAAATTCAGGGTTTGTGAGTCAAAACCATTCAAACTTCATGTGAACTTGAAACAGGCACCGGGTGAACCCTGTGACCCTGACTAGATGAAAGTGGGTAGAAAATGTAAGTCATGATTTAACCAAGAAAAAGTAAAAACATATCTGAACTCAAGCAAAGTTAGATCATTTTAATTCAGATAATTTGATTTTTATGTTAAAACTATCTAAATAAATGATATTTAGTTGGCAAAACAGCTTTTTTAGGGGATTTTTTCTTAACCATTTTTTACATCTTAACAATTTTCTCTAATAAATTGAAATTGTTTTGTTTGTGGCACTGCTTGATATATATTTGTATTTTTAGTACAACCCTATTTCCGTTTTATTACTAATATTTTTTAAATTGAATTACACAATAATTCCACAAAGTTATCCTGAAATTGTACAAAAAGTGCAATTCCGAGAATTCAATTTTGTCATTTTTTTCCACTGCAAAAATTGAGAAATATTTTTATGTTTTATAACAAAAATCAAATGTATTGAAAAAAAAAAAAATTCTGCCATCCCCCCCCAAAAAGCAAAGACAAGGTCAAAACAATGTAAAAAATTGTATAAAAAAGGCATTTTGTTCCATTGTGCTTTTTTGTGTCAGACCTTTGAAAAACAGACTATATCACAAGTCTTGTACTTTCAAGGGTTATCCCTTCTTCTCATCATATCGCTGGCACTGGTGCCACCGATTTGGGGTCGATCTTGCAATTACTCACATTTTAATTTGAATTACTTTGCATCATAACTGTTGTAGTTTTCATTCAAATCCAAAAAATATCAAACCTTTTCGAAACCTACACATTATATTTTAAATATTTTCAACATTTAAAACCTTGCTCCTAAGCACCTTCATCATGTTCTTGAACACATATGCCTGGGAGTCTGTGTTTGTGTCTCTCTTTTGCTTGCAGATCACCACGTGGTTTTTGAAGAGGAACACGTGACGATGGTGACCTCTGGAAGAGGTTCGGACACCAGGAGCTCCTTCCCATACTGTAAACGGCCCCTGTAGAGCACAAAGAAATCCAGTACTTCATTTTAACCTCACGCAAGTCAAGAGAACTGTGAGTGATGTATTACCTGTCGACGGGGTTCACCTAGCGCCTCCAGGTTGGCCGGGTAGTTCTCGATGAGTGACACATGGTGGGTGTTTTCAGAGCGCTGTGAGAGGGATGACACCATGGCATAGGCCTGCTCCAGTAAACAGCAGTTCTGACCATTTCTGGCTTTGTTTCGGATCAATTCCTGATTGGTGTAGATGAGAAAAATGGTTCTTTAAACTATATGGTTCTCAAACATTTTAATGCCCCCTGATTTATACATATTTTGCCAAGTTCCCCAAACAAACACTTTATTTCATTTTAAAGGGGTCAGGAACCAAGCAGCTTGATCTTTTCTCTTATAGGAACTGATGATTAAACATAGCATTAATCTTTTACAGCCATCTCTGGAAAATCATGCAAATTAAACAAGAATAAGAATAAGAATTATTTTTAAGAATAAGTTCTTCTAAGCGAAGAAGGAAATCTGCCTGACTTCATCCCTCATTACTCATTTAGCCAAAACAAGCACCAAAGTCACCTTCTCCAGGGATTCCTCCAGAGTTTGCTCACAGAATTTAATTAAGCTTATCTGTGACTTTATCAATGCTATAGTTTGAACAAACTGTCCCAAATATTATAAATCTATATTATACACAAATATTTAACATTCTTCCACCGTCTAGGATGGTTTGTTTATCACCAGAGTTCTAATGATTATCCAGATCTCAGCATTTGAAATATTGAATTGTGGTAAAACTTTAGAACAGTGTTTGAAAAGGTTTCTAAAAAGTAAAAAAAATTGTAAAGTACATTTTATGTAAGAAATAAATTGAAAAGTGATATATTAATCTGAATCTTTAGTTTTAAAAACAAGATTGCAAACTATGGATATATATAATATTATATAACCTCCCTTTCAGTATAACACCAAAATGCTACACATAGTTAAAAAAAGCAGATTTACAGCAAAACAGTAGTGCTAGCAAACTACAAAGGATTTAATGATGGCTTACATTTAAAAAGTTTAAAGTTTCCCCCGATCAACCAGGAACTATGGTACTAAGAGAAGTTCGTTTACATTTTTCTCGTTTGGCAGATGCTTTTATTCAAAACAACTTACATTTCAAGAACACAGTTATTGCTTTCTCTGGGGGTTTGAACTCATGACCGGTCTGAAGGTAAATTTTGATTTCCACCACAAAATAATAATTTTAAAGCAAGATTTTGTAAAATAATTCAATAATATTTGAGATAAGGGTTTGCATTCATTTGCATATTTTACATTGTGTTTTGGTGTTTCATATAGAATGTATTTGTGGGTGAGTGTTTTTTTGTTTGTTGTAGAGAACGGCAACATAAAAGATTCTTTATTTACCTTGAGTAAAGCCCTGTACTTCTGGATTCTCTCCGGTGGTCTCTGTAGGTAAGCATTGATACTCAGCACTGGACCTTCGGTAAGGTCAACATTTGCCAACTCTGTGGTGCTATAGTCCTAAGAAAACATTTCAAACATGGCATTACCCGCATTCTCCAAACCTCCTTGTATATTTTCGTCGATTACCTTGAAGAATTGGTGGACTTCTTTCTCACTGATGACGGAATCAGCCTGTAATTGTCCAATGAGGTACTGCAGATATTTCTCGAAACCTTCAGAGTTTCTCAAGAAATGCATCGCAATGTCATCATCAGTGTCACACTCCCTCAAGCCAGGCAGCCAACTGAAAGAAGAAAATTCATCTAGTTTTATGACCAGAGCAAAATTGTTTGGTAGACAGAGTCTTAACTTTATACCTGCTGTGGAAGGATTGCAAATCACCAATGTTTCGGAAGACGGTTTCTTTCTGGCTGCTGATTTCAGCTGGTGTGCCCTCCTCATTCACACGCTTCAGATGGTGTGATGTGAAGAACTCAATCTCCTTCAGGAACTCAGTCTCTGTGCTGATCAGCTCCTGGACAAGTTGACTGGGAGAAAGAGCTCAATTTTGTTTTTCCTAAAATTAAACGAGAAAGCCATTTCACGTTTTGGGGTTTACCTGCGTTTCTTCTTGTATTCAGTTTCAGTCACTTCTTCTCTGGTGGTCTCAGGGAGATCTGCTACCTCCAAAGAAAGCTAGAACACAACCCATTCTCCATTAGAAAGTGTACTCTAGTGCATTGACCGATTTAGCAATGAGAATAATCCTTTGCAGTGACCTTCAGTCGTTTGTCGAGGTAAGCAGGGGAGACCCAGCCTTGGCGGGACGGATTGGATTTGGTGGGTTTGGTACGAACCAGCCATTTATGTGGATGAGCAGAATCCAGAACCTCCACGTACTGGCCCTCTTTAAGAGTGATGACATCCTTACTGGCATCCATGGGATTATAATCAGCGGTCACTACGTAGATATCAAATATCTGTGCAGATGAACATTTAGAAAATGTGAGTGATCCAACTTTCAACAGTTTTTTGTGTCTAAATGTTGACCCACCAATCATATAAAACAGGTGCTAATAATTATCAGTGTCACATATAGGTTAAAACCCAGTTATAAAGTGAAACAGATAGAGCCTTGTAGGAAGCTTGGTGAAGAATAGCCAATCTCTTGCTCCCAGGGTGAGAATGAGACAGTTAGCACAGCACAGGGAAACAAGATAGATATATTGCATCAATAAGGTCTGAGAGGTCAGGGTTTAAGAAGAACAGAAAACGCAGCTGTATTTTGCGTTAAACATTGGATATGCTATTAGCTAAACACAATGCTGCATTGAGGAAAGAGAACAGAAAAGCTTCAAAGCAGAAAAGAGGGAAAATACCTCTCAATAAATTCATTTACAGAGCTTGTAAATTCCTGATTGTGATGTACGGTACTATCTAGATTATAAAGTATGTTTTTTCTATTGCAATATCAAATATTGATTTGATTTACACATCTTTTGTTGCTCATTCGTGGCATTTTTTTGTTTTCCACACTTGCCTAAAACTACAGTATGTTAACATCTATAATCATCAACCATTTTGAATTTTTTTTGTTTCTTGTTTGAAATTTCATTGACAACTAGGCTACCTCTCCCCTGGCGTCTCCTTCATCGGACTCGGATGATGAGTCAGCGATCAGAGAAGGAGGACGGGATCGGCCGTGAAACGGTGATGGAGATGGAGTTTTTGTTTCGTCATCACTGTCTGCTCCCGGGACCCGTAATGAAGCTTGAAGGAAACAGAGACAAATGGAAAAGAGGGAGAGATTTTGAGTCGAGTTATTTTAATTTTCAAAGGCACAGTATTTTGTTTTCCAAATACAGGATCTTGCCCAGTGAGTCACAAACATCATTTAAAAAAAGTTAAGAACTGAACTTTTTTTCAAAGAGGCAATGAACCAAAAATGACTCCATGAACTCCTAGTTTCATTACTCCTTTAACCAGCAAATGAATACTGAACAAGACATGAAAATTAACTACTGCTACTTCTAATAATTACAAAACGTTGAAAGTTGTGGCAAATAATTAAAATTCATCTGGTTTGGGTCAAAGCAAATTTTAAAAAGTGAACCTTTTTGGTAACAGATAGCAATGATGAGGCTTGTATACAGTGGATAGGTAACAAAATCTACTAGATGACTCCATGATTCACACAAACCCACCTCCGTCTCTATGATTTTCACAACTTGAGATAAATATTTACCAAATTGGTTGATACGGTACACTGTCTGGTTGTTATGGTAGGATCAGTAACATAATATAATGCTCCCTCTGTCACCAGGAGTGGCATAAATCAATATCCATGCCTCTATGATTTCCTAAGCTGAGATAAATATTTGCCAAATCGGTTGCTATGGTAAACAGCCTGGTTGCTATGGAGGATTCAGTGACAATATTATGTTACCTTTGCAAATATAATTTACATAAACCAAACCCCCATGTCTATATCATTTACCAATGCTGAAATATAGTTCTGAAAATTAGGTTGCTAGGGTAAACAGTTTGGTTGCTAGGGAGCTATCTGTGAGGTCCACATAATTTCCGTAATTAATAAGATTAACATAATCAAATTGATATTCCACAAGATATTTTCTTTGCCATTTAAGTCGATGGTATATATTTAACCCCTTGTAAAGTCTTCAAAAACTTTTGCACAGTGCTTTGAATGTTCTTGTACAGCCTGGTAACCTTCACTTGTGCAGTGATTCTGAAGGTTCTATGAGTTTCTCGAGTTGAGGTACAGTTTTAAAAGTTTGAACTTGTGTTAGGTCGATGGAAAAATTCTTAAAATTCATGTAGTGGTACCAATCTGAAAAGATATAGCAACTTGAGTCACCTCAGTTTGATGTCTTGAATAGTCTAAGAGAAGATAAACAGTTTTGTCGGAAGCAAAACACGAATAACAATATGTTGGCTTTGACACAGGCCAGACATCGTATGTAGCCATTAACTAGCGTCAACTTGGGCCAACCATGTACTCTATATTATTGTGGTACTTGGGCAATGTAAAAGCTAGTTATGCAGGACACAGTTGCAATGTGGGCAATTATCTTTGTTCACCTGTGTTTGGAAACCCCCCCCCCCCCAAAAAAAAAAAAACTACCCATTTCTTCTCATGCAAAACAGCCCATCTAGAGCAGTGGTAGACAACTTCAGTACTGTAGCACCAGAGTCCAGTAGGATTTAGTTCTAATCCTGCTTCAACAAACAAGACATGAGAACCTTATTTAGTTAATCAGGTGGAAACTAAACCTTGCTTGGCTGTGGCCTTCCAGGATGACGTTGCCTACATCTGCCAATAACACGCATTCACATTGAAACATAGACAGGCCTCAAAAGTGAACCTTGTGCTTTTACAAAAATTCAAAAAGAGCCGTGTATTCTTTTTTAACAAACAGGCCCTGGTTTAAAAGAACCATGGCTATGATTTTTGCAGCACTTTACAAAATAAAAGCTTGATGGAGGAAAAAGTCAAGGTTCTGCTGTGTTATTCTTGATAGTATACATATACATACAGATACATACTGGTTACTCTGGGCCAAGATTTCATCCACTGGAGCACTTGATGGTTCTGTAAGCTGTCTGAACAAATCAATGCTTCAATGAGAATGTGACTCAAAATAATGCTGGATGGATGGATCGATGGTTTGATGGAGTGACAAATAGATGAAGTCAGTGAAATGTGTAGGAAGTGTCGGGACACATTTTTATTAATTAATCTACGACACAGAACAGTGTAAAGCCCATAAAAACAGTGTAAGCTGCATTAAATGGATCGTGAACTGGATTTTTTTATATAGTAAAACCCTCAAGAAAATTGTATTTTACTGTAGCAGTTTTTGAGATTTCTTCCAAAATATAGGTCTGAGTAGTCCTGCTCTCTGATTGGACAAGTTTCACATATTAGTGTATGGCTCTGCTTGAAGCCTGGTCTGTCTAGAAAGGAGAACCTTTAGTGATTATGGCTGTGAAATAGGACTGTTTTTCACTTGCTTCAAACTAGAGGACCGAAAAAGCACAGATTGCAGAATAATTTCACACCTTTGCCACTCTGTAGCCTCCATTTAGAATGACAGGACAAGTGACAGGAAGTGAGGTGGAGAGAGAGTGGGAACATTGCCCTACACAATTACCACTACTCCATGCCACAGGACTTGAATGGAGGGAGGAGATGTCTCTCTGGGGCTCATTTTGGCAAATGGAGCGACTTGAAAAAATACTAAACTGTCTCTGAAATTAACTTTAAGATTGAGGATTAAAGGTTAAGTTTCCGCAATACTGAGACACTGAATACAGCTGGTTGTACATAAATGAACAACCAACACAACATTAGTGAACACTGTTTATCAACATTCATCATAAGCATACAGGCCTCAAAATAAATCCAGCCAGACATCAATGAAAATTAAACGTTATCTCCTCTTTCATCAAATCAGGATTTGCACAGCCAGCACTAGATGTCGCCTGATCAGTCTCGGGGCAATTATTTAATATTTGATTTGTGCATCAATTGCATCTAATCTTTTTCAAATGCATTCATTTTTGAGCCCTTTTATGCCTTTATTATATTTGAGAGCAGAGAAAGACAGGAACTGAGTCGGAGAGAGACGGGCTGGCAAATAATCTGCAAGCTTGGGATTCAAACTTGCGTCGATCTGCACAAACACGCTACATATGTGTCGAGCGCCCTATCCACTATACCAAGGATCTCGACTAATCATCCCTTTAAAAAAACAAAATTCAGAACAGGCTCCAACAAGTTATTTAAAAAAAATAATCAGAAACTTTTAAAGTACATGTTAACAAAATCACCCAATTTTGGTTTCTCAGTTCATGATCCTTTTAAGTGGATTTTAACAGGAATCAGTACAAATATGAATTAGTATTATTTCAAAATAAAACGTGTTCAAATGCCAAACACATGCATTTACACATGTTGTAAGTAATGAGGTTTAAATAATGGGATTTCAACTACTACTTTGACTAATGATGACTTTTCTTACCTTGAGTGAACTTGGCAGAAACCATTTCTGTGATCTGTGTTGTGAGTTTTTGTAAGAATTCCTCCGATCCCACTTGACCCACGTAGGGAAGTTTGATCTCTCCTGAGATTTGAGAATATCTTTTGAAGTAAAATCATGAAATGCTAATAAAATATAAAATGTATACTTGACAATCCATACCTTTCCCTTCCTCTGCAGGAGGACTAACAGTGATTCCCAGAACCCTGGACATCACAATAATACAATTATTGAAATCTATAGAACTCTACAGAATTTCAATTTGCATCTGAAACCCGTTTACATCCATCAGTCAATGCTATGCTCTTGAATTTAAACTTACTCTGGTCCGACCTTAACCTTTTGTTCTGATGCTGTTGAAGAAAAACATATTCTTACAGTGGGTAAAAATGCCATTTTATCCGAAAATACAGCTCTAAATGTAAGTTAGGATAGCAACGAATTGGTAAAAAAGTAACCAGCCTGTCTCCACATCCAGACGGGCAGTGTTGACTGACTGCCCAGCACGGTTGGTGGCGATACATGTGTACATGCCACTATGTTGTTTTTCCACTTCCATGAGGATTAGACTATGTTGACGACCAGAGCTGACAACCTTGTACCCTGGAGTGTCTGCCTTGATCCATAGGACATCCTTATCCGACACTTCCTTTAGCCAGTTCACTGATGGGGTTGGGGAACCTGTGGAAGAGACTGAGGTAATCAGATGTCAACCTGATCCGAAACAAATAACACATTGGATAAAAGGTAAACACACATTTCAGAATACTGCAAACTATTTTAAATATATAACCAGTGGTGCACAATATAGTTGAAACAGGGAGGAATCTCCTGAGTAAGCAGTTTTTTTCACTGGAATTAAAATTATTAATAATAACTTTTATTTTAGGAGCCTTTCAAGGCCCACATGAAAACCATTCAACAAAATAATAAGAAATAAAGCAAATGAAAAATAGAAACCATTTCTAACCACATTACATGTGAAATGAAAATGTTTAAGGATAAATATATTACAATTTAAGCAGGAAATAAAAGCCAGGGAATAGTAACAACCCAGATTCAAAGCAAAATTTGTTGGATAATTGTTTACTATTTATTTCAGAATCATCCCCAGATTTAAAATCTCCCCATTAAGTCAAGAAATGTACTTGATGAGTGATATCAAGCAGATAAATAATAAGAAAATCCTCATAATTCAGATTTAAAAAAATATATGGCTTTGACACAAAAGTCAAAATGTTGAGATTAAAAAAGCCAGATACAAGAAAAAATGAGATAAAATGTCAAAGTTTTCAATAAAAAGATGCACATTTTAAGATACAAAAGCCCAAATTTTAAGGTACATTTTTTTATTTGAGATACAAATCCATATTTTGAGACAAAAGAAGATTACATTTTGAGGTACAAAAGTTCAAATTTTTAGACACAAAGGTAAAAAAAATGTTTAGATTAAAAATAGAGATTAAAAAGAGATTCAAAAGTAACAATTTTGACAAAAATTTTAAGTAAAAAAATTATGAGACTAACAATTGTAAAATACCGTATTTTTCGCCATATAAGACGCACTGTTTCTTCCACAAAACTGAGGGGGAAAAGTTGGTGCGTCTTATATGGCGAATGCAGAGCGCCGCGGAGCGGAGGGCGGTCACAGCCGTAGTAGAGGCGTAAGAGAGGCCGCGGCTTCGGCCTAGCTCCTGTTTTGGTAAAAAAAATATACCTTCTCAATTGATAATAAACACTGGAGACCGTTTGAGAGAGAACACAGCAAATGCGGCTATTTATTGTAAAGATTTAGCAGTCTCAACGCATTTCCTACACACTTGTTATCCGCATTGGAAGAAGAACCTCGAGCCTCTCAGGGCAGGACTGAAGTATGACGTGTGCTCTTAAAAGTTTCTCAAATTACATTTCTCTAAATGACCACTAGATGGTTGTATTATATAGGAAATTCCCATCACACTCCGGAGCCGTCAGCCAGGCGCCCCGGCGGTGCGCGCTGACATCATCGCATTGATCCTACCATAGCGCGTAGGACTCCGTGAAGGAGGACATTGTTATAAAATCATTTAAGAAGTGTGGCATTAGTAATGCCTTGGATGGAACAGAAGACAACATCTTATTTGACACCAGTGAGGAAGAAAGTGCTGACAATGACTGCGTGGATCTGTCCTTCCTCATTTCTGATAGCAGTGACGAAGAGGAATTATTGGGGTTCGAATCAAAACATTACAGCCTTTATTTTGCTACTTTTACTGTTTACTGACTGTTCATTTTTGGCATATAATTGTTCTTAAACTGCTGTTAACTTTTACACAGTTGATATAAAATATTTTACTACAGTGTTTGGTTCAGAATCTTTTTTTTCTAGATCTTCCTCATTTAAAATTGGATGCGTCTTATATACTGGTGCGTCTTATATGGCTAAAAATACGGTACATACAAAGGTAAACACTTTGAAATATTTCGACATTGAGTCAATCATCATGATCCAACCCAATGAAGCTAGTATGACGAGCAATGAAGAGATAAAGCAATAATTCAAATGTGGTTTTAAATTGAATTAACCAATTGATGAAATTCTTCAAGATTACTTTTTGTTACTTTACTTTTTTAAATTTTTTTTACCACAATTACCTCAGATTTTACCACAATAAATATAAAATTAACAACAAAAAATATTAAAAATGACAGCATTTGAAATTTTTAATGGATTTTAATGAATAAATTTTCCCACTCCACTACACATTATGAGGGTGTTTTAAAGAGAAAGGTTTCATATAGGGAACTTAAATCTGGAACGCAAAAGGCTCTAACCCCAAAATGTCAAAAACTGTCACAGTACCAGACTGGAATTCACTGAGCTCTGGAGAGTACCCCGTTCTCTCAGGGGGCATGCCAATCACTTTAGAACTCTTTGCATGAATGAACTTTTTTGTCAGTACATTGTAACTATAATTGTGACAAATCATTGGACATTGAAAATCATTTCTTTCTGAGCACATACCTTCCACTTTGGCCGACAGCGTTATACTTGCTCCCTGCTTCACCTTCTTGTTACTGAACCTCTCCAGGAAGCGCGGCGGCACAAGAGGAGCCTTTGAATCTTCCGGAGGAAAGCAAACTTGCAAACCATGTCTTTAATTTTGCTAAATGGGTGACTTTTCTTTTGTTTTATGTAATACGTAACATGACTTTACCTCTCATTCGTGCCTGGTCAGGTGCTGGCCGCTCTCCGGGTGCTGAAAATTATAATAGAGTAAACAAACAATAAGAAAATATTGGTAAAAATTTCATAAAATGCCTTCAAAGAGGTCATTACCAAGAACAGTAAGCCGTGCCGAAGAGTAGGCGGAGCCAGCTACATTGCTAATGTATGCAGAGTATTCCCCTGTATCCTCACGCTTGACATCCACAATTTCTAGACTATGCTGGTCTCGCTCTGTCGATAACACAATTCTGCTGGAGGCTTGAAGTGGGGTGGCATCTTTGAACCAGTAAACCCTTGGTGTGGGAAATCCTTTAGAGTAGCAGATGAATAGACATAAATAAACATGACAGACAAAATAAAATCTCATGCTTTTGTTAAAAAAAAAACACCAAACAAAAAACATAGCTGACCTTTAACCCTAACAGTCATTTTGGCAATGGGTGCACCTGGACTGAGGAACAAATCATGCAGCTCATCCACAACTTGAGGAAGTTGCTCGTCTTCTGCAACTGACTCAAAAGCCTCTGTATCTCTGTGCTCCGAGCTGGAGAGACACCAAACCGAAAAAAGATAAATTTAGTCAGCGAAGCAATATATAAATACAGGAATACAGATTTTTAGAAAGGAAGTGTTTTTAACTTACCTAGACACATAGCCTTTAGCGCTAACATAAGAGGATGTCTCTGTAGCATCGGCTGCTGTGTCATAATCTGAACTGCAAGACACTTTAAAACACAAGATTTAATCAGTCCCAAATAAAAGCTTACCAAAAAGATAAGCATTAAACATGTGGTTTTACTAATGGCATCTAATTAAAGCATGCCAAATGTAAGCTCAATAAAGTTGAGAACTCAGTGATGCTAAAGTATGTATATCTTGGTTAAACAAACTGTTAGGGAGAGCAGGGTAGAGTATCCAAAATGTTTTTCAAGGTGATGATATTTACTCAAGCAGGAGAAAAAAAAAGTACAATCCGTGCAGTATTTTTGTTATTAGAGTTTTCATTGTAAAATAAAATAAAATCCTTGTTTATTTGAGGAGGTTTCATTACCCAGTATGCCTGTGTCATGATCTGGATACTGCTGTGCAGATACGCTAAATGATCATATATCTAATTTAGCAGCTATTTTTGATGAGAATATTGGAAAACATTATAGTTGTTTAAATGGAAGCTTTAAAAACCCCCTGAATAAAATTGTTTAAAACTGCATGGAGAGTAGCTTTGAAGCAGGTACTGGGTCAACTAAGGAATGCAGCAGAGGACATGTATAGTGTTTTCTTACATACTTTAATTTTTTGCACTTTAAAATAATTTTTAAAAGTAATCGGTTACAAGTTACTCATGATCCAAATTATATGGAAACGAGAAACACACTTAATATTTAAAGCACACATGGGCGGCACAGTTTCATAGTTCACAACACTGTGGCATTTTGCTGGTTGGCTAGAAACAAGAATGTCACATTTGTTAGAAATGAGCTTTTATTTTTCATTTTCTTAGACTTCTCTATTTTCGGTGAGGTTACCCAAAATACTTACTCCTGTAAATGAAACAAAAAACATTAGTTACTACCCCAGACGGTAAATAACTATAGATGACGTGACAGTGCCTACTGCCATTGAGTTTATTTGAAGCCACCACAAAGCTCTCCTGGAAGCGAGACTTTTCTTTGTTCGCTGTATAGATAGTTTTAGAAAGTCATTAAAATCGTTTGTATAAATAACATAATTTCTGAGGAAATTATTTTTAAAGTTCAGCTTATAGACTTGCATTCAGCAACCAGCACCATGGGGGCGATCGGCATGGATTGGCTTCACTCTGTCTGCCATGTGAGACACACTTAGTTACTATCCTCCTCTTTACTCAAGTCTTCAGATTGAGTTAACTTGATTCATTAGCTAGTTAAAAAAGTAAAATTAAATAATTTACTTCAAGGCACAGCATGCTGTGATTTTGTTATTAGAGTCTTCATAGCAAAATAAATCCTTGTTTCCATGAGGAGTGGAGTCAGGTTTACCCAGTATGGATTACCCAGTATGCCTGTGTCATGATCTGGAGACTGCTGTGCAGATATGCTAAATGGTCACATCACATATCTAACATAGCAGCTATGTTTGATGAGAATATTGGAAAACAATATATTTGTTTTAAATGGAAGCTTTAAGAAAATGCACATAATTGTGTTTAAAGCTGCATTAAGAGGGGTCATATAATGTCAACAAAGGAATGCACCAGAGGACATAAATCCACGCATTTAGAGGGAATGCATGGTGTTCAACACTTCAATCTTTTCGCCACAAAAAAATTCCACCACATAACATGGAAGAACATGTGTGCAAAAAACGTTAACCTCTCGGAAATTCGCGAGGTAGCATAAGCTAACAAAGATGTGCTAAAAACGTGCATTTCTGATATTTCTTTTTAAAATTAAACATGTCATGCCTTTCATTTAGTTGAAAAATTAGTCATCTGGAGCCCATGCAGTACCATATCTTTCAGATTCACTAGTAAAAGAAAGTGTTAAATCTTAGTGTTACAGTGTTTCCTGTTTATATTTGTGAGTTTTGAGTTTGTATCGACACTTTCTTTTAACAGTGTACTCACTGTCCACCCTCAGCTCAGCTTTGCTGGAGGCAATGCCACTGTCATTTTCTGCCATGCATCGGTACACTCCCATGTCTGTGGGAAGTACTGCTGTGATGATCAGCTGGTGGCGGCCATCTTGGTCTTCGTTGATCATGTAGTGGTCATTTTCCTCCAATAGTTTTCCATCCTTGAACCAACGCACAGTGGAAGTCGGATTTCCAACAATTATACAGTCAAAACTGACTGGAAATCCATCGGGGACATCTTGGCTACGTAGCTCAGTCAGAAACATGGGAGCCGCTGGTAGGTTGGTATGTGATTAAGATACCAATGAAGGGCAAACAAACCAAAAATAACAGAATGTAGCAGAACCTTTGTGGAGAAATGCTAAAGCAAGCAAAAACATGACATGCAATTGCTTTCCTGTGCAAAATGAAAAATCAACCACTGAATCATGCAAAAAATTAAGTACTGAACATGAAAAAATGGAAGAGGTGCCATACCAGGGAAACCAGGCGTTGGTCGATCCTGAGTTGGGGTTCGACAGTCATCTTGGTTGAGGCCAATCTTTGTGATCCGCAACTCTACTTTAGCACCCGCAGCTGGTATAATGGCTGTTTCGATCGGCACTCCTTGATATGTAAACATTTCCTGGAACCGCTTGGAAGCTACCTGTGCTTCTGCACGGTTATCAAAACGTATATAGATGTACTGGTCATCTTCCCTGTAAGACTGCAGATCTGGTGGCACCAAATCTCCTTCATCTGCACTCACAAACGGTTCCTCCTCCACATCTGGAGGAAGGCGAGTACGAAGGAGTCTCCTCAGTCGTTTACTTGCTTGACGTAAAGTTTCATCCATCTCACTACCGGAGGAGCTCTCTGCCTCACTATCAGCACTATAGCCCAAGGTAAGAGGCCTTCGCCCAGAAGATTCCCGCAGTGATCCTACGGTGACTTTCGCACTGTGGGAGGATACCCCAAACTTGTTGGTGACCTCACAAGTATAAACACCAGTGTCTTTAGTTGTGGCAGCTGTCACCACAAGTGAACATGTCCCATCGTTATATATGTCAATATGGTGGTGCTTGCCATCTGTTAAGGGTTCTCCATCCTTCAGCCAGCAAACCTTATCTGGCTTACCCTCCACGATACACTCAAGATGGATCGTACCATTGGGCTCCTTAGTCTGCTCCTTAAAAGCTTCTTTGAAGACAGGTCGCATGTCTCGCCTGGCTTTAAAACCTTTAAAGGCTGCCTGAATCTTTACAGCGGCTTCTTCCAACCCTTCTTCTTTCTGATCCTCCTTCAGAAGCTCCACAGATGTCTCTGAAGCCGTTTGAGCGGACATCCCGAAGTGTTCATACAATTTCTTAGAGGCGATTGACTCTGCACTTTCCATAGTCACAGAAGTCTTGTTGCTTTTCTTCAGGTATGATACCAAGTTTGTCCCACTAAGAGACTCCTCCTCGGAACTCATGTAGATGTTAGGTTCAGGAGTGATTTGGGACTCAGCTGGTCCAGATTCTTTTCCCTCTTTATTCGGCATCTTTTCTTTTCCATCTTCTTCTGGCAACTCTGAAATGGAATCTAAGGTGGGTTCTCGACTCATTCTCCTCTTCTTGGCCACTGCGTCCCACAGAGCATGTAAATCTCCCTCAGAGGCCTCAGGAGGAAGCTTTGGCTGGGCATCCGCCTCCTGAGAAAGTGTTATGTCATCCTCTGAAATCAAGAAGCGATTATAAATAATAAATGAGTTTAAGTTGACATGAAATCCATTTAACTTGACACCTCACACATTTGTGCTGAATTTCATTCACCTACGACAAACTGCACCATAACCTGAAACACATTAAGTAGCGCTATAAAAGGTATTTATCAACACCACACCCTGATCAGATGTAAAATACCAGTTTTGAAAGATACAATAATACTCTGAGCAATTACTGTGGTGCTCATGCCCTAAAAAGTACCTTCAAGTTTGAGGTCGATTGAAGTCTTTGCATCTTCTGAAGCTACACAAGCATAGACCCCCTGGTCTGTAGACTGGAAATCACTGATGAGTAAAACCTGGCTCTTGCCCTCTGCAACAACTTGGTATTTGACCCCCACTTCAATCTCTCTATTGTCTTTAAGCCAAGTCACGGATGTGCTCTCAGCAGAAAGCTCACACTCCAACCGACCAATGGCCCCTCTCTGGAGTTTAGGGCAGCTTAACATTTTGGTCACAGTCACTGGTACATCTGAAAAACAATGTAAACTCAGAGAGGAGCTCAAGAAATCCAGCAATAGCAAAAATTAGAGAGTTAGAACACCATATGTTTATCAATGTCCTTATTTTCTCTAAGATGAGGCATTAGAAGCCTTTCACACTTTCTATTTTGAAGAGGTGTTATTTTTTTATATAATTCACTCTATACTGGGCAGGAATGGGCGGGACATGTGGCGTAAAAGAGGAAAAGTACCAGCATTGTTGGCCTGACAGACTAACACACAACCAAAACTATATCTCAAAACGAGTGCATTTAGGAACTTTTCCTTGAAAAATACGGACAACAGCTTACAAAGAACCTTTAAGTAGTAACAATCACTTTGAGGATGTTGCTGATCAAAAAGGATCTCATAGTGGCTATTAATATTCCCCTCTTCACAAATGCCAATCTATGAGCAAATCAGACACAAAAGTTCCATGACGATTTGGGGAAATGTTGCCATGGCAATTTTGTGAGTGGGAAATTTAGGATCATGACTCAGATTATCTCCTAATTGAAATATATTAGCTATTTATATATTCAAAATAGCTAATAGTTTAATGCTTATGATACAATTCTATCCTCACAGAAAAAGGACAATTGCCTACAATATCTTTATAGTGCAAGGACGCAGAATTAGCTCAGCTGGGTCCAGACTGAAAGGGCTGACAATTTGGATATGGACTGGACGTGAACAAAGGAACAAATCTTTAAAGTGACTCAATGAATGATTCATTTAACGCTTCTGGTTGCTCTTCAACTCGTTCCTAATATTCACAATGCTTTTCGCAGAACCCGGATATTTGAAAGAGTTATTCATTTGAATCGCTTTGGATGGTGGTGATATTTCTTGTGCCAAACTTTACACCGAAGATCATTTTTACTATGGATTTAATTGAAACAAAATACCCAATCACGATGTTTTGGAAATATCAAAAGTGTTTAGTTGGTGTTAATCAAAAGACGCAGGTAAGCTAACTTTTTATTGTATTTCTCTCTGTTTTGGGGTCTTTCATCATCAACTATTTGCAAGAAATCTTTTTGGGGAATTAATTAAATAATTTATGGATGAACAAAAACAACGAATCATTCAAAGAGTAGTTCTGATTAGTGAACGAGAGTCAAAAGAATCAAAATGAACAAAAGTTCCCATCACCAGCGGTTTAGTTCCTTGATTATTACCCCAGAAATGAGTGTAGTTCCTAATATTATCAGTCTCCAAAAAATCTCCCTAATATTATCAGTCTCAACCTTTCTTTTACTGCTGATTTTACAACGTGATGTAAATCAACAATGTAAAAACACTACTCATCTCAGCGATTAAAAATGTGAATTATTTGGGTTCTTTCATTTGGGTTAAATGAATGGATTTTCATAATTAAGTACATATTCTTACCAAGCGTTACAGTTTGAGGCAGCTGGACAGGTTCTCCAATGCCAGCATGATTTATTCCTGCCACTCTGAACCTGTAGCCAACCCCTGGTATGAGGTTTTCAACCAAAAATTCAGTGTTGCAAACTGGTTCTGTGTGACAGGGCAGCCAGAGGGCACTGTCCACAAGACGCATTTCTACACGGTATCCAATGATGGGGCTTCCACCATCACTGAGAGGGGTGAACCAAGACAAGGTGACAGACGTTTGGGCTTTATTCACCAGTTCTGGATCTTCTGGAGGATCAGGGACACCTGCAGATACCCAGACAGGTTGGTTGTATGATAAGCAATGGTAACAAAAAAAAAAAACAACAAGTAGTATTTACCAATTGTGGTTAGTTTGGCAATTGATAAGGCATCTCGAGCCGCAAAAGTAATTTCTTGAGGGGACTGAGACTGAGCTTTCTTCAAAATGAGGCAGTAGGATGAACCACTGGATCTCATGGCCCATTGGTCATTAGACTGAATCTCGACACCATTTGCATACCAAGTTACTTCACTTTCTGGCACAGCTTCATTCAGAGCACAAGTGAACTCCACTTGTTGTCCTACAACTGCAGTCTTGTCTTCCAAAGGCTTCGTCACCTCCAACTGCCAATCTGTAGAAAGAGTGAGCGTTTATTCAATCTGTTAAACCTGTGGGATGTTTTCCATGATTCCGTTTAGAACAATATAAAGTCTAAAACTACAAAATGAAATATGCTTTATTTTAAATCTAATAAAGTAGAGCTGTCATATTTGACAAGCATACTTTTTTCATATCTTTCTGTTCATACTGCCTACTGTTAATTTAGCGAAACATTAAAACTTAAAGAAAATGTTTGCAGTAGTATTTCTCGGTGCTGAAACAACTATAACTACATGGCTAAATTTTAGAAACATTTAGAAAAAAACTTTGACGTTGGCTTATAAAAATGCAGTTTAAAAGTCTTTATGGTTTTGGGAAGTTGGGTTATGTACATACACAACTGAAAAACCCCCATGTTGCTAGCGTTTACCAAAGCTAAGAGAGAGCCTCATTCAGGTTCTGCAAAACTGGCCCAGTGCGTACTCATCTTTTTGCACAATTTTTCAGATTTATAAAAACACAACTTGAAATCAAAGTTCATTTATTCTCATATGGAAATGTCGACCATTCCATCTTAATTTGAAAAGCAGATGTATTTGTTAAAAAGATGTATTTACCATACTTTAGAACTAATAAATCACACTTTTACAAAAAAATTACAATAAAAATGAATAAGGCACTAAAATGCCTGTGAATTTGACAAGCAGGACTAAAAATATAACTGGGAGAAAATGCTATGAATAGTATATTTTTTTTAGATAAGGCTTTCTCCCAATCTGTGATTTATGTTTTGCTGGTGTGCATCCAAACTGAAATTTTGTCAGATTTTTTTTGTTGCATACGCAAATTTGGCCTTTCTAATGAATGTTTAGTTTGAGTCAAGATTCTACGCATTATCAGTGAGACCACAGACAATGCGGTTGCTAGGGTAAACAGTTTAGTTGCTATGGAGCTTTCAGTGTTAGTATACAAGTTTTAAGTTGTTACTCTGATTAACACAGCTCCATTTCTTTTTGATGTCGCATCTTGACCATATCCTTTTGCCTTTTCCCATTTATTTTCAATGGCCATTAAAGTCAATGGTAAATATGTAACCCATTCTAAAGCCCAGTGGGTGTTCTTGCAGAGACTGATGAATTCTACAAGAATTTTCAATTTGAAGTCGTTATGAGGTTCTCAGTTTAAGTTCCGTTCTTTACAAATGTAAATCAAATTCTCTTGATTTCCCAGAAATCATTTAGTGGTAAATTATAAAGGATTGAAATTGCTGTCACAGCAAAGATATCGAGCTATTGTCTTGTAAGAATCATTTAGTAAAAGGCTAAACCAATTAATTTTTCCCACTTTACAAAGAAGTGTGATACCTTTGACACTCAGAAGGGCAGTGGTTGATGAAGCGCCAGCTCGGAATTCAACTCTTGTGTTTTCACAAGGTTTTAGGTCTTTTAAAAGTAAAAGATGTCGTCGACCACTCTCAAATGAAACAATCTCCACATTTGACGACTCCTTCAGAGGTTTGCCATCAAGTAACCACTGGCAGTCTTTGGTTTCCGGACGAGACAAGGAACATTCAAACAGTGCTTCTCCACCATTAATGGTTTCCACATTAATCAGCTCTTGGAGAATGTCTATGGGCTTAGCTGCAAGAGAAGCACAACACAATAAAAATGAGTTACATTGGACGTAACATAATTGACTAATTCAGGTACATTGATCGAATAATAAACAAAAAAACTAAAACTAATGATGTGAATTAAAAAATGAACAGAGAAAGCGAGAAATATTGCTGTAATTACCACTAGTATGACTTAAGTTGATCTGCAGATTGTGTGGTTTCAGGACTTTCTACAACACTCCACACTATTTTCAAAATGTCTTGTTGTTCAGCCCTTTGTTGTATCTGTCAATTTTATTTTTATCTACTTTTTCGGGGTTCGAATATTAATAACGTACAAATGGCTTAGTTTAAAATTTGTAATATAGTCCATATTCCATTGCAGAGGTGGGCACGGAGGGCCCCAGCCCTGCACAGTTTAGTTCCAACCTTAATGAAACTACCCCGAAATTGTTGTAAAGCTGCCTTTTTGTACTGAAGCAGGGCTGGAACAAAAAAACAGGAGGGACTTGCCTGTTCTATTGGCTTGATGTTATTATAAAGTTACTACTTAAACATCCCAGCATTCAGGTGGCCCAAAAACATGTGGTTGGGTTGAATAATCTAAAGTGTGAATGTGTGAGTGAATGTTGCCCTGCGATGGACTGACGACCTGGCCAGGGTCGCCCAATGTGCGCTGGAGATAGGCACCGGCAGACCCCTGTGACCCAGAAAGGAAATAAGCGAGTTAGAAATCTATAAACAAAAGTAAGTGTGCAGCCTAGGTAGCTGGTTTGAGGCTTGCCAGGTGCCATCTGACTGAGTAATTTGTGTGTTATCTCCATTTTTTGTCCAAGCAATTGTGACTACCCTGCCTTTCGTCCAGTGTGAGTGTAGTTGAAGAGGATGTATCGAAACCAAGACAATAAAAAAAAAAAAACTGTTCAAAACAAGGTTTTGAGTTCATGAGGTTCCACTAACAGCGATGGCACAGGTCGACTCAGAAGATATTATCAAAATAATTCAACAACCTGGCTTCTATAGAAACATGTGTTTTTACTTTTCGTTATGACTAAGTAAAACATGGTAAAATGATATTTTACAATTTATAAAGAAAGTTGGAATATAGTATTGAATTATGCACAAGTGGTTTGTTTGGTTCATTTGGTCCAGGACAAGGGCTGCAATGTTCCCTTTCAGTAGTTCTCTGAGATTTCCGTTCCAATTACAAAAATGCCAAAATTATGTTACAAAATTAACAGTCCAAAACACATGTTGCTGATCCCATGCCACCCAAAGCTGACCACGGCAGGGGGTTTCGTTCAAAACATGCAGTTTTTATTATATTTTGATCTGTCAGAGTTTGAATAAAATTTTGGATAATGCTCTCACCAAAAACAAACCAACATTAGACTGGAACCATTTTGAGGCCACCATTTCTAGCAGGTTTTTGTGTATTTTGTATCCGTCTGCTTTTATAGTCCACTTCGTTTAAAGTTATTTAAATGAATGCAAATGAATGAAATAACAAAAACTACAATTTAAAACTGAAATAAAAAAAAACAATAATATTACAGCTAACTGAAACTTTTTTTTGTTTTCATCACTGTCAATTTATTTACATGCCTGTTGTGTTAATATAAATATATCAATCCATAGTTCTTTGAATTTTACATGAGCTACTGGCACCTAATGGCATTTCCATCCATCTGTTGTTTACAGTTGGCTTGTGCAGACTTGTTTTCATGGGGGCATTTAATAAAATGGCTACAAATAAGAGAAAGCAGCAGGGCTCTATAGAGACATTTGGAAGGATAATGTGCAGGCCATAACATATGTGGCCTCATTTATGGAGTTCTCAAAAGGAAGCTAATACTTAGTATTAGATAACACTTAATACTTAGTCAAGGAACATTTTATAATCCTTCCATAATATCAACTCTATTGTGACTATTCATAATTATAATTACCGATGTCTGCAACTATTATTTTACCAGTAATAAATGAGTTAGAGACAGCTTTAAATTTAATGCACCAGCCACAAGAGACTGACCCTCTGAGTGGCATTTGCATTTGTTTTGAACTTACTGATAATACTAACAGATCTTTTTAAATCCTGATCCTGACACATAACCCAAAGCAAGAAACAAAAAAAAAAAACTACAAATGATAAAAACCTAAACCTAAACTAAAACTAAGATTGTTGAATAAACTAAACCACATGCCTTAAAATGAATTAAAACTGACAAAAAAAGTCAAAACTAACTAAACCTCAAATAAGCTTGCTGTGATCACCCCTGCCCAAGGGAACCGAGGGAAAACAAACTAGTACGCTTGAGCCAAGCTAAATCTGTGCAGAGGTAAAAGCACCCAAACTCAAAGGAAACTATGTTTCATCATTGCACGCCTCACACATTAACCTTCTGCCTCCTTGTGTGCTCACCTTGCACCCTGAGATGTGCCACAACCGAAGTTCCTTCAGCCTCGCAGGTGTAAATCCCCCCATCCTGGGGCTCTGCACAGCTAATGTACAACCTCGCTACAGTCCAGTCCTGTTCCACTATTACTCGGCGACCGTCTGCCTGGACAGGTACACCATTTCGCTTCCACGTGGCCTTGACTGGCCGCGAGTACTGACAGATGAACTCTGCAGTCTGATTCTCTGCAACGTGCTGGTCCTCCATGGCACTCACCACCTCCACATTGGGATCTACAGAGGGTTGGTGGTGGGATTAAATAATATTTACAGGACCCCAGTGCACTTTGGGGTAGAATGCTTCATATCAAGCCTTGGTAAGGTATTTGGTAGTACAGAATACACGTCAATGGTAAGTTTCTCTACTCCAAATCGACCAAGGACGTGGCCATTCATAACTAACAGGTTCCAAGTTGCAACCCAAACTCAAGCCATAGCTCTAAAAAGTGCATGCAGCAAAACACACAAATGTACATTTTTATTATTAAGAGCGAAAGGCACAAGAAAGTAATTTGGGAGTTGAACAACAAATGCCTGCCTTTTATGTATGGTGGGGGCATGGGCTAGTGAGGGGGGGGGGGTGCCCAGTAATGCTGATCAAGTCTTTAAGAATATTAATCTAAATAAAATTTCTTAATTTAATTGCCAGTACCAATTTCTCTGGATCCTTTATTTTATTTCCACTACCCAAAAACAAGCAGCAGAGAAACCAAAAGTTCTGGATTGGCCTTAAGAGTGAACTTGGCCTAGTCATGTACAGGGGAACTTGTCTACGATGTTCTCTGTCTGCTGCCCAACATGAGCCAGACTCCAACAAAACCCTTCAACCCTAACTGGCACTAAGCAGATCATGAAAAACATTAAGGATGGGGAAATACAGATAAACCCTTAAATTCTTTTTTATATATTTTTTTTCCCTAAGTTCCCGATAGCTAACGATAACGATTGTGTGATACTTCGTTATTTAAAAGTCACAATATTTTAACAAACAAAAACACTCATGAAGCCAGATCTATTCATTAATGTACAAACACAAGACGGATATCAAATGAGCCTGTAATTAGTTGTAAGTAATTAGCGAGCAGCGATGCTACAGCCAAATTAAGAGTTTTAGGTCTGCAGGCATCCATGAATCTCCGTTTAAAGTTTGGTAGATACAGTGGTATGTGGAATTAATTGGAATTAATTTTGTGCCACTAAAATGAACCCAGTTTCAGCTAAAACAAACAAAAATAAATTGATAGCAAAGAATTTTTTTTTACCTGAAAATAAAAATAATTTCCATAAAAATTGACATTTTCAGCTTCAGTTTCGCATCTCTGAGCTTTGATAATGCATTTTTAATTTCACTTTTAAACTTCTCCTTTGTGATCCTGAAAGTTGCGCTAGTCATTCTGGTAGAAATCTCCCATGGGGGCAGGGAAAACAGTGGTCTGCATTCATTGGCAGCACTAAATGCAAAACAACGTTGCCTGTATATAAGATTAAAACTAAATCACTTTTTTACATGAATTGTGAGGGAGATTATTCCAGATGGAAAACCTCAATCACCTGGTGTTTCTCTAGCAGAACTTCACCATTGGTTGAAAGCTTCGGCATGTTGAAGCAGTGAAAAGTTGCTTTTATTACATTTGAAATGTATTTTTGAGGATTTAAAGGGAAATAAAAATAACATAGCGGGCTCCTTAATGCTTCACACAATGGGTTTTGAATGATTTACATGAGTGTTGTGTTTTGTGTTATCTTTTATCAGAAGTTTTGTTGTGTTGCAAGCTGTAATGTAATAAATAAGTGCATTACTGTTGTTCCAATAAAGTCTTCGGAGTGTTATATGATTGGGTGATTATTTGTTAATAAACAATAGTTGATTATTTTTGTTTTCGGGTTATTGTTTTTTTTCTTTGCTGTCCAATTATTTTTGGTTCGTTTCAGCTAAAGTTGTGTTTGTTTAATTGGCACAAAAGCAACTCCATTGAATAAAAAAAGCTAACATTGTTAAAGATCCCAAACGAAACCTTGGAGAGTTGGCTTCTTTTTAAAGAGATGCTCTTCAAAAAAACGTGAATTTAGAAATTCATGGACACACCATTAGTCCAAATCTGATAAATCCAGGCGGCTCCTCATGGGTACCTTTCACTAACAGCTTGGCCGAGGATGTCAGGGAACCTGTTTTGAACAGGACTGAACCTGAATCATTAGGAGAAAGGTTCCTGAGCACTAGAGAATGGACGTTGTCGTCACCCACAGTAATTTCACTGAAGGAACAGTTCTCCAAACGAGTGCCGTCTAGCCACCATTGAACTCTGTCTTTGACACGACGAGATAGCTGGCAGGAGAAACGTGCCTGCTCACCCACAAACACATCTGTGTTCTTTAAACCCGACAATATGAGGACCTCAGCCTCTGCAGAGACCAGACACAGAAACCCTCAGATCACCAATGTCTGAAAATACTACGCTGCAGATGTGTTTTTCATGCTTTCGGGTACCTTGCACTGTGACTGAAGCTTTGGTACACTGGTTTCCATTATCGCAAGTGTAGCAGCCTTTGTCCTCTCGTTCCAGATCTTGGATGTGGAGCTCCAGCACACATCCCTCCTGCTTCATCTGAATTTTCCTACTGGCCTCAAGCGGCACTCCATCCTTTTTCCATTCAACACTTTCAACTGTTTTCGAGAGCTCACAGCGCAAAGTGATGCTATCTCCCTCCATTGCACTCTGGTTCTCTAACTCCTTCTGGAAGTATGAAGGTTCTCCTGATGAAGGATGAGAAGAAAGGTTACAAAAGAACAAACCCTGGTTTTAATGATGCTGCTGATCCATTGCAAGAGATTTGTATTGCTCCCACAAGTTGAAGACAAAGTCACAGGCCTCCAAACCTCTTTACCTTGTACTGCAATGGTGGCATAACTTTCTGCATCTTTGGTTTTGCATGTATACATTCCTGCATCCCTCTCCTCCACCCTAAGAATGCGAAGCTGATGGACGGCTCTGTCCTTGTAGAGCAGATACCTGCCCCCTGCTTTTATCATCTCGCCATCTTTAAACCAGCCGACAGCAGCCTCAGGGTCAGAAGTCATGCAGGAAAGAGTGACCGTTTGACCCTCTTTGGCTTTTAGGTCCAGAGGCTTCTCTAAGAATACGACTATGGACAAGAAAAACCCAAACCCACGTTCTGTCACATCAGAAGGTTTCCCGACTCAATAAACTCAGAAAGAATCAAAGCACACCAGGACTAGAAGCACATTCATTCAGAGATTGCTACTAGATCACAGCTCTCAACTACAGATCATTTTTACCTTTGGGTTTTTCCTGCACCGTCAAATAGGCGACGCTCTTCTCGGGACCAACCACAAAGGCTACATTCCCTGAATCATCGGGAGTGACCATTTTCAGCACAAGACTGTGTTCCCTCCCTCGACAGCTGATTTGATTCACATCATTGTTTTGAAGGTGGTTGGAACCAAGCCACCACTCAACATTCGTAACCCCTGTTTTGGACACTTCACACAGGAAAACGGCATCCTCGCCTGTTATCACCGTCACATCCTTTAAATCCTGAGAGATTTTTACTTTTTCTGGGAATTAGATGGAAGGAATGTGATAAAAGGGGATCACAAAAAGTTAATTAATACAGTGGTACCCCGAGATACTGTGATGGGAATTTACCTATGTAATACCTCCATCTAGTGGTCATATTGAGAAATGTAATTTGAGAAAGTTTTAAGAGCACACGTCATACTTTAGTCCCGCCCTTGAGGAGAAGATAAGGAGTTAAGAAAGCGCTTGCTCACTCTCTTGTCTCTTGCTCTCTTGTGCTGATCTCTCTCGGACTCGACTCTCTTGGGTCTGTCTTTTCTTTCTCTTCTTTTCTATCTATATAATCTTTTTCCTTCTTTTCTTTCTTTTCTCTTTTGGCGTTTGTTCATACTTTTAATAGGCTTGCGTTCTTCCATGTTAGAGTCACGTGTGTAGGAATTGCGTTGAGACTGTTAAATCTTCATAATAAATAGCCTCATTTGCTGTGTTCTCTCTCAAAAGGTCTCCAGTGTTTATTATCAATTGAGAAGGTATATTTTTTACCATAACAATACGAATGCTTCGAGTTACGAAATGTTCAAAATACGAAAGCCACCCTCAAACGGATTAATTTCGTATCTCGGGGTGCCACTATATTACATTTCAATTTGAAATGAAGAATGTGTCTTGCCAGAGTTTGTCCATGATTCATAGATATTCTACAAAACCATCTCAACTCGACAGATACTTCTATTATTTTTTACATTTTTTTGGACATGATTTGCTCAGGAATCCCAGTGTCAAACTTTGACCACTGCACACTTTCCACTTCGACTGAAACTTGTTTTAGTTGGTAAATGCAGATGGTATGGTGGATAGTGTTCACCAACAGAGCCTCTAGGCAAAAATATTTTTTGTTGTTGTTTTCTGCAGAATATCGTAAAGGAACAACGCACTATTTTTGAGATTCTTCCAAATCCTGAGATCATAAGAAATTTGTAACTTTTTGGAAACCATACAGAATTGATCTTTTAATACCACAAATCTGCAAAACAACACCCTCTTGGAACAAGAAAAAAGCTCAAATTTTGTTAAACTCTTCCTAGATCAAGCAAAAAAATCTACCACTGCATGTTTTGAAGTTTATAAGAAATGTTAAATTGTAGGAAAAACAGCACTAACCTAAGAATGTTTACGCAGAGTACCTTGAAATATGCCAATGTCTTATAACTACATATTATAGCTCAAATAAATGAATAAAAAGCATTAAATAATTCTTTTTAAAGATAAAAATAATCCCTTATCTTAAAACCTGCTTAAAACTTGACAGTTTTCTCTATTTAATCATGTTTAACGAACAAATGTAATACAAACTAAAGAACAAGAATGTTTGTTTAATGATTGACATAAGAACTTAAAACCAGAAATAAATTTTTGTTTGATCAAAGAAGATTTTTATCTATATTTAAATGTTATTTTATTGTTCTGAGAGGGGTATTTTTTTATGAGAACTTTACAATGATTTCTTAAAATAAAACGTCCGTAATATTCTTGAAGAATTTCTGGTTTTAAGATTCTAGTTTTGAGTTTAGTGGCAAAATCAAATTCTTGTTTCTTAATTCAAGCATATAAAGGATCAGAATGAGCATCTTTCAGAAAATGTAAGACATATTTTCTCCCCCAAAAAATTATTTGAATTAAAGCTTTGCTTTTTAGCAGTGGAGAAGCATTTTAGCTTAAAGTGGTCAAAGAATATCTATATTATTACCATATTTTTGACATTTCAAACGTGAATCTTCTTTTAGAGCTATATCGTGTAATCCCAGCATTGTGTAGGCTGGCATTACATCAAGATGCCACTCAAAAAGAGTTTAAATGAGGAAAAAAATTTATTTTTTGCAGATTAAAGCACAATTTAATTGGAAAAAAAGTCATTATCTGGAGAATTGCTTTTGATAGTTTATAAAATAGTAAAGTACAACTTATTATCATGGATGAGGCTGTTCCTTCAGTCTGCTGCTGATGTTATACACCGTTATGAGAGAAAGTCTTTGCATTTTATTGTTGTTTTGAACTTATTCCACAGCATTTCTTCATAACTGTTAAAGATTCCTGAGCCTCTGAATCTTTGATGCTCTCTTTTAAGACTTTGCAAATTTAGAATGAGCTCATTTTGTTTTGAAATGTTTTGATGTAAACATCTGTAATATTTTCTAGGTTCACTTGTAAAAAAAAAATCACAGGTTTTGGTGATAAATCATAGTTTTTTTTTTCATTTCAATATTTATAGAATTAATACAATGTCCGTTTACATGATCCATGCAAAATAAAACCCATTTCAATCGGGAAATGGAGATTGTTACCTTTGACAGTCAGTGTGGCTTTGCTTTGTTTGTCTCCAGCTTCACACATGTACTCGCCAGCGTCTTCTACCAACAGCTCATTGATTTCCAAAATCTGGATTGTGCCATCCTTCTTAATTGAATACTTCTTTCCTTCAGTCAGGACTTGATTGCCCTTCTTCCAGGTCACACTGGCTTCAGAAGTAGACATTTCACAAGATAAAGAGGCACTGCCTCCCTCTGTAGCTTCCTGACTGCCCAACTCCTTTGTAAAAGATATCTTGGGGATTTCTGGTGAAACAAAGTAAATCAAAAACAAGATTAAAGACTTGTACAACAACTGTGAAAACTTTTTCTGTGGTCATTGGCTGCAATAAAAAAAATAATCATTTTGGACTACACATGTAACACTTAAAAGAACACAATCCCAAACTCTCCCATGAAACAATACATAGCGTCTTGCTATTTTGGAAAAAAATTCACCCGTTTGCAAGATCTGGAACTTTTACTGTAGCTTAGCATAGATCACGGAGTTCTATTAGACCTTTTATAGAGATTAAAAGGTTTTCCATATTTATACCACACTTTCCTATTTAAAAATATGATGTAAAAAAACTTACATAGAGGCGAAAAACATGAGGAAAGTTATATTTTTTTGGCTGAGTTCTGTGATTATAATGCCAAAACAGAGGCTAAATTCTAAGGATAATAGCCAATAATCTGTCATAGTTTAATTTTCTGCTGGCTTAACACAAAAAGTTCAACACTAATCAAAATTACATTGAAAAAAGTTTCAAATAAAATGCTAATGGTCTAATATGATACAATGATCTATGCTAAGCTATGCTAATATAGCCATCACTCAGCATGAAGAATGGTTTGATTATTTACAAAACAATTAAACACCAATTATTATCTTGGGGTGGAGTGAGGGTGGAGAAAAGACAATCTCAAAAATAGTTGAGCGTTTCTTTAATAGGGGATGAAAGCACAAAAATTCAATGCATAATATACCTTCTACTTTCAGTAAAAGTAATAATGTATCCATATTAGCGATGAGACAAAAGAACTACAGACTACATGCATTTAGGCAAAGTAGCAACATGCATAGCAAAGCTTGTTTGTAAACATCAGTGTTCATTATGCACCAAAGAAATATTTGAAAGATAAAATACAAATGTAGAATGTAAAGAATGTGGTAAAAAAAGGCGATGAGACAGGCAAACTAACGCTAATAAATGTGGACAACCGTGCAAGTTCTCAAAAAAATCAGATGGTGAAATAACAGAATACACAATAACATTTTTTTTTTACCTTTTACTGTAAGACAAGCAAAAGAAGTGTTGCCACCCACATGGAAAGACACAGTGCCTGAGTCTTTCTGGGTGACTCCCCTTAGCGTAAGTGTGTGCCTCTTTCCCTCCATGCGGATATCATTCATCTCATTGTTCAGCAGTGGAACGTCTTGAAGCTTCCACTGAACAATGAGCACATTGTCATGAGAAACTAGACATTCAAAGTGAACATCCTCTCCCTCATTGACAATGCAGCTCTTCAAGCCAGTTATGATTTGAGGTTCTGGAAACAGGTTTAAAAAAAATCAATCAAACAAATATTAAATATGACTGACCTTCAAAGATGGGTTTAAGGTGAAGTGAGATCAATGTGATGTTTTTTTGTAATTGCATCTTACTTTAAAGAGCTCTGATTAAGGATTTTGGACTTTAACATAGCTCTAAGTTTGAGTTTTGAAGGTTAAAGTGCTTTATTCATAAAGTCATAGCTTTTCATGAAAAAAAGAGTAGACTCAAAAGTCGTTAATAAATAAAAAGTCGTAAATAAAATAATTTTTCACACAGTACGTTGCTACATACTTTTGGACATTTGTAAAATGCTGGATTCACTAAACGCCTTTTATTAAAGGACGGATCAATTGTTGCCAATCTCAACCAATAACTACAATGATAAAAGCCGCTGTAGTGTTCTCTGCAGTGTGCAAAATACATGTGTATAGTTTAGAACACCAATCTCTACAGATTGCATCATAGGGATGTGGTACTAACAAGTCGCATTTGGCGAAAAATTTAATCATTTGGCAAAACAGGTAAAAATTAAAGCTGCAAGCAGCGATCAAAGGGCTTGAGCTATACACCTTGGACAATTTGTTGTACTACTTCTTGGTAGCTCAAGGTTAAGTGTTCTAAATTTACTAAAAAAATACTTTTTTGTACAACTTGGTCTTTTTCAGAAGTGTTGCAAAGTTGCAAAGCACGGTCTGTCATAGCAGTAGAAATCAGTCGAAAATTGGATGTTTCCACCAGGTGGCGCTATAACAGACACTGTAGGCTGCTATAAAGATTTGTTCCATGCATGGCTGTGTTGTTAACAACTTCCTGTTTATGGTAAAATTCACATTAACATACAATTGATGTCGTTTGGAAAAGAACAGATAAAATCTCGAAATCTTTAAAGTTTGACTCAAGGAAAAATTGCCATAGGTTTTTCTGAAATAGCGGATTTCCTGTTGACTTTGGAAAAGCGATTCTTATTACTTATATTTAAGTCTCGTAAGATTACGCGTGTGCCGAATTTTATTTGCCTACGACAAATAGTTCGAGCACCATAAGCTGAAATGTATTTGGAGGCGCTACAGAGCCATTTTGCTACACCTACTTTTTGAGCCCTAATCCATGAGTATTTCAAGAAAAAGAAAGTGTTTTTTGACCTTGCATGTCTGTCAACCTGTTGTTAACTCAAATAAAATATATTAAAAAAAAGATTTTCAAAATCATTTATAAATGTCTGCTATGTGATCTAACGTTTGATGCAAGAGCCAGGTTGTTCACAAACTGAATTTTAATAACTGTTAAGTCGCAAATCATGAGAAACTACAGCAAAAAAATGAAAATTTTGAAAAACGAACGTTGCCACCCACGTTGACACCTTTTCCATAACTACTGATCTGGTGTCAGTAGCTGTGTTCATCACTTGAGGCAGATCACATGATGAACTCACGACCAATCAAAGGTAACTATCAAATAAAGCTTGTTCTGACTTTAGCCTTAGCAACTACTAAACCATTAGACAGTCAGCCAATCACAATAATTGTTCAACTTTCCCCAAATTAATCTCCAAGTAAACATGCATGGAAGTGTTTAGAAGTGGAACTTTTTTTAATGCTATTTTTAACGAGCGACCCATACTAGACCACAATTTTCGTTGTAAATAATCACATTTCACGTTTTTTTGTGACACAAAACTACTAGGTGTTACGTCAAACATGTGTAGTTGATTGAAAAACTGCAGTTTGTCCTTTTAAAGAAAGAAAATGGATGGTGGAGCATTAGGGATGAGCAATTGAAGTTACATGGGAGAAGTTACAATGGGAGAAGGAGGTGATTCCTACCCTTCACTGTAAGTTTGGCAGAGGTCCGATCATCTTCTGTCTCACAGTAGTACTCTCCACTGTCTTCTCCTTGCAGATTCAAAATGATAAGCTCAACAATACCTCCATCTTTTTTCAATTGATACTTGCTGCTTGTTTCTATTATACTGTTGTTTTTCCTCCAAACGACTTTTGCTCCAGGTTTGGAGAGTTCACAACGAAGCACTGCGTTTTCCCCAGCTTTAGTGTCCAAATCTTTCAGAGATGATTTGAAAAGAACTGGCAGTGCTGCAAAACGTTGTGTATGCATGTTTAATCGACAGTTTAACGATGATAATGACTTGTAAACACGTGAATCCAAGCCTACCCTTAACTTTCAGATGGCCTCTACTTTGGCAATCTCCACTGTCACAAATGTAGTCCCCAGTGTCCTCGGCTTCAAGGTCATGTATGAGCAGAAAGACGTGCTTGTTGTCTTGCCTAAATTCATATTTAGCACAAGGGCATAAGCGGAGCTCCCCCTTACGCCATTCAACCGAAACATCTGGTTTTGAAAGAACACATTGGAAGCTTATGCTCTCTCCTTCAACTGCAGACTGGTTCTTCAGTGATTGGGTGAAGATGGCTGGAAGTTCTACCAATTGAACAAGAAGTAGAAGATTGAAGAGATTTCATAACTTTGAAGAGTTTCTTTTTGGAATTACACAGTTGTTGAGCTTGTCCTACCGTTAACCTTGATGGTGCAAGTTGTGATGCTGTCTCCGCAATCACAAGCATAGTCTCCAGCATCTTCAGGCAGGACATCAGTGATCTTTAGCTCAACTGTAGAGCTGACATGTTGGGTTAAGTACTTTCCTCCAGAATGGATCACCTGAGATCCTTTCCTCCAAATTACGGGAACTCCAGGTTTAGAAAGTGTGCATTGGAGGAGGATAGTGTCTCCTTCAATGCATGTCTCGTTCTTCAACTCTTGTGTGAAGATTACTGGAAGAACTGGTGAATCAAGGAGTTATTTGAGACTCAAAAGATAAAAACTAAGCTAAAGACAATAAATTAGGAATTACAGAAAAATTGGGATCTGGATCCATTCCTGACCAATTAAGGGGGAGCACAAAGAGTTCAGATTTATTATCTTTTTTTTGTTCCCAAATTGTTTCTTTGTTACTTTGCGAATCTGCTTGGATGCAGTTTCCATTTTAAGGAAGTGACAATTAAAGAAAAGTAACTTTACTTAAAATCTTCACCCACCCTTTATCTTGATACTGGCAGTTGTCTTGCTGTCTCCACAATCACAAATGTAATCTCCGGAATCGTTGGGTTGGACATTAGTGATCTTCAGCTCAACAACAGAGCCAACTTGTTTTAAGAGAAACCTTCCTCCGGAACAGATCACCCATGTTCCTTTTTTCCAAACCACAGGGACACCAGGTTTTGAGAGTTCACAATGCAATGTAACGCTTTCCCCTTCTTGAAGCTCTTGGTTCTGCAACTCATGCTTGAAGACCACTGGTAAAACTGGGAAATCAGGCAAACATTTCGTGAGATAGATTAAATCTTGGGATTAAATCTGACATTTGCTGGATTTCTGCTAAAAATGTTAAATATTCATTAACCGTACCAATATTAAAAAAAAAAACATTTTTAATTATAATGGAAACACTATGAGACCCTATACTTTTAAGGGGCCATAGGCTACTGTGACGAGTCTGTGTGCAGAACATCAGCATCACCATGGAAAAGCCACTCTGGGCATGTGAAGATCAATGGGAGGAGCATAAAAGGAGCACCGGAGCTTCACTCAGGCAAGCCTTCTCTGATGCCAAGATGCTCCTGTAACTCTATCTCTCGTTTTGCTCTCCCCAGACTCAAGTATATGACGGACTGAACAGGGTTGAGTAGCTTCATTGCGACAAGGGACTCCAATCAATTCAATGGACCACTCTCACTGGGAGCACTGAGGAACCAGCACACACCGGACACACCAAGCAGTCCTCACCGAATGCCACGGGCCAGCATTAGCAGACAGAAGCCAAGTATCACTGGTGTTGGTACTCCGCACCATCTTTGTCAATAAACCCAATCTGAGGTGGACTTTCACTTCAACCGTTGTGTCTGTCTCATTCACGCCCCATAGCACTACCAATACAAAGCCAAACTACACTATCGATAAAGCCTTTAGAAGAACCCCTGTTGTACTATTGTCTTTGATTTTCACGATTTTGATGATCTCTCTAAAATCACACATAAAGCCATCAGTTTCTTCAGGTTTAACTTCTGTAATCTTCATTTCAGCAGTGTCTCTATCTTGTTTGAACCACATGAACTCCAAATTTTGATACACCACACACTTCCTCCATCTTAAATCTTAGTTCCTCAAACCACTAGGAAGATGACTTGTATGGCTGATCAATCAGGGAAAGATTTAAATGTCAAATTTGAATCAAACCTACTTCTACCACATATGGAGTATATTAAATAAGACAACTGAGATCAAAATGAAACCATCCAGCAATGCATTCAGGCACTAAACAAAAGCTTCCAATCTGTAAATGTAAATGAAACATAATCTGGGACAATCTACCAATTATTTTGGATGTAGTTTGCGTTTCAAACTACAGACAGCCAATCAGAAAAAAGTTAAGATGAAGTCAAAATATTCCCTGAAAATGTATTCAAATGGCAGCATCATAAAAAAAATTACATAAATCATCCAATACGAAGAACCACATACAATACAATCTGATTGTTAAGTTGTGACATCACATGGCGTTTCCAGGGTCTGGCACTCGATTCTCCCATTGACATACAGTGGTAAAAGGGGCTAAAAGATTTATCATCATTACATGAAAACACCTTAAAATCAGTTTTCCTTAAAATCAGTATCGATTACAAATAATGTGGCAATCTGAAAAGCAGTTTCCACTTTATTAACGTCATTTTTTTTCAAGGACACCTTGACTATTACTTTTATTAACTCACATTATTGTCAATCTACACATAATGTTTCTCTTGATTTAAACTGAGTCAAAGCATTTTTGGTGTAATAATGATCAAAGTTTCATTGTCCTCGATCATTTTCTGTCAATGGGAGACTGGAGAGCCAGGCCCCCTGAAGCGCCACGTGACATCAGGCTAAAAAATCTGAAAAAAAAAACATTTAAGAAGACTTCAGCGATCCTCTCAGAGATTAAGAGTCACAGCTCAGAGTTTTCAAGAGTACTTCAAGTCACATTCTTGTGATTCTGGTTTGAGATATTTATAAAGTCATCAGTGAAACCAAAACACTTTCTGACAGTTGTTCACCGCAATGTGAAATCATAGAGTGTAATAGGTTAAGGATAATTTTAGACAAACAAGGCTAATAAAATTGGTACGTTTTAGAATCTGTGGTTTGCTGGAACACCCTGTAATCAACTCTATGCAAAACAAATTTAACTGATCTTACAACCTCGTACATGTTGTTTTAGTAAGTGTCCTTTGCCTCCATTTTCTAGAGGCATCAAATGTACCTGATTGGCATTGGCATAGTAAACTCATAGAAGAATTTTTGGCTGAGTATTTTCTGCCAAAACTGAGAAACACAACCAGAGAACCCTTCTCTGGTATCCTTGGAAACAAATGCTATTATTTTAGTAATGGTAAAAAGGCGAGAACTTAACAATATTCAACTAGTTGTAAAGATACTACTTACATTTACATTTGTGCATTTGGCAGATGCTTTTATCCAACATTTGCGTTGTTAGCGCAATGCTCTACCAACTGAATTACGGGAAAGCCAAACAATAAAATTGTTGCTTTTGTTAATTCTTAATCAAACTCTTTAAATAGTATTCTGTAGCTTTTTGCAACCAGTAACTCTATTCGGAAAGAGAATGGAGTCTGGGTACTAGAATCACTTTACTGAGATCCTTTAGCTTAATAAAAAGAAAATCTTTGTTAATTTCCAAATGATTCAGAATCAAAAAGGATAAGAACAGATTGAAATCCAACAACTACAAACAAAAGAGATAAATGATAACTGAAAGACTTCAACGACCAACTAGATAATTACACACAATAAGTGTTTCAGGGTCTAAGGAAGTAAAGGTCTGTTTAAAAAAAGAAGTAGCATTTTAAAGTTTGCTGAAAATCCAAGTAGAAAATGCAGAAAAAGGGGGAAAATAAAAGCAATAGAAGTTATGTTTTGCAAAGACAAAGCACTTGTACTGCACACACACGCCGCAATGCAAAAGCAAATGCATGGCTGCTTGGCATTCTATTGATATGTATTCATCACTGAGCATTTTCATAGGTTTTCCTTTCTTAGCAGTATTCATAAAAAAAAAAAAAATAGACAAATTTCAACCAAAATTGCACAAAAACCCCAAAATGCAAAAGCAAAGCAATGGCTGCTTGGCATTCTGTTCAAATGTATGCATCTCTGAGCAGTTTTACACATCTTCATTCCAACATAAAAAGCTGCATGACAGACCACAAATCCACATTAGTTTCATACCACTGATCTCTGCCTTCATCTGCTTCTGGAGGTCTGACTCAGCCACAGCCAAAGGACTAAGATCTTTTAGCACTATGGTAAAAAACACAATTGTTTAAACTAGAACCCTTGGACAAAACCTAAAACTGTATCATCAATACTCACAACATCAATTGGAACTATAGAGAGACAACCACGCACATTTGTTAAACCAAATCCTAGAAGGTTTTGGAAGCCAAGTAAAAAGCTTTTGCACCATAACATCAACTGATGCCTGTTTCTCTCCTTCTGATTTAGAAGTTCCATCTTTTACAGCACAAAAGAATGAAAAACTACTGAATCCCAAACAATGGAAACGTATAAAGACCAGAGACAAAACCACAGAGATCTGTCTCAAGAGGCCGACTAGGGCAGAACTGAAGCTATACTTTATTCCTGTATTTTCATCCACATTTGATCTGAGCTAAACTCAAGAGGTTATAAGATGAAAGATGCAATAAAGAAATGTGAGACATAAACATCGGAATAGATCCAAATACAATGCATATGACAAAATATCTCCTGCAAGACCATAATTAAGTGAGTTTGAGAAGGATTCATACCCTTGATCTTCAAAGTTGCCGTGGTTGTCTTTTCACCGAAAACACAAGTATATTCTCCTTCATCTTCACATTTAAGCTCCATAATCTTCAGCTCCACCTTGGAGCCTCTTTGTGTAATGGTGTACTTTCCTCCAGACTGGAGAACCTCACTTCCTTTCTTCCACTGGACACGGACACCAGGTTTAGAAATCTCACAGGAAAGAGTAGCATCTTCTCCTTCTTCACCCTCAATGTTCTGCAGCTCACGTTTGAAGACCAGTGGTAATGCTAAAAGACCATCAAAAGATGTTGAATCATGTAACACATACAAAGACAACAAGAGACCTAAGACACGTCTTTCGAGTTTTGATGTGTGTGTTTGATACATTGCCCCTACCATTGACGGTAATGGTAGAAGAAGTCTTGGTAAATCCACAATCACAACTGAAGACTCCAGCATCTTCACGTTTTATGTCCATAATCTTCAGCTCTAACACTGAGCCAACCTGTGTGATGCGGTATTTCTCTCCAGAATGAATCACTTGTGTTCCTTTCCTCCAAACCACTGGTACTCCTGGTTTGGAAAGCTCACACTGAAGAGTAACACTGTCCATCTCTTGGCATTCCAGGTCCCGTAGTTCTTGTTTGAAGACGGTGGCTAGAAAATAATTGGGCCTACATGATCAACACTTTCAAAAACATTGTATGGAAGATGACCTAGGTTTGGTGGAAATACTAGTACAATAGTAAACTGAAAGCTGCAAGCAGCAATCAAAGGGCTCGAGCAACTCGGGTGCAATCGCCACTCTGTGACCGGTTGCACTACAACCAATCCTTATTTAGAAGATGCTACTATTAAGCACATACGACCACCAAGCACACCCCACCAGTTACACATATCCAATCATGGACAAACATAGTTGAAATGTAAAATTCAGAGAGCCGTTGTGCGTCCATAGTCTAACAAAGTCAAATAGGATGAAACAGAGTTTGTGATCAGTTAAAATCTCTAGGAGTTTGTTAAAGTACAAGGACTAGAATGGTACTACATTTTACAAGAAAATTCAAAATAACTGACTTTCTGTTTTGAAAATACACTCCAATTTCTCAAAATTTCCGTTAAACACAATCTAAAATAACAGTATAAAACTGCACAAAATAAGATATTATGTGATGCCCCTAGGTGGCACTATAGGAAGACACATAGATTTGTTCAGAGATTGACTATGAATCCGCAAGGCAAATTTGAACCTGATCGGACATTGCATGGCTGAGTTAATAACTTCCTGTAAATGGCAAAATTTCGACTTTCGACATCCGATGTGGGCACATTGTTATTCGCTGTCAAAAAGGCTTCGTAATTTAACATCCCATATGCCTTAAGATAATAATGATTGAGCTTGGAGACAAACAGATAGAATCTCTAGGAAGAGTTTGACACAAGCAAAAGTGGACATTTTTTAAATTTTTTTTGCATAATAGTCGACTTCTTGACGATTTTGGAAATGTGATCCAATATAATTATATTTATATCACTGGTATCTTACACATGTGGCAAAATTCGTTTGTGTACGATAAACTGAGATCATAACATGAGCTGAAACGCATTAAAAGGTGCTATAGAGCCATTTTGCCACACCTCCTTTTCGAACCATAACCGTAAATAAATTGTCTAACCAGTGTTAACCAGTGTGTGTGAAATTTTTCCACGATGTTTAGACCCTCAGAAATGTACCAAAAGCTGCAAAACAATAATGCTCTGAGCAATTGCAACAGGGTTCTACACACCTTTGGTGCTCGAGCCCTTATAAATAAATAAAACAAAAAGCTATTTATATTTAAGTCTGGGATTCCTACCCTTGATTTTAATGTTTGCTGTAGTCTTCACGTCCCCACACAAACAATTGTATTGTCCGCCATCTTCAACCCTGATGCAAACAATCTTCAACTGATATGTAGCACCATCTTGATTGATGGTGTACTTTTCCCCAGAATGGAGTACTTGTGTCCCTTTCTTCCAAACAACAGGAATTCCAGGTTTTGAGAGTTCACAGCAAAGAGTAACACCATCTCCTTCTTCACACTCTTGGCTTTGTAGCTCATGGCTGAAGACCACCGGTTTGGCTGAAGATTAATTGTGTGTTGGAAAAGGTTTAGAAGATTTCTGACTGGAAACAAGTCTTAATTTAAGAACAAAATATGTGAATGTTCAATTTCCCCTACCATTGACAACAAGACTGGCAATCGTTTTCTCAGTTCCACATTCACAAGAGTACTCGCCACTGTCCTCTACCACTAGATCTGAAATCTGTAGCTCAAAGACGGTGTCCCTGTGAATCATCTGATATCTTCCACCATGTTTAAGACTCTCGGTTCCCTTTTTCCATTGAACTTGGCAGCCAGGCTTTGAGAGCTCACAGGAAAGTGAGACATTTTCGCCTTCAGTGATCTGCTGTTTCTTCATCTGCCCCTTAAACCTGGCAGGTGCCACTGGTGAATGAACAAGCGTTACAAGTTCAAATTCTTCATTGCGTCCAAAACATAAGTGAATCAATATTGAGGCCACGGCTTGGATGTGTACTAGTCATTTTAATACACGGTATTGAAGTCACCATGGCATAAAACAATACCATTTAAATTCATATTCTTTGGAGAAAATTTTTTAAATATTGACCAACCCTTGTTGAATATACATACATTCATGTGAAAAAATTAGGATACCCTTTAACAATTTGGGTTTCTTGTAACATTTTTTTATTATACAGGTATTTTAATTTCAGTGTTCAAAATACTAAGTGATTAAAATATAATAAAATAATTCTGAAGAAACAATTTTCCAAGATCGCCTGTAAATTTAATTCAGCAAAACATATATTTTAACTGAGGACACCCTACCTCCTAATACAGGGGTATGCAAAGTCGTTCCTGGAGGGCCAGTTTCCCTCCTGGTTTCCACTCTTTAATTGATTTAATGATACGTTTTGGGTCATGGGCCCCACTTCAGCTTTAACTTTTTGACAGAAGTTCCTCAAGTACCCAGATATACTGTAGAATTGATGATAAATTCTAAGTTGAGCTGGCCAGGACCTGTTGCAGCCCGAAACCATCCTACTTCCACCTCCATGCTTCACAGTTAGTACAAGGTTCTTTTTGTGAAAGGCTGTTTTTGGTTTATGCCAAAACATGTCCTTTTTTCTGCTGTCCAAAAAGTTAAACTTTTCACTCATCTGTCCAAAAAAACATTATTCTAGAAGTCCTGATCTTTGTCAACATTCTCTCTGGAAAGCTTTGCCCCTGATGTTTCCTTCCCGGGGTTTCTTCCTTGGACACAGCCCATGGAATTTAATCTTGTCTAGTCTCTTTCTAATTGTGGAGGCACTTTCACATCAGTAGTAGCCAGACCGTGCTGTAGGTTCCATGATTATATTTTAGGGTTTTGGTGACCTGCTATTGGGGTGAACTTGGTACTGGTCTGAAATTGTTATGGTAAAATATATCTTCTCAATTGATAATAATCACTGGAGATCGTTTGAGAGAGAACAAAGCAAATGCGGCTATTTATTACAAAGATTTAACAGTCTCAACGCATTTCCTACACACGTGACTCTAACGTGGAAGAAGAACGTGGTTTAGCGCATATTAAGAGCCTATTAAAAATATAAATGAACGTCAGAAGAGAAAAGAAGAAAAAGAAGGAAAAAGAAATATATAGAGATAGAAAAGAAAACAAAAGACAAAAAGAGAAAGAAAAAGAGAGAAACAAAGAGACCGATCCCAGAGAGTGATCAGCACAGGAGGCCAAGAGAGAGAGCTCCAGAGAGTGTGCATGCGCTTTTCTAACCCGTCTTCCCAAGGGCGGGACTAAAGTATGACGTATGCTCTAAAAAGTTTCTCAAATTACATTTCTCAATATAACCACTAGATGGAGACATTACATTAAAAATTTCCATTACAAGATGACCAGACCTGGGCATGTAGGCAGTTGTTTTACGAATTATTCTCTGAACGGTGGAATGACTGATTTTAAAATCTTTAATCCCTTTCCAGACACATTCTGCTTTAATTATTTTTCCAAAGGACTTCAGGAGCTCTTTTGCTGTCGCCATGGTGCTCCCTTTCCCTTGGTGCTCACTCCATAAATGTCTGAGATTTAAAGAGGTTTGCGTCTGAAAACTGGGTACTGATCTATTAATCATTTGCACCTGGTATGATACAGTATTGTTAATATTGAGATTAAATGTCCATATATTAAGAACAAAATAACCAGATTTTCATAGGGTGTCCTATTTTTTTCACATGACTTGTATTTGGTGTCCCTCAGGGATCTATTTTAGGTAGAATTTTATTTTTATTTTAAAATAAAAAATAGTGTTCCGGTTGTAAAGCTTCTAAAGAAATTCTAAACGCTAAACTGTGAAGTGTGGCGGCACTTCAAGGCCAGAGTGGCCAATGTCTACCATTCATACAAGACTAAAGCCAGCAAAACAAGCACATTTTCTCAAACAAGATAAGGTTCTCTGCAAAAAGCACAATAAAAGAGAACTGAACAACGCATATAAAGACAAAAACAACAACAAAATTACTCCAATGGTACGTTAGGATTCATGAGAAGATTCCATGGAGTAAGACATTCAAACAAAAACAGCATTACAGTGACTCAGACAGAAACGTCTTGCAGCTAAAAGTCAACAGTTATGACTTAAAGTGAATAAAATCCCATGAACACATAGAAAGAAGGGGGAATAACCAACAGACAAAGAGAGAGCTGCTTACCTTTGACTGTCAATTTGGCTGCACTCTTCACCGACCCAACATCGCAGGTGTATACCTCACTGTCGTTCTTCTGCAGATCTTTTATTTTGAGATCGAGGATGGTACCCTTCTGTGAAAACTCATACCTTCCTCCAGCTTTGATCTCCTCTATTCCTTTTAACCAAGTGAATTTTGACGCAGGGCGAGCAGTTTCACATTCAAAAGAGACAACTGAGTTTTCTTCTGCAGTGACATCCTTCAGTTCCCGAACAAACTTGTTGGCGAGTTCTGGAAAATGTTTAAAATTTTAACATTTTAAAAATGGACTTCCCAAATATCATGAATTTAAAAATCGATCTTGCCTTCGATGTCAAGTTTAGCCTTTGAGGTTGGACCTCCAATGACTTCACAGCTGTATTCTCCTGAGTCTTTGTCAGTGGCATTTCGAATGGTCAACTTCACAAGTGCCTGGTCCTGGACAATTTCATATTTCTGGCTCTTTCGGATGGACTTACCATCCTTGGACCACTTCACCTCCAATCCGGCTTGAGACAGCTCACAGGTGAAAGTGGCATCTTCACCAATTTTGGCACTGACAGCCTGAAGCTCTTTTGATATGCTAGGAGCTTCACCTACACCCAGAAAAACAAAACGAAGGCAGCTCAATGATTTTTGTTTGGAGGTGGACAAAGTTTCTACATTTTTGACAAAAAAAAAAAACAGGTTTGTGTTCAGTCCATTATTGCATTTATTTTGTCGCCTCCGGCCACTTACCCTCGACAGAAAGAGTTGCCTTTGAATTTAAGTCTTTGAGAGCGAACACCACTTCACCAGAATCAGACGCGGAGACTGCTTTGATTGTTAACGAATACTTGCGGCCTTTAGTGCTTATCTGGAACCGGCCTCCATCACTGACAGCCTGGCCTTTTAGGGTCCATGAGCACTCATCTGTGCTTTCCCGGGACAAGATACACTCAAAAGTGCAGTTTTCACCAGCTTTGGCCTCAATTGACTTAATGCGCTTGGTGATGCCGATGTGGATGTCTGAGATCAGGAGCAAAGATCTTATAACTTCCCCTGTCAATAATTGCACTACTACAGTAACATGATCGCTTGTTCTCATACCTCTAACAGTGACCTTAGATTTGGAGATGTCTGTGCCAAGATCGCAGCTGTACTCTCCGGCATCAGCTTGTGTGATGTCATGGATTGTTACTCCCAAAGACTTTCCATCATGCAGGAGCTCATACTTTTTGCCAGCTGATAGGACCGTACTATCTTTACGCCACACTGGCGAAACTCTAGGCTTTGAGGCTTCACATTTAAGGGTAACAGTCCCCTTCTCGTCAGCAACTACATCATCCAGTAACTTCAGGAAGACGGCTTTCTTTTCTGGACGTCAAGAAACAAAGAACATTAAACCAAATTCCCCAATACGTTTTTTGCAGAAACCTTCTTACCTTTGACCTTGAGGCAGACTGTTTCTTTCACATTTCGAATGCTGAAGCACACTTTCCCACCATCCTCGGGAGATAGGTTCTTCAGGGTAAGCGTGTGGGTCTTATCTAAGTGAGTTATGACATTGACCTCATTGTTGAAGAGTGGCTTATCGTTGAGCGACCATTGGACCTCTTCATCAGCATAGTTAACCTCACAGGTGAACATTGCATCACCATCTTCATCCACTTCTACATCTGACAGATGTTTGTTTATTTGGATATTACGCTCTGTGCAATTACAAAAAAATATTTGTCACTTTCCATATGTATTGGTTATTTGTATTGGTTAACCAGGTTTGGCAACACGGTTCAAATGCCTTCTTTATGAGTTTTACCTTCTACTTTGAGAACAGCTTTGCTCTCGCAGACACCAGCCTGACAACGATACTCTCCAGAGTCATCTGCGCTCAAGGCTTGTATGACCAACTGAACATTGGCACCCTTTTGTTTCATGCTGTACTTGGTAGATGCCACCAGAGTGGTTTGACCCTTAAACCACTGCACCTCTTTTGGTGAAGCTGAAAACGTGCAGGAAAGTGTTGTGGAAGTCTTTTCTTTGGCCAGCACATCCTTCAGAGGCTCCAGGACCTCAATGGGACGCTCTGTGGGGTGATAAAAATGTTTTTTTAACAAAGAAACCTATAATGCTGCATAGTGGTAAAAGGTAGATCCCCAACCTTTCACTTTGAGCTCAGCGGTTGACTTGCTCTTTCCGGCAGTGAACTGTACCGGGCCTGACATGGAGGCCTTGGTCTTCTTAAAAGTGAGGCGGTGCATGGTGCCCTCTTTCTCCATCTCAATATCTACATTTTCCTTTAACTGTTCTCCATTCAGAGACCACTTCACTGGCTTGACTGTCTCAACACTGACTTCAACCTCAAAGTGGGCAGCAAATGGCTCGGTCACTTCAACAGGACTCAGTTCTCGTATAATGCTGATTGCCTGCTCTGAAAGTTGAGTAGATATAATGTGGTCAATAATGTGATTTCTGGAAATGTGATATTAATGAAAAATTATTGAAAAATGAAACCTTTCAAATCACCAGAGCCAAAGTTTTCAACAAAGTTTTTAGTTGAAAAAAAACAAACAAAAAACTAAAATAGATAGACAGACAGACAGACAAACACCTTTTTATGTTCATGTACTTAGATAGCAATGAAACAATTTTGTGACAAAAAAAAACAATTAATGGTAAAAAAAAATCTGTGATTAAGAGTAGAGATGCCACAATACTTGGTTTTATACCAAACCGAACAGCACATTGTCCTCAGGAGCTGTCAATGATGACATGAGGTACTGAAAAAATGTGGTAAAAAGTTTGGTTGCTAGGGAGATTTAAGTGATGACATAATTTAAATTTGTTTTACTGTAATCAATATAAACAAAACCCTATTTCTCTGTTTCGTCTTAACGATGGTGGTGTTGGTGTTTTCCATTTATTTCCAACGGGTTTTATAAGTCACGGGAAAATATTGAACCCCTTCTAGAGCCTAGCGTTCAAATAGTTTTGAACAGACGTTGGTATATTCTTGCACAGACTGATAGCAGCCCGAGTCAGACCAGTTTGGATGTCTTGGCAATGTTTGGTGGCTGTAGCTCGAACAGTGTAGGAGAAAGATTTTGGCGGTTTTTTTTTTTTTGTTTGTATGAAGCAAGAGAAGGATAACAATATGTTGGCTTATCGAAGTCAATATAAAGATTGATACGGTCTACAGTCAAATAATTTCTACAAAGCATTAGCCAAGAAACTTAAAAAGTTTTTCAGACTTCATAAGACACCTAATAGACTTTCAGAGAAAAATTTTAATGACTTTTTAAATGAAAAGAAGGAACATTTTTACTTTGGTGCGAAAAAAAAAAACATTGGCTCAATTGATTTGAAAGTGCACATTTCATTATATATTATATTTCATTTAAAACATATAAAAAGTCCCAAAATTATGGGAATCTGGTTTGTAAAGTACATCCCCTGTCACTTTTTTTGAAAATACCAAAATATACACAGTGTTGTTTTAATATGTGGTTACAAGTCTCATACTCATCTATTGTAGATCAGCCAAAACTGATCTACAACCTGTTATCATAAGCATGCATGTACACACAGTTTAGTTTTCAGTTTGTGTGATGGTAATTCTTGAATTCTCTTGGGGTTTTTCTTCAGATTTTCATATAAAAACTGAGAAGTGTTTTTTTACCCTCTACAAGCAGCTGACACGAAGTCTTATCATCGATGGCATCACAAACGTATGTATCCTCATCGTCAGAGTCCACATCAGTGATAATGAGCTTCCTGTAGATATCCTCGCTGGTGATCTCGTGCTTCTTACTGGGCTTGATCTCTGACTTGTTCTTGTACCATGTGACTTTAGCACTGGTCCGTGACACCTGACACTCTAAGTACGCTCGGTGTTTGTACATGGCGATTTTGTCTCTCAGTTTCTTCACAAATCTGACAGGCAATTCTGTAATGATTATAAGGGAATCTTAGGGAGTCTACAGACTTGTTAGACATTTTAGAACTGGTAAACAGCTCAAACTTTAGTTCATTAGTAAACAAAAGCATGCAAATATAACGTTACTACAAACCTTTAACCTTCAGATTAGCCACTGAGGATGCCTTCTCAGCCACAAACTTGATTTCACCTGCATCCTCAGGCTTTACAGATTTGAATAGCAGAACATATGTTTTTCCTAAAGAAAGTTTTTCATTATTTTTCATTGCACATGTGTATATTTTATTTGACAAATGCAATTGCAAATTGGCTATCACCCACTGAGTTATGAAACATAAAAAAAAGTTTGTTTCCGTCTGTGCCAGAACCCTGACCATTCCCAGGGCTTAGGAAGACTTTTTAAGACCATTAAGAGACTAATTTAAGATCTATATAATATTTTAGTTTATCGAACAAACTGCCATAAATGACAGTTCATGTGTTCATGCTTTCTGTTTTGATGGCTATTTTTTATTTCTAAAAAAGGATATGTTTGTACAGTTAACTTGGTAAAGGATCTGACAGAAATAAAATAGAACCCTATGGGTGAAATTTTGAGTAAAACTGATTTAATTTATCTGAATAAATCCAAAGCAGTAAAACAGGCTTAGACTTCATGTTATAATTCAGAAACTATGCAATTTCTAAATGTTTTGTGCATATGTGCCGAAATGCAAGATTTGCGTTTTAATACAAACTCACCCTCCTGCCTCATCTTGATATTTTCTCCCGCTTTGAGTTTGGCATCTGCTTTGAGCCACTGAGCCTCCACCTCATCGTGAGAGACTTCACAGACAAAAGTTGCACTCTTTTTCTCTGTCACCTCTGCGTCTTGAAGTGGCTTCACTATTTTAATATCTCTCGCTGGAAAAAGTACACATTCATTAAGAAGACAATACAAAATGTTTTAAATAATTGTTTTCTTTTTAAGTACAATATATTTACCGTGAACTGCAAGTTTAGCTGAAGTGTTGTCATCTGTTGTTCTACATATATACTGGCCCTGGTCCTCAAATGTGCATTTGTGTATGATCAGTGTGTGTTTATTGGCTTGGGAATGTATCCCATATTTTTTCCCTGGACTTAGCTCATCATCACCCTGATGGAGAAATTACAGGATGGAATCTAGCAAAACATCAAATTTACATCACCGACCGCATTTAACTAATACCTTAAACCACTTGACTTCCGCATTTGCTCTGGACACCTCACATTCAAAACTGACTTTCTCCTTCTCAGGGGAACTGACATCTTGGAGAGGCTTGAGGATTTTTGCAGGAGGCTCTGTGCACACAACACCAATACTTATAAGAACTTGTGTCTAATCTGTTCTAATCTGTTAGAGAACACAACCCCTTTTTACTTAAAGAAAAAAAAATAGTTGACAAAATATTGTAAAAAACAAACAAACAAACAAAATCCCAAATCAAGACCCAAAGCTTCAGTGATGCTGGGTTGACCTGAAATGGTCATCCAAAAATATTTTAATGATATTCGGATCATGGCCGGTCAGGTTGTTTTAATAAAGATCTGAACATAAAGAGCTCAACGGAGATCTATCCTTGGCCGGTGTTTTGACATTCAATCACGTGATTCAGATTCAGCCAATGAGAGCAGGGAGCAACTAGAAGGTTTACTCCTTAAATGTTTCTTATGTGCAACGTACATATCAAATTTAGTTTTAACCATATAGAAAATATGAATTCATGAATAACTTACAAGTGTACCACAGTAAAATGTACATTTTATTTATATGTTAGACTGCATATTCAGTTGAATAATTTATATTTTATAGTAAAATGAAGAATATATTGTAGTATAAATTCATTTATATCAGGAGTGATTCCAGCATTTACTAATCTTTAAAATAGGTGTCAGGAATTTCAATATTATTTACTTTTTTTCTTTTTTAAGGTCAGGGTTGTTGGTGGTTAGTTGAAAAGGTTGGTTGGGTACAGGGACCCACGCACCACTGCAAAGCTTGCAATATTTAATGTCATTATTAACATTAAAATACAATTTTTGAAAATATTGCTTAGAATATATGCCTGAAAGCCTTACCTGTAACGGTTAATTTAGCAGAAGTGTGGACATCCTCAGCCTGAAAAGTGATTGCTCCGCTGTCGCTAATCTTCAGCTGAGACATGGTCAGGCAGTGCTTGCTTCCCTGTGCTGTAATGATGACATTTGGTCCAGCTTTCAGTTTCTGTGCATCCTTGCTCCAGGAACCTTTAACATCAGCCTTGCTGAGCTCCACCTCCATGGTGACTGTCTCTTTTTCTTGAACTTTCATCTCCTTCAGGCCTTTTACTACCTGTATCTTCTTGACTGAGAGGAAAAACAATTCTACTAAGCATTTATACGAAATGTAGGGACAGTACTTAGCATTGTATTAAATGCATGCAGCATGGTAACATAGTGGTAGGTACAGCAATATCTTTCGAAATTTCAGTTTGAACTCCTGTGCACTTTTGTTTCCTCCCACAGTCGAAAAGCACACATTGAGCATGTTTCAAGAGTTCACACTTTAGCATCACAAAGTGGACATGGTGAATATGGAAATTCATACTAGGCGACGTGTTCAGGCAATGGCTCCAGGTCCAGGAATTGTTGTGTAATCCTCAGTGAAAAAAAAGCATAAAGGCTGCTTTAACAGAGGGTATGCACATAACGTTGCAGAGTGAGTGACAAAAGGCTTTTATCATGCACTAGCAGTGATTTGAGAGTTTGATCCAAGTAAATGAAGAAAACGGGGGAAAGTTGCAATTGAACTGATTTTCAAAGACTTCAGGAATGCAGGAAATAAAACCTGTGGAATTAATCACCAAATTCAATAATTAAATGGTTGGCATATTTGTGCTTTGTGCAATTTATTTCAAAATAAAAATCCTCAGTTGTTACTTAGCCATATAAGATTTAAAACGGGACGAGCAGTGTTTCTCGTCAATAAACTTGGAATTTAATGCGCCCACTAGCCATCTCTGTGGTGGTTAGAAGAACTTTTTACAGTATTTTGAATTATTTTCCATATTAGTTTGGGCCATTGATGAGAATATGATGCTGCTAGTAATCTTTTTTAAGGGTCAGCGTGATGACGGGTCGAGTCCCCATTCCGGCATCTTTCCCATCCCTTCCTACTTCACATCCTGTCTCACTCCACTATCCTATCCTTTACAAAAAATTCTAAAGGTATTGGTCAAAAAAATGAATCGCCAAACTTTGATTTATGTACTTTTCTGTAAACCAGGAACATATATTCTTTTTGAACTTAAGCACATAATCATCAGAATAACTCACTGTACAGAACTTGTCCATATTAAACACAGCCATTTTACCACTTGTTTTGCCACTCAGTTGGTTCCACACATGCTCCTGCTCAACATAATTGAGTGGTCGGCACTTTTGAATTTAGTTGCCACACAAACATTGAATGCATGAATTTCACGGCAGCTATTGCTCCATTATATATCAAATATGAGGCTTAAGAGAGACTGGGGAAAAACAGGCATAAGTTTGGGAAACTGGGCAATTCGAGCAATTGAATATTATCTCAAAGAATGAACCGCATCAAATGTCAAAATCAATGTAAATTGGACTGAATTTCCAGCATAGCAAGAAAAGGCTTACTCTCTACTGTAAGTTTGGCCTGGGTCTTGTCATCTAGGGTTTCACAGGAGTAATGCCCTCTGTCAGCATGCGCCACACTCTTGAAGATCAGAGTTTGTTTTGCACCATCCACTAGGATCTCCAGATTTCCTCCTTGCTGCAGCACAACCCCATTCTTCATCCATTTCACATCAGGTGAGGGTTTGCTCAACTCCACTTCCCAACGAACAGTGTCCTGCTCCTGAACGATCACATCAGCAAGCTTCTTCTTGAAGGTGACAGGAAGCTCTGCAGGAAATTGGATTATTTGCATTGAGAAATAGCTTTGCTCTAAGAATCATGAATCAATGCGTATTATTCTTACGTTGTACTTGGAGTGTGGCTTTGCTCAGTTTTCCCTCTGCATCAACACTAATTTCTCCGGCATCTTCCTGAGCGACAGTTGTGATAGTGAGTGAGTGGCTGCTTCCTCCCTGAGCCATTTTAAATTTGGGACCCTCTGTTATGGGAATACTATTTCGCAGCCATCTGACAGTTGCATCGGGTGGAGTGACGGAGCATTTAAAGATGGCATCTTTGCCTTCATTTGCGACAACATTGCTCAGCTTCATAGTAAACCTCACCAGACGAGGAGCTGTCCAGATTACGATTGTTTTTAACACATCTGTAAGACTTTGAAATGCTTTACAGATCACAGTTCCTACCTTTAGTGATGACTTTGCTCAAGGTCTTGTCATCTTTACATTCACAGCTGTATTCCCCTTCATCCTCTTGAGCCACACTGGAGACGGTCAAGATGCAGTTGGCGCCATCCATACGGATGGTGAATCTGCCACCTGCTTTAATTTCTTTGCCGTTGTGTTTCCAAATGATGTTTTCTGCAGCTTTGTTGAGGCTGCAGCAAAGGGTCAGAGAACTTTCTAGGACGACAGAGGTTGGCTGCAATGGTACCACAAACTTCAGAGGTGTCTCTGCAGGGAATGAACAAGGGAAATATTGAATGATTTTGAAGTAAAACATGCTACAATTTTTTTGTCCAAAGGCTGCTTTTTAGTTTAGGACACAAATTCCAAAACTGTTGAGAGGATTTTTCAGAAGATTGAGTCAGGAGATGAATTTGGGACGGAACACAACCTTAGATTAAGTTTGGTTTGGTTTGGGCGTTGTATGCTCAATATTGGTGTAATCCTGTTTTGCTTTTCTTAAAAGCAATTATGCTAATTAGGGTTCTTCTTGTAATTATCAGGGCTGCATTCCTGTATAGTTTCTAATAAAATTTGCCACTTCAATGCAGCTTAAATTTTACGAAAGAATCCAGGCTCCGGAAGAAACTCAAAGTTGAGGGAAACCCGGAAGTAGAAGAACCAATCTGGAGGTCAAATATTTGGTCAAAAATTTTGAGGCTATTGTTAAATATATTACATTTTTGGTCAGAATAGTGAGTCTTTCACCACAGTTAGGCACCAGTACAAGACCGCAATAAAGTTTTGATTGTTATTAATGTTCTATTCGGAATAAAAAAAAAAACCTCCGAACATTTCTGGAAGTGTTGCTAATTCTTCCACTACCCCTCCGCCCCTCTCCCACATCCACAATTTGCTGCGGCATTCGGTTCGCTGTTAACGAGAGAGACATGTGGCTCTACGAATCAATAATTATGGCAAGACAGCGAATTGTAGGTACAGCATTTTGCTGGAATGCCACAGATGATTCTTCTTCAGCGTATGATATCCTGCAGAGAATCTCCAGCCATCTGCTTCCCGTTGGGTCTTCAGAAGGGACTGTAACATTGGGACTGAATCGCACCGTACTGGCACATTACAACAGTTCCGCAACAAATTCTTTTACTTTGTATAAGAAATGCATGTAGCGTCTTTCCGAAAAAGCAGGCATACTATATACAAACAGGGTATTCTATAGGATTCTGGAATTTCACACTTTGCTGATAACATGTATAAGGATTTACCATCATTTATAGTTAAGAATTATGCAAATAAGAATTTACCTTTGACCTGCACCTTGAACTCCACCTTGTCATCGGGGGTCTGACATGAATAAGTGCCACTGTCTTTAGACTCAGATGACTTGACAACGAGGACACGTGAGCGACCCTCCTGTTTCATCTCATACTTAGATCCAGCCTTGAGTTCCACTCCGTCCCTGAACCACTTAACGTTACAACTCTCTGACATAACCTCAGTTTTTAAAATGACTTTCTCTGCTGACTCGAACATTACAGTTTCTTTTGTCATGGAGGTCTTCTGAAACTTTGTAGTAGCATCTGAGGAAAAGAAGAGGAATTGTTGACTGAAGCTTTACTTATTTGTGGACCCATGGAGGCCAAGTTCTTACCTTCCAACTGGATTTTAAACGAGAGCTTTTCTTTGCCAACTTCACAGGTATATTCTCCAGCATCTTTCTTCTCTACGTTCTCCAGCACCAGTTGACGGGTCTTACCCTTTGATTCAAAGTGAACTGTTTTGCTGGAGCTTAGCTGTTTACCATCTTTGAACCATTTCACATCAGTTTTAGGATCAGAAACTTCACAGCTCAGGGTGGCCTTCTGAGATGCTGAAACCTTCACTTCTTTCTGATACGAGTCCTTGTTGGTGAATGCTGCTTTGGGCTCTAAGTGGAAGTGTTTAGCTTGAGTTATTAAAAGCAAATCTCAAGACTGGAGCATTTTCCAATTTTCATGCAAACAAGAACAGCCATCAACCAAAAATATATTACATACCTGACACCTGAATCTTAAAGACCAGCTTTTCTTTTCCAATCTCACAGGTATATTCTCCTACATCCTTCTTCTCCACGCTCTCCATCACCAGCTGGCGAGTCTTACCCTTTGACTCCATGCGTATAGTTTTACTAGAGCTCAACAGTTTCCCATCTTTGAACCATTTCACCTCAGTTTTAGCATCGGAAACTTCACAGCTCAGTGTGGCCTTCTGGGAAGTTTCTACTTTGACTTCTTTCTGGTAGGAATCCTTGTTGGTAAAGGTGGCGTGATCCTCTGGAAGGATATTTCACAGCGTGAGACAAAAGTACTATACTAATCATGGAAAGAATCTTGAACTAGCAATTTTTGCATTCTCAACAAGCCGTTTGACCTCTAGCCCACACTGATTTAATGAAAACAGTTTTGACCCTGGTGTCCATAAACATTAGTTCTTGCTCATAGTTGAGCGGGGATTGGTTGAATGTGTGGACAGGTGACACTAATGCAAGCAACAAGTTCAAACTCGTTAAATAATCTGGGTAAGGAATTGAGAATAAGACAAACTCCCATATCGGTACAAGCTAAAATTCTTGCAGGTTTGAAAGTGATCAAAGAATAGTTAGAATATTTATGTAAACTAACTTGTAAAATAAAAAAAATATTTTGAATCCTATTGTTCTGAGATAGAACGAGAAGGTACATCACAAACAGGAAGTTAACTAATGTTGCAAAGAGAGACGGGCTGTCCTGCATACTTTGAACTTTAAAAGAGAAAGCTTGGCTCTTTAAATTGCCTTTCTTTCCCCTTCCCCCACCCCCTACTCTCTCAATGCAGTTTGTATCTGTTAGCATTTTCAATGTTTTAAAGCGAAATAAAGCCATCTGTTTCTGTTACACCTTGTTAAACCTTGGTTCTAGAGTCTTCTATAATGGGTTATGATTCATATTTTCCATTACAAACAGAACTATTTGAAAAGCATACAATGTGATTTTTTTTGGGATGAATCTAAGATGAAAATAACAAGACTCCATTTTTTTCTAGGTGGGGAAAACTGTGTGTTGAATAACTTATTTCCCATACTCTATGTAAAGCATTGGTTGCGCTTAGTGTGGTATGCAAATTAGGTGGACTAGAGAAAATGCATAAATTGCATTGTTCATAGTGACCTAATCAACTTGAGGTTTACATTTATGAAACACTTTCACATATTGATGGCAGTTTGATCTAAACCAACATACTTTCAATAGCAGCCACTTGAATTTTGAATGGAAGCTTCTGGTTTCCAGCTTCACAGGTATATTCTCCAGCATCATTCTTCTCCACGTTATCCAGAACCAGTTGACGAGTCTTGCCTTTGGACTCCATGTGTACAGTCTTACTGGAGCTCAACTGTTTCCCATCTTTGAACCACTTCACCTCAGTTTTAGCATCAGAAACTTCACAACTCAATGTGGCCTTCTGGGAAGTTTCTACTTTGACTTCTTTCTGGTAGGAATCCTTGTTGGTAAAGGTGGCTGGAATGGTCACACAAAATGTTATAGAACAAACATCCAATAGAGGATTTTGCAAACGAAACTTTTTTTGTACTGTTGGTTAAAATGTACTTTCAATATCTTTTATTTTCAAACAATTGCACTATTAATTGTTCCCTTCCCAACAAGCTGTTTGTCTACTGTCTTGTAGCTCATCCCTGACTTGTTCAGTTTTGTCCCTGGTGTCCATATACAGCTCTTTGGTCAAGTTTTGACAAACTAAATGGTCAGTGAGAGCCAGAACTAATGTATGTTATTTAATAACATACCCGGAAGAAACCCACGCAAGCATGGGGAGAACATTCAAACTCCTTCCAGGAAGGTCATTGGCGAGCCTCAAACTGGTAACTTTCTAACTGGAAAGTGCTACCCACTGCGCCACCCTACTGCGGAAATTAATTCTTTAAAAAAATAACAATAAAATAAAAATAATCAACTCTCTTACAGAGTGGCTTAACAAAAAATGCATAAATTATATAATCTACAGCGACATTTTCAACTTGAGCTTTACATTTATGGATTGAGGTTTACATACTTTCAATAGCAGCCACTTGAATTTTGAATGGAAGCTTCTCGTTTCCAGCTTCACAGGTATATTCTCCAGCATCATTCTTCTCCACGTTATCCAGAACCAGTTGACGAGTCTTGCCTTTGGTCTCCGTGTGTACAGTCTTACTGGAGCTCAACTGTTTCCCATCTTTGAACCACTTCACCTCAGTTTTAGCATCAGAAACTTCACAGCTCAGGGTGGCCTTCTGAGATGCTGAAACCTTCACTTCTTTCTGATACGAGTCCTTGTTGGAAAACACAGCTTGCACGTCTGGTATCAAAATAAAATGTTAGAACTTAGCCACAAAAAGAGAGTAAAGTTACATTCAATCAGTTCTTACCTTCTACTTGAATCTTAAATCCTATTTTTTCATTTCCTGCTGCACAGGTATATTCTCCAGCATCTTTCTTCTCCACATTATCCAGCACCAGCTCACGGGTCTTTCCTTTTGACTCCACATGTACAGTCTTACTGGAGCTCAACTGTTTCCCATCTTTGAACCATTTCACCTCAGTTTTAGCATCAGAAACTTCACAGCTCAGGGTGGCCTTCTGAGACGCAGACACCTTCACTTCTTTCTGATATGAGTCTTTTTTGAGGAAAGCACTCTGTGTTTCTAAACAGAAGACAAGTCTTTTAGCAAAAGAAAAACATGCATTCAGGTCTGAAAAACACTATTAGCAGTAGCAGTAATTGTTTTGTATAAAAAAAAGTAACGCTCTCCACCCGGTTGAAATTTTACAGCTGTAATAGTTGCACCAATTTTTCGGAATCATTCTGACAGCCACAACTTTACTATAAATTCATCAAGGCTGGAATAACTTTTAATTTCACTTATTCAGCCAACCATTATCAGCAGAAGCTTTTAGCATTTAGCGTCAGTGTTAAAAAACCCCATAAAGTTCTGACATTAATTAGGCATTGTGTCTGATTATTTCGGTCCGTAATAATGTTACGTTTAAGAAACTAATTAGCGCAGAGTTTTACCTTTTATCTTGACCACGAATGTCATTTTGTCCTCTTCCGTCTCACACGAGTAGTGTCCTCCATCGCTCTGCTTGGCATCCCTGATGATCAGCTTCCTTTGAGTCCCTTGGGAAATAAAAGCCGTCCTCTTGTCCTCCGTTATTTCTTTCTGCTCTTTCTTCCACATGACAGTGGTTCCAGGAGAAGCAACCTCACAGCTTAACACCACCTCGCCCACCAGAGCCTCGTTCTCCTGGGGCTGAATCCTTGGCTTGTTAACAAACTTGGCTGGTTCTTCTGTTATGAGAAAATAGAGGATTAATACTACACTCAAAAGTGTCTTCAACATAATTAGGAAAGAACAAAACTTAAAATGTGTTAAAATGTTTTGAAGCTTGGTGAGACGTATCGTATATCTTTTTAATTATGTTTTAATAACAATTTCTTTTCTCATAATGACAAGTCATGTTTTTTGATAGAAATCTATAAAATATGTAAAAATGACATTTATTTAATAATAGTATTTAATAATAATTTAAAATATTTCACTTTTATAATTACAATTTTTGGTTGCTATGGAGGAGTCAGTGACATCATACAAGGTTCTTTTTGTCAATATGAGAAAACTGAGATAGTGGTACCCCATAATTATTATATTCCCACAGGGCAACATTCACTCACACATTCACACCTAAGGGGAATTTAAATTGTTCAATTAACCTAACCGCATGTTTTTTGGGATTGTGGGGGAAACCGGAGTACCCAGAGGAAACCCACGCAAGCACGGGGAGAACATGCAAACTCCTTCCAGGAAGGTCACTGGCGAGCCTCGAACCGAAAACCTTCCCACCTAACCGGCAGGCCACAGTGCTACCCAATGAAACATTTAAATTGAGTAAAATGTTTTACACTGGACCACCACCAAAAAATGATTTAATAATAAGTAACTTTTAATATTGTTCAAATATATAATCAATTGCCGATCAATTTTCCAACTGACCATTAAGGGATTTGTTAATTATGTTGTTCAATAGTATTAGGATCTAAACTGCAACAAACCATGCAAGAGGTTACTGATCATTGAATCTTGATATCTAAATGTATTTAAGCTATTGATCTACAAAAACTCATTAGAATGATATTTGTAAGAAACTAAAAGTTAGTAAATGAAGAAATATGAGTCATTTTACCTTTAAGGGCAAGTTGGACAGACATTTTATCGCCATCACAGGTGCATTCATAGACACCCACATCTTCTTGGTCCACGTTGTGTACAGTCAGAGTGCGTTTGCGATCCACACTCGTGACTTCATATTTTTTACCCATACGCAGCTCCTTTCCATTCTTCACCCAAACAACCTGCAAAACAGAATCCAAATATACAACAATTCATAAAAAGTACTGTGCAAAAGTTTTAGGCAGGTGTGAAGGCAGGGATTTTGTAGAATTATATTCAGGTCTAGGATCCACCAATTATAACAAAAGACTGCGTATGAATAAGAGCCAACAGGGATTTAAGCCAATACCTCCTACCCTTTTTTGACAGTGATAAGTACCATATATGTACTCCACCCCGCCCACCCTCCCAACATGTGAAATTAGAAGTCTGGAAAAACAGTCAATAAACTATCGCTTGCTTTACACGTGAACTCTCTGGTTTTATTATTTGCTACCATCAGAAGGGACTTAAGATTCTCAAGAGGGAACGGCTGATCTCCCACAACAGAACAGAAACAACTGTGTAGGAGACAATTTGAGATTCTTGTCATGACAAGATTGAGCACAGCAACAAGACATAAGGTAGTTATACTGCGTCTCTGCCAGAAGACTGGGGTTTCAAGATGTGCTGTTCAAACTCTTTTGAAGAGGCTCAATAAAAAACAGGCAACGCTGAGGATACTAGACATGAAAGTATACATGGAACTTTGGTGCAGAATATGGCAGCCGGTACACTGGACTTATAAGTAAAAAAATGTTAAATATTTTGCTGTAGCAGATGGCAGTTTGTTCATAGAAATGCCTGGAGAGCATTTAGAATTATATTTATCCATCATGCAAGTACCACCATGTAGGTGGATGATTGACCAATCGTACAAACATAAAACCAAGTCATTTTAAGCCATCTTCAATGTAGAAGCTCAGGACGTGATGCTCCACAGAGCCTCATCTAGTGTGTCTTGGATTACATGAAGAGACTACTTCGTTCCCCAAGATGTTTGGAATAGCCTACCAGCTAAGTTTGAAATAAAATAGAGCCATTGTTCCACACCTGCCTAAAACTGTAGTCTTAAATATTAAATAAAATGTCTCTCCTTATTCAGAATTACTGTATTTGTCACCTGGACATTTGAATTGGAGACTTCTGTGTGCATCTGAGCAGACGAGTGCATACTGAAGGTAAACACCTCAATCTGAGAAGACTTGTTTGTAAATCGTGCGGGTGCAACTAAAAAAAAATAGGAAAAGAGAGATTTCAGAGACACTTGAATGTGATGCTAATTTCCTTTTTTAATTTCTTGTCCTCTTACCTTTAACACTAAGGGATGCAATGCTCTGAGATCCTCCACCAACAAACTTGACCTGCGCCCCATTTAGTTCCATGCTGGCCTCCCTGATAACCAGAGTGTGAGTGGTCTTTGAGCGTGTGATTAAATACTCCGATCCACTGCGGATCGTTCTGTCATTTATGGTCCAGGTGCCAGAGCATACAGCAGAGAGCTCTACCACAAAGGTGGCTTCTTCACCAGCATGGGCATTGCAGTTCACCAGGCCCGTCTTCAGTGAAGCCTTGGGCTCTGATCAGATGAATATCAACATATTTACTTAAATACACATTTTTGTACGTGTATAGCAAGCAAACAAAGCTGTTCTCACCTAGGTAAAATGCCCCGGGAACTTCCAGATATGCACTTTGGCCAAAGTCATTGACCGCTGAAATGCGGAACTGATAGCTGGCCTCCTCTGAAACTTCACTGATGGTGTACTCAGTGGCTGAAACCACCGTCCCAGTGACTTTTCCCCAAGTTTGTGTTCCCACCTTCCTTCGTTCCACAAAATAACCAGAAATGGGGACCGGACGATCACTGTCGGGTGGAGACCAACACAGTGTGATCGATGAATCCGTCTTGTTTTGCACCGTTGGCTCAACTGGGGGATCTGGAGGGTGTTTCCTTGGTGCTATGTTCAAAGAATAAAATATTTTTATTGAGGAAAAGCTCAACTGTTAGAATTGGTCAGTTTGTGCATAAACCCAGCGTTGCTATAAAAAAAAAATATGGAGGAGTGACATCATCTCGTTGAACACCATATTTGCAGGGTGATGACAGCCTTGACATGGTTACTAGTTAAACAGAGCGACTCCAACAGAGAATAAAAGTAAACTGATCGAATAAAGGCCAATACACATAGACAATAATTTTTGGTCGAGAAGTTTCATGCAAGAACACGCCTCAATCGATAATCGCTATTAACAGGACAGGCCCAAACAAGTGGTGCCAACGAAAAAGAGTTCTGGACTCCCATATTGGATCAGTTTTTTTGCAAGGAGATGAAGGCAAAGATGTACAAGTGTGCCACAAATCCTCTCCCTGTGATCAGCCACTAACAGTATGAACCACTTGACATCCGTGATTTTTCGATGTGTTTTTGGATTTGTTCTCTGTTATCATCTTCTTCCTTCCTGTTTCCCCATGTGGAGGGGAGAGTATCTGTTGTACTGCAAACACTATCTTCAGGCAGGGAGCAGCATTGCATAAATATTTGGTTGACGCAGACAAAGAGCACCCTGATGAGAAGCCATCCGAAGACTTGGCAAATCTCAATTAGAACCAATGTAGAGCCTTTTACTGTAGAATTCTTTTAAAGGTTTAAAGGGGGGCTCGACCCAAAAAGTTTTTATAAGTGCATACAAGTTGCAGCAGTTTAAAAGCTTCAAATCAAATCTTCAGATCAAAGTTTCTGATCAAATGTATCCAGAATTTTCACCCAGTATATTATTTATTGTATAAGTAGACAAGTCAAATTAGCACTTATTACACTCAGCTAACACTGATCTAAAATTATCAACGACCATGTTTTTAAATTCACATGCTTTTGTGAAAATAAAATAATAACAAGAACACACTCTTCTACCATTTAAACATTGGAGTACATTTATAAACTGACAATTAATTCTGATTCCATTCTGAAACAGCTGTCACTTGATAACTTTGGTGAACAAAAACACCAACTCTTAGTCGGAACTTGGTTCAAACAATTACGTCTTAGTTTCAAAAGTTTCAAGACATCAATAGTTTGTTCTGCTTGAGGCGCATCCATATTTGTGGGCGGAGCCTATGATTACTTCTTCACCTGTTTTTTATTATAAATTTTAGGTGATAAGAGCTATATAAATAACCACTGAACACATTGATTTAGATTTTTACTTTTGAGGACCTTTACCAACACTGGGTTTATGCTCAAACTTTTGCAAATTGGATTCAGTTGATTCGAGTTATTCTTTGGAATGTGTTTTGTTTAGTGAAATTTGACTTCACATGTCTAGCAGCTAAACACTGTGATAGATGCAGAATGATTTGCAAGAATTCCCTTGAAGTATCTTGCACAATGTTGATCGACACAAAAAAAGGGAGGTACCTGTAACAGAGAAGCGAGTGGAGGTCTTGCAGTCGTGGGCGATGAAGGCCACCTCACCCGAGTCATCTGCAGTGCACTCACGAATCGTTAGCGTGTACTGTCTTTTAATGCGTGCGATAACAATTCGTGGGTCCTCTTTCAGCCTTTCTCCATTTCTGGTCCAGTAAGCATCATCAACAGGCTTCTCCAGCTCCACGCAGAAGATCACAGTATCACTAACTGGGACCACTGTCCTCCTTGGCAGCTTTTTAGTGATGTTCCCTGAAATTGCATGGATTTCAATAAGAACCATTCTGTGTACTGCTAATTTAATATTTGAACATTTTCTCGAGCTTTTTACCCAGCACTGTAAGCTCCGCTACGGTACGGCTGCCTTCTTTCATCTCACAGATGTACACGGCGTCATCGTTGGTGGTGACGTTATGAATAGTCAGACGGCGCAGGGTACCTTCCTCGTCCATGCGATACTTGGCATTTTCCTCCAAGCGCGTCTCCTCCATGAACCAGCTAGCCTTCGTATTTGACACTGGCACCTCACATTGCAGCGTTGCGGATTCCTTTTCCTTCACTTCCACATCCTGCAGCTTCTTCTTAAATGGAATCTTTGGCTCTGGAAGGAATGTGGATTATATGTAAAATACTAAGTTTCATGATGATTTTGTCTCACCTATATATGTATATCCAAAATCAAAATTAAGATTCAATGTGCATTAGTCAATTTACATTTGCATATCTCTATAAAATATGTGCAAATTTGGATACAAAATTTTGTTTAATAATATTATTTAAATTGCTGTAATTTACAGCTGGAATGTCAGTAAACCATACACAAAATTGAAAATGCTTTACATAAATTGAATGAATATGTGAACACCGTAGTGCACAATATTATATATATTATATATATATATCATTTATAATATATATAATTTGGGTGGCACAGTGGGTAGCACTGTGGCCTTCCAGTTAGAAGGTTGTCGGTTCGAGGCTGTGCTTGCGTGGGTTTCCTCTGGGTATTCCGGTTTCCCCCACTATCCCACAAATGTGCGGTTAGGTTAATCGAAAATCAAAATTCCCCCTTAGGTATGTGTGAGTGAATGTTGTCCTGCGATGAACTGGAGACCTGTACAGGGTGTACCCCCGCCTCTTGCCCAAAGTGCGCTAGAGATAATGCATGGCCCAATGGTGCACCGGCAGACCCCAGTGACCCCAAAAAACAGAATAAGCGAGTTGGAAAATGAATGAATGTATGAAAACCACAATAAAAAAAAATAAAAGAGTGAATACATAATTAACTAAAACAATAAACAATAATAACAATAATAATAAACATGCATTCTTAAATAAGTAAACCATTTTTAAACATGCAGGACACGTATATGTGCAGGTGCACAGGGCAACACAAGTTCAAGTCCCAAGCTTTACATCTGTTTGCCCATAGCACCCCACTCTCTCCACATAGCTTCCTTTCTCTCTCTCTTCACTGTTCTGTCATTAAAGACTATGGCCACAAAACGTAAAAAAATTTAAATCCACAAATTTAGAACTTTTCAAGTATTTTAAACTAAAGTTTAGTTTTCTAACTATCTGGATTCAAGCACCCAAACATCCCATAGTAAGTTTCTGCATCCGATATGATATTTTTGATTGCATCAAATACATTTTTAATGCAAAAAAGACTTTGTAGCTACGATGAATTTCAGATTCTTTGTAAGTGAGAAAAATCATTTTATTTTTGCCATTTTAGAAACAAAACTAGTTAAATGAAAAATGTTTTGATGTGATACAATTGTGGCAAAAATACCCTTGACCTGTGAAATCACCTGTGAAATTTGAACATGTTTAGACAAAACAATCCTTAAATGTCATGAACTAGACATTTCTAATCTCTACACATGTACACCCCTCTTTGGTCTGCATTGGTGGGCTGGTATTCTTATCGTTTTCTATGACCTTTCAAATTGTGCTTTTAGAATTGAAATAAAAAAATAAAACCTTTAAGTTAGGGACTTACAACTTGAAGATGTCTTATAAATCCACCCACGAAAACAAGTCAGAGGTGAGTTTCCAACTAGCCATCAAAACTGTGAACTAATCATCACCAGCAGAAAATAGGTGTAAGTCTACACCCTGTTTGAACATTCAAAGCACTTGCAAACCACAGATAGAGCAGGAGGGTAAAGATGACTGGCATTATTAGTTGATAAAATTTCAATGTAAAGCTTAGTGATATACAGAACTGTGCTGATACTCTGATTGCTGTGATTAGCATAACTCTAACTCAGCAACCCTAACTCTAACCCTTTCGTTTTCTCTGATTCGCAAAAACTGTTGGCAAAGATAAAGTGTCCAGTCCTTCCAACAGCAATCTGATCACTGAAACATTGCCAGCAGAAGACATGTTGTCCAAGAACAAGATGAGCTTTGAAGAAGACGAATGGATACAGGTTGTTCAACGCAATCCAACGCCAATATCAAAATGTCAGCCTCAAACAAAACTTGAACAAGACATACAGTAACAGAATCAATAAAAGGTAGACGTTTTCCTTACCTTTTACGATCACTAGCACGGCACTATAGGTTTGTCCAGCCATGTTGGATGCATTGCAGGTGTACAGGCCATTATCACTCTGTTTGCAGTAGAGCACCTTGAGGATGAAATTCTCAGCCTGGTCCTCATACATAACATGTCTTCGACCTTCACTGATGTTTGAACCATCCTTCCTCCATATAATCTGAGGCTTAGGATGTCCAGTGACAAAACAGCTAAGCTTTGCATGTTTTCCCTCGGTGACTGTGCAGGTACGAGTGAAAACACCCTTAGGCAACATGCTGGCTAAGGCTGAAACCCTCTGCTCTTGATCACCTGCCAGTCCCAAACTTCCAAGCTCCTCAGAGATCATTGAAGAGGATGACATGGATGAGGACCCTTCCATTGTGCGGTAAAATGAGATGTCCTTTCGCATTTCTTGTTTCCGCTTCTGCATATGAGAGAGGAGGGATGTGCCCTTGTCTGCCTTTAGGAGACGTGTATCCTGAAGATCCACAACCAAAGCGGCAGCCGACTGAGAACGACCAATGGAGTTTTGCACACGGCACGTGTAGGTGCCACTGTCCAAGCTCCTCACGCTCTGGATCCTCAAGGAGCTGGAATCATTTTCCGAGGTAACCTTGATTCGGTTGGTCTCACTCAGGTAGCGGCCATCTTTTTCCCAGTCAAAGTTGGGTGCTGGATGGGCTGAAACACGACAGTAGAAGGTAACGTCACCACCTAGGCCCACACGGGAAGAGACAGGCTTCACTGTAAACACCGGAGCACGATCGACCACAGTTTCCGGCAGGCCAACTTTCAGCGTCACAGCTGCATATGCCTCTCCGACATTGTTCTTGGCACGGCACATGTATTGCCCGCTATCTTCCAGAGTCAGGTCGTAGATCGTAAGACGATATATATCCCCATCCTCAACGGTTTTGAAGCGCCCCCCTGCAGAAATGCGAAGTTTGTCTTTCTCCCAAGTTACTGCAGGTAGAGGGTTCCCAACAATGGTGCAGCTGAGGGAAGCATCTCGTCCCACACTCAGAGAGAAGGCTTTGGGTCGAGTAAGGAAGCGTGGAGCTCCACCAAAGAGATTTTGATCCATTTCTGTACTCTGCAGAGATAAAACATTTTATAAATAGAAATAGCAATTGTACACTGAGGACAACAATGGGGTAAGAGGTTGTTCTTACTAGGACACATATGTGATTACAGAAAGTGCATGTTCGACCAATTCTTGCGTAGGTTTCCAAAACGTGACATTGGTTGGCGACTTTAAATTGCCTATAATAGAGAATGGGTGTGTGAACTAATTCTATGCGATTGGGTGGTGACCTGCCCAATTTGTAACCAAGCCTTTCACCCAATGTGACCTCTGTGAGGCTTTGCAACAACTTGTTTTGTAATGGAATAGTTTTCTTTTTCTTGTTGTTTTTTTGGTGGCATGCAATTCTTGCCAAGTAGAGCTAAACCTGGTCTATACTCTGCGTTAAGCCTTTCACCTTCCTCCGTGCGTAAACAGCCAGTGATAACACATCATAAGTGATAGGTGACGGAATAGTTTATCATTTCTCTGCTTACATTTTGTTTAGTTGGTGACTGAAACCGAACAAGCGTTGGAGTTTGAGAACATTGATGTACGAAAACGATTGTCACTCAAATCTCTTAAACTTTAATTGGGTTGTTCGTGGATGAGGCGAACAAATGTGACGCTACTCCCATAACGCAACACTAGAAATACTCAACTACTAAACTGACCAATCACAGAGCTTACCATCCTCATCTACATATGTGAAGTGGCACTTTTTGGGAAGTGCGCATCAAGCTACAATGGAGGTGGCAGTGACTTTGCAAGTCTCCGGAGTAGGCCAAGTGAAGGATTAATGGTGAATCCTAAGTGCACCATTACTTAAACCAAGTGCAAATACAGCAGATCCTGGTGACATTTATATGCTGTATTGCAGGGGTGTCAAACCCATTTTCACCAAGGGCCACATTAGCATAATGGCTGTCCTCAATGGGCCAGATGCCACTTATAAATGTAAAACAATGTAATTGAATGTAATGTAAAATAAATCTAACTACTCCTTAATGTTAAATAACTCATTATTTATAACTTATTCAAGTGACAATTCAGTTACATAGAAACAATTGTGTGCTTGTTGTTCTAATATAAATCCTTTTGATTTTTGTCAGCGTATGAAAACCCACATAACTCCATTAATGAAGGATCAAACTGTCCAAGTGAGAGATGTGGACTAGAGCATGACACGGGAGTGGATTTTCACTCCTGTCCCATCCCACAGTTTTAAAGTAATATTATATAATGTCAAAAATTACACCATAGGTGTAAAAACATTATTGTTGGGAATAAACCCTGTGTATAAAGACTTTTATTACATATGACTGGGATTGAGACGGTGACACGCCCCCCACTGTTGCTGTTTGTGTTTCACAACTCACAGGGGCTCTCGGTGATGGTATAAACATCTTCTTTCACTATTTACAATTGTTTTTGGGCACTGAAATCTAACACTGTAGTGTGCCAAAACGGCGGAAGAATGCGAGGAAATAAGGGAAAAAAGACACACTTGGGCTAATGCGGAAGAAGAGTCACGGACCGAAACACGGAAAAAAACACTAAAATCGAACACTAATAAACCTATTACTACAAGTTTTGGCTAAGTCCAAAGGCATTGTGCGGAATGAAGTTTTGTTCTTTTTTCGTTTTTTTAGACACTCAAAACTTTTAAGCTCTCTTTAAGGCAGATGTGGCCCGCGGGCCTTGAGTTTGACACGTGCTGTATTGCATAAAAATAATTTTCACCATTACTTGCCATTGAACCAAGGTTTCTGAAAATAGCATACAGTACAGCCAGTTTGGATAGAAAGGTCTGCTGGTGACTCTTCAAATAGACATTTACAGAAATAAGATAGGGCTGCATTTAGAGATGCTAACTCGAACCTCTCTTGTTTCTGAATGCATATTTGCATTAAACAGACACTGCATTTATTTTTTACATGGAGTCCATTCTCCACATACATTTTGGAAGCTATTCAGTTATTCTCCTGATCTGGAGATAGCACGTTGAGCATTGCTTAGCATAGACAATTAAATACAGTTAGATCTGTAGCAGTTGTGTACACCAATAGTTTCCAAATTTGCAGTATATTTTAAACTATTGGATCTATTGAATTGTGTTATGTAGCTATGCAAAATGATATCACCAGATCTAAAGAATGGCTGAAAAGACCTAAAAATTGCTTTCATGTGGCTCAGTCAGAAGGGAATTGCACTAGCAATTGTGGGTTTCAGCAAGAACTTACCAAATGTGTTCTTTCCTTGGATAAAAGCTTGGTTCCTTGGTTTGGATACTAATCCAAAAGCATAAATGTGAATGATAAAATACCTCATATCAGGGGGAGATGGAGAATGAGTCTATATCAAAATGCAGAGTGTTCCACAGTGTAGTTGTTTCTGTAATGTCAATAGTGAGAGTACCAAGATTTGAGTTTCTCAATGAGTTTTACTTCTTAACTCCCACTAATGACAACAGAAGATCACATTCTGGAACAATTCAAGTAAATCACTGACAACCTAAAACAACAAAAACTAGTATGTTCTAACAAAAGTCTGTGGACTTATAGAACTACACAATCATGGATTTATCACTTATTTACAATTTAATACTCTACATCTTGCAGGATCTCAAATATATGTGAAATCAGAGCACTGATAGAGAGAAAGTTTTACTGCTGAGGTGTATATAATTATATAAAGTGTATAGGAATTATATAAAGAAGTGAAACAAAAGGATGTTGGTCTCTGAAAAGCATGACATTTGCCATCTATGACACCTCTCTAGGCTGAGCTGCCTATCCCAAAAATAACCTCAGCTGTTGGGCTCAGTCTGCAGTATGTCCATTTCTAGAAGAGCTCTTACATGCTATGTGACTGGACATCGATGTTTTTTGACAAAGGCATTTTATAAAAACTTCTATTGCAGTTTAAGTGAACAGCGAAGGATCTGGCTTGGAGGGATCTGTCCAGAGAAAAGTAAACTCAAAACAAATAGTTCTACAAAATAAAAGCCAATAATAAACAGAATTCATCTCAATTAAGCTAAAATGGCTGCATCATTTTAAATCAATATTTGAATAAAAAATTGGCATGTAAAGTCCCTTCGCATTACAATATGAATTTAACATTTCAATGTTTTGAAACGATATAAATAATATTCAAAGCTTACCTCTGGTCTCAGATGTTAACAGATAAATTCCTTTTCAGATGTTCGTGAATTTTCGACGAAGGCATTCGGATAAAAACCAGGTAAATTCCGTGAACCCTTGAGGAGGAGGACAGTGTTTTTATCCCCCGGTGTCTTTGCTTTCTGTGTGACGCGTACTCCGCGGTCGGTCCAACCTCCGGTTCAAAATAGATCCGTCACTTACCGGAGCAAATGTCGGACTGCGGTGAAGACTGTTATTGTTGAACAGCCGCGTCATCGCAACCTGTAGCCTCCCGTTGACAGTAGGCTTCTTTAACAAGTAGCTTACTGAACTTTTTAGAATACTAGGCTTTGAGTGGAAATTTGTACGTTTGGGGGAAAAGGACTAACGTTTTTGTGTTCAGAAAACAGCACAAAAAAAGTCAACCTTTACTCCTTTTAAATAAATAAAGCATTGCATTTGACATGAAACTGAAAACAAAAAATAAAATAAATAATAAATAAATGAAAGCTGCAAGCATAAATCAAAGGGCTCGAGCCATTCTTGCGCCATCGTCTCTCTGTGGCCAGTTTGTTGTACTACCCCCTATGACCAATCTTTATTTAGATTTATTTTAATGAGCTAAAGCCAGTGAGTGAAGCCCGTAATGCTAAAATTACAGGCAAATTAATTACTGAAAACCACATCATAAAGTGTACTTATGACCTCTAAGTCCAAATATTTGGGGAGTTTGGTTCCAAAACATGATAAAAAAAAAAAAAAAAAAACAGAAAGTGCCAAAGTCACCACGAGATGAAGTAGAGACTGTGAGATGCAGACAGCGGGCAGCTGATAACTTTCGAAGCAGTCCAATATCTGCACGTGGGATCAGACACTGTTTAGCGATCAATTCTGGAACCAGCCACTTGATTGAAAATCGATGTTGTTGTTTATTGTATATTTATATGAATTATATGAATTTGTTATCCAGTGCATTTAAAATAAATCTTTAACTATTAAATTCTGGATTTTACATTTTTATGTTTGTTTGCCTTTGAGGTGCTTCATGAAAGTTTGACTCAAATCACTTTTGTGCTACAACCACACATGTTTCTTGAAATACATCAAAATGGAGTTATAAAAAAAAATAATTCCATCATCATTTCTGGCCAATATTCTTTTCCATATGTCAAGATTTGTAAAAAGAAGTGATACATGTCCTGTGAACACCTGGTGGGGCTATAACCGAGAGTTAACATTTTAGATATGTTTAGACATGGGACTGTTATAGTTGTTAAATTTAGGAATTTATTGACAACTTTATGACAAACTTTCAGTGGACACTGTACGCAAAGGTAAAAACGATTCATAATTTTACATTCCATTAGTCTTAAGATAAAACAGATGCAATCTCTAGATGAAGCAAAAATTGCCATGTTTAGCGTTTCCTGTTGATTTTGAAAAGGCAAAATAACTTATATTTAAGTCTCGGCACCCTACATGTGATTTGCCTATGCCAAACTGTTACAGCATTAGCTGAAGTGCAATAGGGCCATTTTCTAACTCCCAGTTCTGACGTGAAATTGTGTGATTACACACAAATCCAGGCCCTCAAAACATCACAGAAAGCTGGGAAACAATACTCTTTGGTGGTCCAGCCCTAATAGAAATAAATCAAGTAATGGGTCGACTTTTATTAACAATGAAACATAAGAAATGTTTCTGAATTAATTTTTTAGCAATATTATATTTTTTGTTCCAGAAATGAAAAAGACAAGATGAGACGCTTAGTTCAACTTTACATGATAATAACTGGCCTTCATTAGCTTTAAATGAATGCTTTGTTATGATGGAGACACTCTGCATGATTTATTTGAACAATAGGGCATGGCTAACTTTTAGCTCCGGTGATGACTAGGTTATTCCTCTTTGATGGTCTCACATTTTCCTCAATGGAGTACGGGTCTTTCCCCATCTCTGTTGAGTGACAGCAGCAGGTCTGCCATGCTCAGATTTAAATCTGCCTGAAACTCAAGCAGTAGGATCAGTCAGTCCAGCTCTTGAGTGAAAGGATCATTTTGAGCTCGAATCTGAGCCTGAGACAAGCCTGTTCATAATCCATCCTAACCTGGGCTTCAATAAATGTATTGAAAACAAACATTGTTTATTTGTGCAAAGTAAGAAAAAAATATATAAATCAAAATTTTGTGTTACTAGGATTTTTGTAGGATTATAGTCAGGGGTATGATCAACCGATTATACTAAACGGTTGCAAACAATCATCAATGTCATACTGAAAGGCAGTCATTACCTTAATCACTACAGTCATTTATATATATATTTTTTTTCATTGATTCATTTTGTGCATCCCACACAGTGCTACAGTGCCGCCCAACATGTTCTCTCAGAATATAATGCATGTCCAGAAACTGTATGCCAGTTATGGTGCAGCATGTGAGTTTTCATCATCTACATACATTATATACCTAATATACTCGCTTTTGTGAAAAAAAATAAATATAAAAAAATAAAATAAACCAAAAGTTAACTTTATACTTTCTGAACCAAATTATTATTATTTTTAGAGGTGGAATCTATTGTATGGCTTTAAAGAGATTCTGGTCTATAGCAGGAAAACACAGGCCCTCTAGTGGGCAAGTCGATACCAAACTGTTAATAGATTTAAAGTTTTTAGCTTTAGTTTAATAACTACACATCTCATGAAAGTTTTATGCTTGGCTTTTTTTAATTTTAATAAACAATTCAAAAATACACATTTTTATATTTTCTTCCCAAATACTCAAGTATTCCAAAAAGAAGTTCCTCATTAAGAAAATACAAACGTTAGCACCATAGACTTGCACAAGGAAAATATTGTTATGAACCTGTTAATTATTATAGATCTGCTGAAGTAGTTCTTAATCTGCATAACTGGGGCTTTAAAATCCTGCTTCATTCCTCTTTGCTGAATTTGCAGAGCTCCCATTGACCACCTCCACAGAGCCGCAGCATGACATCATGATGCTGGAACACAGGTGTAATATAGCAAAGCATAAAGCCTAAAATTGTTTTACACAAAATTTAGTTTTACTCACCTTTTCCAGAGTGCTCCGGTGGCCCAGACTAATGAGAGTCATTCCCTGCTGCTTACAGGCTTTATAAAGCTGGTCCTCAACCTCCTCAGTCAGAGCGCTGGTGGCCTCGTCCAGAACTGAAACGTGTTTTACCAAACATCTCAATAACTGGACAAAACAACAGATCCCAGGCATTAAAAATAGAAGGAAATGAGACGTACCTGCGAATTTGGGCTGCAGGTAAAACAGTCTAGCGAAGCAAAGCCTTTGTATTTCTCCAGGCGATAAAACATCGTACCTGAGAAAAGGAATGCATCGTCATTTTCAATGATTTTTACATGTACTGGTCTTAGTCGTGTCTCTCACCAGTTCCAGTTTACTTCTGTATCCAGACCTCCTGTTCTGAATATAAGACTGGACTAACATAAAGGGAGGAGAAGGTTTATAAAACATGTTTAAAAACAAGAAAGTAAAGACATATAAATGAACAACTTACCAACCCAACAATCTCCAAGCAATTTAAAATGCGTTCATCATCTATGGGACCTAAAATAATAATTATGTTATAGCTGTAACCACCACTAAATGTGTATTTATAATACGAACATTAAAGAAATAGTGCATTTTGGAAAGGTTTAGATCAAATGAAAAGAAACGCATAGGTCATTTAATCACACTGAATGGTCATTTATTGATCAATCATTTGAATATTCACGTTGTTAGAAGGTAGATCCTTACCTGAGGAGGGATAAACATCTGTTAATGGATAGATAACCTACAAGGAAAAGCAAATGCATTTATATATATTTTTTTAAGTAGTGTTTTTCCATTTTGGAAAGTATTCAGCCTTTCTGCAGATCTGCAATAGCACTTTTAGCATAAACATTACAGTTTAAAATGATCAAAAAGTTTTCATATTCATAAATTATTGATCCTTTTTAACAAGTTTAATAGAAACAGAAACATATGGTAATAATATGGAAACTGGGAAAATGTTATACTTTAATGCTATTGGTCTTGTTGGATTCAATGATCTATGCTAAGCTACGCTAAAAGGGATCGCACATCCAGCTCCCGTGGGGTAGTAGCCAGCGAGCTGGACCGATTCAGGTGGCCTTTACCATCCCTCCCCACTCTCTCTCTTCCCTATAATCGCCCCCATTCCTCTATCGTCCCTTCTAAACAAAATAATAATTAGGTATTGCCGTACAAAAATAAAAACTACTTATTACAGGTTTTCTGCAGGTTTCACAATGTCAAATTTAAGACATTTTAAGACCATTAGGGATCAAATGTAAGACCTAAATGATACTTATGTTTATCTAACAAACTGTCCTAAATAAACTGTAAAATCTATCAAATATAAACCACTGACAAACATTATATTCAAAAAATGTAAACAATACCTGAAGCTTGAAAAATTGTGAACAGATGCAAAAAAAAAATAACAAAAATGTCAACAAAAAAGTTGAAAAAACTTCAGATTAGCAACCAAATGGTTCTGAAGGATCTTCAGAATCTTCAGAACTTCTGGTGGTTTGTAAATTTGTAAAACATATGAACTTTTTAAAAAAATAAACTTTATAAAGAAGTTCTTCCCATGAAGGAATCCATTGTGAAACGCTATACGGCTAACAATAGTGCATTTTTCATTTGATTTAGTGATTTCAATAACAATTTCAGACATAAAACATATTACTAACATAAAACGATTGTTTTCATAATTTAAATATTTTCATAAATTATAAACACTACTTTATTTGTTGTCGCTACAGCAGCCATCTTTGTTAAACAACAAAATGTGCGAGCTCACGCAATGCATGCTGGGAAATCTCAAGCACACTTGACTTGATGTATATCGGAAAAAAGTGAGTTTTCGGCAAAACCGGAGCAAGTGTCTGCTTGGTAAATATCCTCTTGGAAATGTACACCATTTTATGGCAGCATTTTACTAGGAAATTAAAAACAATACATAAGCTTTTTAACCATTTTTGACGAAGCGTGTCATTCTTGGGAAGCGTAAAGAGAGGGGTCTCTCCTTGGCATCCAAACATACATCTCCTTGTGGAAGTCATTTTGTATTCCGGAGAACTATAGAGGAAAGCACTCTGATCGAGGAGCTTCGTTGACTCGACGTGAGACCAGCTGTTGCTAACAGTAGCTCCCTCAGCCATAGACGCGAGTCTTTGCCAGAGCTGGAGGGGGAGGAGCGGTGCAGGAGCAGACGGGGGACAGAGGCGGAGCTACGCAAAAGGGCCGGGGCTTCGCAAAACAAAGCGTTTTAGCACCCCACAATGTCTACCGCAGGAGATTCAAGATTACTCAAGAATACATGAATGATTCAAAGTCACGATTCAGGTGCGTTTTTAATGAGGGACTGACATTATAACACAACATAAAGCTCAATAAAGTAGATTCTACATAATACCCCCCACCTTTAAGACTTTTAAAAACCACGTGGAAACCCTGTTGATGGAATTAAGTTTCCAAAATGATTTTAATTGCTACCTATTTTCTCAGGGGAAGATGGAGGATGAGCCCATATCATAGAAAGCTGTGTTCCTTTACCAGTTTTATTCATCCACAACAATACTATTTATACTTTTACAGTACCTGTTCTCTAAGAGTGCCATCAGTAAGAAATGCTTTTTGTGGCAAAAACAGCACACCCCGTGGCCCAAAACCTGTTGCCATCTGCACAGAGCCTGCATGGAAAAACCAGGAAGATTATTCCAACCTCAAAAGTTCTACTCCATCCACTTTGCTCACTGGTTTCGTCACCGTACCACAACTTGGTTCCCACAGGCCACTGAGCACCCTCAGAAGAGAGGTCTTTCCAGTGCCTGTGTTTCCCACCACAAGCACATCTGTTCCTTCACTGATATTCAAGCTTAGATCCTTCACTAGAAGCTCCTCAGAGACTGGGGACTTATAGGAAAGATGGTCTAAGATGAACGCTGAGTTCACCGGGACACTTTGCAGTTCTTTTTCACTGAAAAATGGAATGAATACAGGGGTGAGTGAATACTATCATCACAGTTAGATCTCTTTGAATTAGATACTCGTTACCCGTTCGATTCGTCTTTTGTCAGGGGATCGTAGTGTTCCTCATGACACTGTTTATTGTCAATTCCTTCCATCGCTTCCTGCAGCTCTCCAATTCTGCAACAGAAACAAAGAAGAAAGTATTTTAGAACAGTTTAAAATCTGATTGTAGGTCATTTCATGGATACAGTGTTACATTTTACACCATATATTGACAGTATACAAGTTTAAACATCATCTTCAAGGAACATTCAGTGTGTGTTCTTATATTCTTTCTTAGAGAATGTTTTACATAAAGCCTATATTGAGATGGATAAGTGCAGAGAGACATGGAATTCTATCATCGTCTCTGAGATACTATACTAAAAAATTATCTGTGTTTTGTGGGCCATTGCAAACAAAATTTGTTAATTTGCACACACACAGACACAAAAAGTGACTTTAGTTAAATTTAGTTAACAAATGTTTACATATTTTTATATTATATTTATATTCTGCCTATTTTGCACTCTGACAATCAATGTGGACAGCAAAGTAAGAATTTCATTATACAAGGAAACTTGCTTTCCTCACTGTATATATGACAATAAACACTTTGAATCTTTGGAATCCTAGAATCCTTTGAAGCTCATGTTACAAAAATGAGCACACTTCAGACTAGAAAATTCTAATACACAAGCATTTAACCACGAGTGAGTCTAACGATTCATTCCTGGCGTGTCCAGCAGACAGGTGACTAGTAAAAGGCAAATTGAGAGAGGGAATAATTTCTTTACACCAAAAAGGTGAGGCCTACAAGATCAGCAAAGATTGAAATTTCAGTCAAAATAATGTAGCAAAAGTGTCCTCGATGAAATCGGCATGCAAGTTCACTGCAGCCAAACTGGAGTGACCGTTTCCCGTGGCACCATATGGCCCACACTGCAGAGGAAGGCATATCATCCAAGAAGGAAGTCTAAGCACAAAAAAAAGCATGCCTAGAATTTGCTAGGGCAACAATTACCACTTTAAGTGTTGGAATGACATTGCTAAATTTACTGTGTGGCTTTTAGGGTAATACACACAGACCCAAACGTGTGAAAACACAAGATGATCAAAAACTAGGAGCTCACACATTGGACAGAATGAGTGGTGCCAAAGAAAAAGAGTTCGGAAATGTTTTTCATAACGATAAAGACCAAACAAAGCTGGCTCTTTGGAGGAGGTAGGACTTAGTAAAGCTGCTCAGTGATGCTCATCCCACATTTTCAAAGCAATTTTGCACAAGAAACTGAAAATAAATAGTGTGCCACAATTTATTAATCCATATAAATGGATTGATCTACAATAAGATTTCCAACTGCCCTTCATTTACCAATCAGATCAATCAAAAATTGGCTAAAGCATCTCACCTGTGTGTGTATCCCGCTACATCCGACACCGTGGTGGAGAGATCTATGAGCTGAGTGAAGCAGCTGATCAGATAGATGCAGACAAAAGCGTTCTGGGAAAAAAAACATCATAAGATTACGAGAGTAATATCTATAGTGTTAAGCTCAAACCGTTAGGAGGAACTCACTTTACTGATAAGTGCACTCAGTTCTCCTGGATTCAGGCTGTTGTAATCGCCAGCAAAGATGGGGATCGCAATGACTACATAGCTGAGGATACTGCCCAGGTAGTCAAAGGTGTTTACCCCAACTTCAAAAAACAACATAAAATTTACGTAATTTAATTAATGAATGATTAATCTTTTAAAATCTGTAAACCAGGCTCTGCATTTTACTATTAATATTATTTTACTATTACATCAACTATTTCATCAAAATATCCTGAAATAACACTTGAAACCTCTTAATTATGTTGGCTTGTCCCAACATATCCGATACACAAGATACTCAAACTGGTCTGACTCGGTCTGCAATATCTTTTCAGACTGGCAGCTGTAAAGGAATCTTAAAAGTATTTGAACCCTAGTATCTAAAAGGGGTTTAAAATTTACCATTGACTCGTAATCGCCATTAAAAAAAAAACTTTTCCATCCACGGAATATGATAATGGGGGTGGGTTTATATTACTTTTTACTTTTTATTATACATTATATTGTATGTCAGCAGCTCCTCCACAGCAACAAACTTCTACCTTAGCAACCAATCCATTTTGCTTAAAAAAATAGTTTTAATGCCACTTTTACAAGCCAACATCCAATGTTTATTCACAATCTTTTATACTTTAAGAGACTATACATATTGGTGAATCTCTTACTGTAGAGCCAGAGTTCTTTGTTCATAAGTTTTCTTTGAGTTGACAGAAGCATCTCAAGCCTTTGGTCAGTTCGCATGTGTTCCACCATCCCTGCCCTTAATTAAAAAAACAAAAACAAAAAAACGTCTCTTTGATGTGATTTAACTTGCTTTAGTAATGACTTGTTACAAGAAAATTTTGTTCAATCATTAATACCTGTAGAAAGCTGCAGACTCAGCGTTTACTCTAATTTGCATGTGTTTAAACCTGGGGAAACATGAAGTGATCAAATGAAGTAGCGTAGAAAAGATCAAGGCACACAAGTGCCCATCAACATCCATTTGTACAAGATGTGACATTAATCTTACGCCTTTTCCAAACGTGCCAAGTTAAGCTCAATTGTAAAACTGTATTTAAAAGTTGTGTTTTAGGGTGTGCTTCTTTACATATAAATTGGCTGTTGAAGTCACTTCCAATTGGACAGAGAAAACCGAGTATTGTGCCATCCCCATTATGTGTACCCACTCCAGAACAACTCCCCAGAAGTTCATTTTGCATCATAGACAGCGAAGGAGGATCTGTTGTTCCCTCTTGAGAGTTTAAGTACTTGAAAGACTTAAGTACTTATGAAAGACAAAGTCAGGCAGAGATTAAGTCGGGCACAATTTTGAGGGCAGTGGAGAGGGCTCACGGCCATTACCGGTGCCTTGTTCGGAACTGTGACGATCAAAAATAATCAGTGTCTTTTATGCTGTTTAAACAAGTGAGAATGGGGCAGGATAAAGCCCATATATGTTCTTGGAGCTGATAGGGCAGGCAGCAAGTCCTCAAATAACCTTTCTTGGCTCTTTCACAGCTCTCTACAGCTGTGTGTCCTGATTTCACCTTTCTGGCTCTGTGCCACATCTCATAGCTCCTGTGTGGGAACGTGAGCATTATGAACGATCTTGAAGCACTTGGCTGCATGCAGTAGAAAGTGTAGGTCCTATGACTATGCACTGTGTACTTGAAATCCCAAGGTGAAATACAAGGTGAGTTTAATTATATTTTCTGTACAGGTAGGCCTACCTGAAGTCTCCTTCTAGCTTTTCTTGCTCAACCAGCAAGGACACAATGGGTCCGATCAAGATCTTGTTGATGATGGTACCAATGAGAAAGTAGCTGATGATGCCAACAAACCCAATCCAGCCCGCACTTTAGAATTAGAAAAAAAAAAACACGTACAAAAGTTTTCTCACTCAACGCATGGAATACTTCAAACTAATCTAGAAGCAGAATCTCTCTGACTTGTTGAAGCACTGGTAGCTGTAGTAGGTCACAGTGAATGGAGAAATGAGTATTCGACTGGCCATTGTGCTCATCTGTTTACACAACCTCTCCACATCCTGACTGATGCGCTGGTCCCTGTATGTGAACAATAGTTTATTACTGGAAAACAAAATGAAGGTATCATATTATTAAATGTTTCTTGAATACATTACGGGTTGTCAATGCCTTTCCAGAGTATGTTGAGGGTGTAGTAAACACGTCCCTTGAAGTATGTGTTGTGGAGTTCTTCAGTCAAAGACTTTCTCCAGCTGATATAGAGCAGACTGGAGATGTATTGCCCCAGACTCTTCAGCTGAGGAATAGAACAGTGCTCCTTCAGCAATATAGAGTATTAATACCATACTGGAAGATTAGCAGCAATGAATACATTGTGCCTTTACCCAAAAACATCTTATATAAAAGGTGCAAAACTGACCATTGAATTTATGAGGATGAGAAAAACAGCAGACGCCACCAGGTCTCTGAACTTCCTGTAGGACTTTTCAGACAGAACCTGGTAGAACTGACTCGGAATGAGACCCACTTGATAAATCACAAGCTGGACTGAAACAGAAGAAATAAAACCATGACTTAACAAATTAACGAAACAACCACACTCAGATGTAAAAGATGAAATACCAGAGAGTGTGACTCCGAGAAGGGTCATGAACATTCGGACACCTTGGTTGGACCAGGATGGGAAAAGAATCTTCAAAATGCACCAGAACCTTTGGAGAAACCGCCGGTCTAGCTTTGGTCTTGAGTATAAACAAAACATATGTGATATATGTGAACATATTCAATATGAAGACATTGAAAAATCTTGATGCAATACAGAATATGTTTGAATGGATGAATTAAAGATTAACATGTTTTACTCAAGGTTGCTGTTCCTTTCTAGAAACAGTTTTTTTTAAATAACATAAAAAATGTATGGTTATTTCCCTAAATGTTTATGTATTTCAAAAAGTCAGTATTTGATATTCAATATATTTGGCATTGCTCTTACCTTCTTCCCCCGCTGTCCTTGATAGGTGCCATGCTGAAGGTTTATGACAAAGTGAGTATTCTGACTACCGACTATTTGTGCTTATTTCATCTTTTTTTGAAAGCAGGTATGATATGGACCTTGGGTTCAAAGTCTTAAAAAGCATATGACAGCGACTGAATGATTTGACTTAACATTCAAAAAAGGCAGACGCTTAAAATTGACAAACAGTTTAAATAAATACTTATTAATACATTAAATAATAATAGGCACATCATAAGAATGTCGAAGTGTATCGTTAGCAATTACATCTTAATGCAAAGCTTTTTTTTTGTTACTTTCACATGCAGGATCACGTGTATAAATATATTTCTTCACTGGCGTCTGATTGAGTCTACGGTGCAGTGCTGCCATCTGCTGTACAGGGTGATGTATGCGATCACGTTTCAACAGGGTAAATTCTATGGAGCGAATTCACGGCATGAAAGTTTTATTTTATATTACGGCATTTGAATGGTTTTGTGAATTGTAAAAACATTTTTACAAAACAGTACTTGCACAAAAGTGTTTGTGCGCAAAATATGACATAGAAAATTGTTGCACATAAAGTCATTTTTTACAGCAACAAAATTGTTTGGTGTAGAAATATTATTTTACTCATGATTCGTGTGTATTTGTCGATCTGATTCGGCAGATGCAAATCATCCTGCTCTCCTTTGAGAGTTCAAAATGTGCACATAAATTAAAGTAAATAATATGTGCACATGCAAAAAAATTGTCAAATACAAAGAGGCATTTCACTCACACACACTTAAACAATGGCGTGCGGACTAAGATCCCCTGGTTTGCATTTGTCAGTCTAATCCTGCAGATCCTGCTGTTTATGCACAGATGTTTTTGCACCGATTATCCATCATCCATTAGAAACTGAAGACGCTATTAGCTCTAAACTTTGGCGTGACTTTTCCTGCAAACTTTGGCTGTTTGCTTCTCTCAGTCATCAGTAAAAGAGGAACGTGATTGGCTGATGTTTGTGTGAAACTTCCGTCATGGACAAAATTATCTGTGCATAACAGCAGGATTAATCTTACCCAAAAAGATCTCATAGGATAATAGAGGTCAGGCTCATGAAAAATTAATATTCTGACGATTCATAGAAGCCGTATGAGAAAAAAATGTCACGTTCTGAGAAATTTCTAAAATCACCAGTTTAGCGCACAATTCGATGTATATAATAAAATTGTCCTAAAAAATGTTCAACGCATGTAAGTCTCTGAAAATATCATAATGTTTACGGTATATCCTGTGTGTCATGACCTTTTAAACTCTAATGGGAGAACAGCACAAAAGTGAAGTATGTGTGCGGGACGTTTGCATCCAGATCGACAACAGTACAAGATTGAATCTACAAACGTGTAAAAGAATAGTTAATAATAGTTGAAAACATGACTTTGTGTGAAGTCATTTTCTAAACTGAATTCAGACTTTTGTGCAGGTACTGTTTTGTACTTTTTTTCTTTTTACAATTCATAAAACAAAATTTACAATTTTAAATTTGGTCTGCACTAAATATACTCCATAAAATTCTATGCGAACAGAATGTTGGTCAGTTTTATCATCTTGGCTTGTCTGAATTCACACATCCTTTTTGTATACTTTACTAAAACTTCAAAATGATCTACTTGTAGCAGAAAAAAAAACACTGATGTATTTGATCCAGAAATTCAGCTTTATTTTCATAGACTAAATGTACAGACCATAACAGGATTTGAGAATAAATCCCATGAGCACAAAATGTTCCACTGCAAGCCAATATTTACAACTGTTTTCTCATCAAAAAGGTCAACAAATTACTGTGCAACAGATTCAGATTTAATATCTCAGAAAAATCAGTCAGGTTTATAAGTTTATGACTCATTAAAATTGGGGTAATAATGAGGAAATGTACAGTGTATGCTGAAATTAAGCACAGCGAAATGTGAACAGATACAAAAGCTATAATGAACCCACAGTAAAACACATTACACTTTCCACTTCACGCCATGCATATAAATCACATGGCTAAATAAATATTGTTCAAATTTATGTCACCCACATGTCTTTTTTATATAATCACATTTATTCCTCGCTCATCTGTACAAGTATCAATGTGCCTCAAGTTTGGCCACAATATCTAACAAGCAGACATGGTGTGATATACATTAGGCTGATACCTACTCTACCGTGTAACACATGAGTGTGAGCTTTGCTTGTAAAACACACAAAGTCATTGTCGCCTCACTGGAGCATTGTCTTTGTTCGGTGGTTTCCATAAAATACAAAATACGAATGGAAACTGGATCCATGTCGTTTTAAAAAGCACTGTTGTGTTTGTTTGCTATATAAAGTTGATGAAAGAGTGAGCAGTCTTTGCTTATGGTCTCCTTTCTTTCTTGTTCAGGAAATAAATGTTGTTTTAAATCCGTAAAGTTTGAGTTTTAAAGGACAAACCATTCTTAAAATGTATTAATAAACTGATTAAGATTTAGTTCACTAGGGCTAGAATGAAATTTGATTATTTTGCTGATGGAAAAACACATGTCATTTTCACAGAATACAGTTGGGCTCATAAGTTGTAAACTGTAAATTGATTTAAAACCATTTAAAAAAAATATATGAATGCAAAAGCATTTTTTCCACTCATGGTTAGTGCTTGGGCGAAGCTATTTTTTGTCAAACTGTTCACTCTTTTAAAATCATAATGACAACAGAAACTTGTTTACACACCCTGGTGATTTTGGCCTTATGACATGCACAAAAAGCGACATAAAAATTACTTCTGGAACAAACTCCTTTGGAGCATGAGACCAAAATTGCTCTTTAAACGCTACATTTGGAGAGTAGTCAACATGAACGGAATAGTGGGAGGGTCAGTGATGTTTCGGGGATCTCTAAGCTCCAAATTCACAGGAAACTTGGTCAAAATTGGTGGGAAGCTAAATGCAGCATGTTATGAAAGGATTCTGGAGAAAAATGTTCACTCATCAGCCCGGAAGCTGCACAACGGAGGTTACTGGACATTTCAACACGACAATGAACAAAATCACGAGTCCAAGTCGAGTTGCCATTGGTTACACCAGAAGTGAACGAATCACTCCGGGGAGAATTCAAGCATGTAGTTCGTGCAAAACAGCCCAATAATTTACAAGAGTTGGCAGCTTCTTGCCAAAAAGAATGGGCTGCTTTACCAACAGATAAGATAAAGAACATAATCGACAACTACCTCAAGAGACTTCAGACTGTCTTTGATGTTAAAGGAGGGAAATACAATATTAAGAGCTTTTGATCAGGGTCATTTGGAAAGTATCTGTTGACATGATTTAAAGCGTAAACACAGTTGTTTGACAATAAATGGCTTCAGCCTATTAATAGCTATGAGTGGTTTGAGTTATCATCCATATTTTTCTAAAACAATTTCAACTTATGAGCACAGCTGTATGTGCTGTACATATTAATAGTCTTAGAAACATAAAATGCAGAGTTTAAAGACATTGTCTTTATGTACATGTTTGATTCTTATTCTTTTTCTTTAATTTCGTTTTGGACCCTGGAGTGCAACATTCTTCAAAATATCGACACAAAGTCAAACCAACCGTGTGGTTCAAAAATGGCAATAATGATACATTTTTAACCATCACTTTAATAAAAACTTCTTTAAGGATTGAACATGAGCAGTTGAATGTCAACACACACACATATAAGCATCAAATAGTTAGGAGGGTGATTATATCAGTTTTATATCAAGTTCATGAAAGAAACAAAGTGCTCTCGTCGACCCAGTAAAAAAATAATCATGATTTCCCATCCTGACAGCTTTGTTCTCACTTCACAGTCGGCTTCTCTTAGAAGTCATTTGTTAAAAGGTAAACAGGCTGGCAGTATGACTGTGGCACAGGCCGGCCCCGCTAAGGGCTCAGCCACCTCTCCATCCATTTCTATCCACGTCCCTTTCTCCGGGCTGTAACAGATGGTGGAGGACTTGTACGCCCCCTGCAAGACACATTCAGTAGAACAACATTAACAGAATACTTCTGTCACACTTCAAAAGAACTCTTCAAAGGCAAAAATATGCTCGAGTGTCCGGGAGTTACCAAGTTTTATCGTCTTGGGGCTACAGAACACCCCAGCATCAGTCAAACAACACCAATAAGCATTTGTAAAGAAACACCTTAAATAAAATTAGTTCTAGCCCTAACTAATGTTAGATGTTCTTAGCACACAAACATTTTCACTGCCCCCTAGTGGGTGGATGAAACAACACATTCTGTTACAAATCAAACTAGACTCTTAAGTTCAAAGTTTAATGGCTTTTAAATGTTCATTTTAATATTCAAATGGCAGTTTAAATATGTAGAATCTGGAGTTAAAATACTTTTTAAAAACTCTCTTTTTTTTACAATTATGGTTTAATATTCATTCATTCATTCATTTTCATTCCCGCTTATTCCCTTTCGGGGTCACGGGGGTCTGCCGGTGCCTGTCTCCAGCACACATTGGGCGAAAGGCTGGGGTACACCCTGGACAGTTCGCCAGTCCATCACAGCACACCTAAGGGGAATTTAGATTATTCAATTAACCTAACCGCATGTTTTTGGGATTGTGGGGGAAACCGGAGTACCTGGAGGAAACCCACGCAAGCACAAGGAGAACATGCAAACTCCTTCCAGGAAGGTCACCGGCGAGCCTCAAACCGACAACCTTCTACCTGGAAGGCCACAGTGCTACCCACTGCCCCACTGTGCCGCCTGGTTTAATATTGTGATACAAATCGTATTGTCAACATAATATTGTGATATATATCAGATTGCGACTGCATTGTTACCAGTTTTGCCAACTTAGCAACTTTTCAGACCTATCAACCTTTTATCAAATCTACTGGGGATCGAGGAGACTTGTGGATCTGCCTTTCTTCACTCTGCGCAGCTCATACGTTACTGACTCAAGCTGCGCTCCCAATCCATATAAAGGGAAAATTTCCTATTTTTTGACCCCGAAATACACAGGTTGATAATCCCTGCTACAACGATTTCATAACCAAGACATTGATAAATGGCATGCATTGTAATGTGCAAATAGTGGACCACAATTTGAGCCATTGCTTTAGATATTATGTGTTTTCAGAGACAACATAAACATATTGGTATATTTTATGATTGAACCTTTTCTGGGTATTTTAGATGAGATGAGCTTACCATGCTCCAGCTGTAGCCTCCAACCAAATAAATACTGTCGTCCAGAACAGCACAACCAGGCCCGCTGCGTCCCTCCAGGATGGGGGTCTGAAGGATGCTCCACTGATCTGCTTTCGGATCGTAGCATTCCACCAGCATCACATCTAGATGAGAGAACCCTACACAAACAAACACAAAGAGAGAGTTATTCTGGGGAAACCCCTCAAACATGTACAATTTTGTTGATGTGATTTCTCCATAACAATCTAAATAATTGCACTTATTTGAGTAACAAAAGCCAAAACAACATTTTTTCATTGTTAGACAATACTAATACTACTAAATTACTCAAGGACCCTTTTTAGGGTACCCAACAAATATTTCCCCCCCTAAAACCAAGCCATTCTTTCATTCATTCATGTGACCCCACAAAGTTTCAAGATAAAAACAGGGCGTTCAGATCAGAAACAGATTTCCTATATAAGATAGTGATGGGCGGATCGATACTGTGGTATCGATCTAATGACTAAAGTATCGATCTTTATTAATACATTATTCAAAACATAAAAACAGGAGATAGTGTTCTATATTTTTCTATCGCTACCTTCATTTGTGTTGCTAAACACCCCCTCTGGCGCTGCTGAATAGACTCATCCATCCAATCAGAGTGCAGGAATCCCAACTTTGTCTAGCTAGCTAGCGTTGTCAATTACAACTTTATGGAAGAGCACACGCTTGGCGTCAACAAAACTCTCCCTCTTTTAGACACTTTCACTTTTTCATTTTTTTAGGTGGAGTATCATCAGTGTGAATCTTGCCTCTAAAGTTTACTCCCATGTAACATTAACATTTATTTAATCTAATTTACAGTATTAGGACTGGCATGCCTTCTTCTTGGGGAATTCTCCCTTACCAGAGGAAATATGTTGTATGTGCATATGATAATTATATTTTCAAGGCTTTAATTTTTCTCCTAATTTTTAACATATACATTTTTTTAATACAGTGCACATTTAAGATGTCAGTTATATTAAAAATACTGTTTAAATCATATTATACATTGTTTACTGTTCTCAATCAGCTGATTTACTTTAATAAAGTTCATTAAAGTTGTTAAATTTTAATATTTGGTTGTGGTTTGTCCATAGAATATTATTTATCTTAGAATTTTTTTCTCGGTATCGTATCGAATCCAAAAAATGTGGTATCGCCCATCCCTAATAGAAGACTGATTGTGATTGACAGCTGAGTCGCCCAATCAAAAAGCCCACCCCCATCAAAAACCTGATTGGCTAAGCTGCCTCTAATACAAATATTTTCAGCTACAAACACAGTAATCATTAAGTGTTTTATTATCTGGCACTGTGTTTTATTTACACATTGAAACCTGCTTTTTATGAAATATATTAAAAAAGAAACTACTATGATCGGGTCAATACAGAAAATTGTATCAAATGTGACAAATGTTGAATTGGTTCTTTCTATTTTGTTTTTAAAGGAGTTTTATTAAATTATTATTAAATGTAAGGTTAAACTGGTTTCATTGTGTATTTTTTAAGGATAGCATTTGTTTAATGAAAAATGTAATGCATCTTTATTTGCTAAAGATAAATTTGTCTGCAAGAACATCAACCAACTCGCAAACAAAAATTAAATAATTGAATTCATAGCTGGTAGCGGAATATTTGCATAGGTCCAGCCATTACTTTTTCTTGCATATTGAGTACATTCGTTCCAAACAAAGTTTCTAAATTCAGTCAAATTTCAGCCAAATTCAGTAACTAAAATATTGCAATTATACAAATTCATAAAGTAATCTTTCTTACTTATCAATAAAATTTTGATTTTAAAATCCGTCTTTGATTAATTTCCAGTTACTGGTGTATTTTTCTCCTGTCATCCCAAGACACCTGGGAATAATTCTCACTTTTTTATCTCAGTACAAATAAAAGTTTCTTATTATGTGTACTAAAAATCAAGAATTACACTTTTGAAAAAAATGATTTAATGTGTTTTATTTACTTTTATCAAGATACATCCATGAACATGTTAATGTTCACCTTGGTTTCTAAAGACCATATGTTTCTCACAGTCTTTTATAAATTATTGTTAGAATGCAAATTATTTTTCAGAAAACTACAGTAGAAACTGCACGCATGACTTAGGGTCGTAAAGATCCAAAGTAAACACCAAGACTTGAGGACTTCTTTCTGGCTAATGCGTACAGAGGCAGTTAGATTGTTGTGCAGGGTTAATGAAATAGGAATTACCCTTTAAGTGGTTTCCTCCAATGGCATAGAGGCGGTCGTTCATGCCAGCCAGAGCATGAATGGCTCTCTTAGTGTTCATGTCCTGTTTCCGAGCCCACACGTCCATCACTGGGTCATAGCAGTAGAGCCAGGAGATGTATTCACCGTTGTGAACCCCACCTACATCATACGCCACAGACAGAGGACCCCTTTCAGCATAGTATAAAATACATTGCTTTGTTTATTTAGTACAAAATTAAAGTGACCATAATGTTGATATAAAATAATTGTAGATTGATGGTAAAATTATGCTATATTTATTAATGATAAATGTCGTAAAATTACTGTAAAATGATAGGGACTCTCCTGCAAAGACATTAATGTTTTTGACGTAATTTTTGGGGTAAATTTTGGGGAAGGGTTTTCAAGATTTGTAAGGGTTTAGTGATAATTTTTACTTGAAATTTGTAACATTGGAATCTATATAACTTTTTTTTATAGAACTACATATTAGGGGCTAAGCACCAAAGGTGGAAAGAGGTCAATTGTAGATGTTAGTGTTCCCATTATTCTTCTTCTGTCAATTACAGTCTTATGAATTGATATTGGGCATGCTGATACAACTGTGTCTAACTTACAGTCTCTAGCGCCATCGCTAGTCCAAAGTTTACCTTTTATGTTTATGTGACTAACTTTTGAGCTATATAGTCTATAAAGACAATTCCTCTGATTCCCAAGCACATGCCATTCGAATATCTCCAGTAATGCCATTTTTTTCATATATGTAAATGAACAGTATTTTAAATTAAGAACCTTCATCTGAAGTTCTCTGCACATTTAAAAAACAGTCTTCTAAGTCCACTTGCCCTAAAATTAGAAAATTAATCTCCATACATTTGGACCTTCATAATAAAATGAATAATGTATAATTTAGCTTACTTTGCCATTTTTGGTGTCTGCAATTTCAGATTTTGTAGAAAAATGGCATTTTTCGCAAATGCATTAACATTGACTCAGTCATTTTCCAACCTGCTTATTCCCTTTTTGGAGGTCACAGGGATCTGCCGATGCCTATCTCCAGCGCATATTAAGCAAGAGGCGGGGGTACACCCTGTACTGGTGGCCAGTCCATCGCAGGGCAACATTCACTCACACATTCACACCTAAGGGAAATTTAGACTGTTCAATTAACCCAATCGCATGTTTTTGGGATTGTCCCCACGCAAGCACGGGGAGAGCATGCAAACTCCTTCCAGGAAGGTTACTGGCGAGCCTCAAACCGGCTTCCTTCTAACTGGAAGGCGACAGTGCTACCCACTGAGTCACCCTGCCGCCCATGCATTAACATATCTTTAAAAAAACTGGAAAAATTCAATGACCTGAGATAACTCATACATTTTCATTTCACCACCTTTTTCTGGTCAGATTTTCAAACAGTGAATAACTTTAGGAAATCACTGCAGGGCAACATTCACTCACACATTCACACCTATGGGGAATTTAGATTATTCAATTTACCGAACAGCATGTTTTTGGGGATTGTGGGGGAAACCGGAGAACCCGGAGGAAACCCACGCAAGCACAGGGAGAACATGCAAACTCCTTCCAGAAAGGTCACCGGCGAGCCTCGAACCAACAACCTTCTAATTGTAATGCCACAGTGCTACCCTCTGTGCCACCGTGTTGCTTTAATGTTTTACTTCAGCAAAAATACATAATTTGTTTATTGCTTCATTACATTCACTTAGGCAACTTAAAATGTCTTTTTGTTCCCTTTTAACCCTTTTCGGCTCGCAGTTAAATTAATTGGATGTCTTTTTTTTATTAGCATATATGTCCCATATAACTTTGCCTTGCCAGCCTTTTAGAATAATATGTTTTAAGTTAACACTATTAACACCTTTTATCCAGGATTAATAAGTAATTTCACATCCTAATTATTCAGAGCTGTGCAAACTCAAGTTCAGTCTAATACAGTTGTTGCTTTCCTCTTATCGATTCCGTAAAATTGCCTTCAAATACAATTTCATGTTATGTTTGGATGAACCGAACACAATCCTCTTTGTAAGGGTGCTTTCAAGAGGATTTCAAGTGTAATTCTCTATGACTTTAATGGCATTGTGAATAAGATCTTAGACATTTGGATAAATGCTCTGTTTGGATGAAGTGTGACCTCAAACCTGAGATGTATATCTTCCCATTGTGCACGGCGCCTGCGTGTGCAGCCAGCGGTTGCGGAAGAGACGAAACGTAATTCCACTCGTTTGTCTCAAGGTTATAGGCTTCGACACTAGACAGATAGCCTGTCTCGTTCCTTCCCCCAATAACATACAGGTGCTTATCCAGGCAGCAGGCAAAGAAACTCGCTCTCCTGAACCACAGACAAGATGAACAGACGCGATGGTCAAATCAGTCAATGCACACAATGTTTACAGCAAACCATCCTGAGCAAAAAAATCCATCACACGGCTCAAGAAGTAATTGTACCCATGTTATGAACTGCTCTTATTATTTTATGAAGTCATTTGCAGAGCCCGCCATACCTCTCCTGCATGGGTGGGAGCTGAATCCAGCTGTTGAAACGTGGATCGTACCGACTCACAAAGTTAGTGCTGTGCTTGCCTGCAAAGAGGAAAGTAAAGTTTGATTTAAAGGTAAAGAATTAAAAAATACATTTCACATAGTTTTCGAAAGCTTGGACAAATAACAAGTGACCAATTGTATGAGTCTTTTAAATCGCTCAGTTAAAATTACAAGGAAAAACATTGAATTACGCGGCGCAGCACTGTAGCCTTTCAGTTAGAAGGTTGCCGGTTCGAGGCTAACCGGTGACCTTCCTGGAAGGAGTTCTCCCCGTGCTTGCGTGGGTTTCCTCCAGGTAATCAGATTTCCCCCACACTCCCAAAACATGAGGTTTGGTTAATTGAATATGGCGTCCTGTCCAGGGTGTACTCTTGCCCGATGTGCCCTTGAGATAGGCTCCAGCAGACCCCTGTGACCCCGAAAGGGAATAAGCGAGCAGGACTGAGGGAATGAACTTTTTTTTTAATGACTTTTCTTTAGAAAAACTATTAGTTATTTTTCAGAGTCCTCCGAATGTATTTGATCTAAACGAAAGAATTCAGAAAAAGAATTAATAATTTTAATTTCCGGCTCATTCTCCAGTGGCTAACGTTACAGAGCGGACTCTAGAAACTAACTAATGTTAATAAAATCCATTAAATAAATTCTCATTCTGGCCCAGATCGTTCTCTTTAACGTCAGAGAGAGGTAATGTGCGGAATGAAAGAGACTTAAACCTAGTCAGATCAGAGGTATGATGTACCAGACTACAAACCCATGTAGGTTTAAGTTATATTTTTTGTGATTCTCGTTTTCAAACATAGAAGATGTTAGGCAAGTACGTTTTCTCTCTGGCTCTCAGTCAGTCGCATCTTCCTCCTCTCCCTCATCTCTGTTTTCACGACAAGGAGATCAGGATCAGAAGATTTGAAAGAAAGAAAATTGATACAACGTGTGCCTGACTGCTCTGTCCTTAGAGGATGTTAAAGACTAATTGGTCCTAATTGGAGCTGCGATAACTGGGGTTCTGCTGATCGGAATTTGTGGAACTCTTGGCTATCTGCGATATATTAGGCAGTCAGTGCTCAAAACTCCACTAAGCTGACTAGTTTCTAATAAAATATTGTCTGGATTGAAATCAAACAGCAAACTGGATATCATCGGGGGGAGACTGACAGCATCGCAGCAGATGTTGGATAAAATGGAGATCGGTGTTGGACTGTACAAATGTACAGAATTTGACTTAAAATCAACTTTTCTCCCATTTGGCTTTCCTTCATCTCATCCAGTTGGCCTTGAAGGCCATCAAGGAGTCAAAAAAACACCCCAGAGAGAGCAAGATAATGAGACACATTCTGTAGTGGACTGTAGTGGTCCCACCTACTTTCCCTGACCCTACCCCCCTCCTGCAATGTTTTTCCTCTATTACGTCTATATGTGCTTGGTTGCGATGACTTTTTTTAACCCCTGCTCCACACTGCCCTCTTTGTGTGGAAGGTGCACTTTCTTTTAGCTACCCTTCCCATTGTATACAAATTTCTATCTAAATCCTACCTCTTAACAAAGGTCTGTCTAGCCGCCTCGTCTGTGCCAGAGGGGCCCAATTTCACTGTATGTAACAGTGTATGTGACAAATAAAGTTATTGATTGATCACAACATTTAATTGGCTTTTTACTAAAATGAACGGAATGGCTTGAAAAAATATTTGTTCATTTTGCTGAACAAGACTCATAAATCTGAGTCAGTAAAATGATTCGAACTCCCATCATTAATAAAATGTCTTAAATTGTGTTTGTTGGTTATAAGGACAGGAGCATCTTTGGAAGATTATAATTGAAAAATAAATACCAGACATTTTTATTTTTCATTTTAATACAGATTACTTGAGAACAACTTTAAATTTGTGTTGTTTATGCTTTACCATTTGGATTCCACTGGTCTTCTCCCCCCAGCAGCAGTAGGAAGTTTTCCACCTCAACCACACAGTGATGAGCGCTGTTGTACGGCATTACTGCAACAGGAACACAACGGATGTAAGTCAAGCAATTCATCACAAAGTAGAAGAAAAAAGTATGCATATCTTTGCATTTCGGGATTGTCTGTTTCTTCAGAAGGACATGTATAATGGAGTTTAATGTAATGAAGCAGGGCAGTCAGTTAAATGTCAAATAGGGCCAAAAAAACTGAATTTGTAACAATCCGAGGGCTAATGTTTATTAAAACATATTGAAAAGATTGCACGTAGCCTATTGAACCAAGACCTAAAACTGTGTATATTATTATATGATTAATACAATATTTTCTTATGTCAACAGAAAACATTTCAACAAGAAAATAGAAGACAGAAGATAGACAGTTTTGCCTTTTACCTCCATGAACCTGTACTCAGCGTACATCTTCCGTTTAGCCCATTTTGGGGAGGGCTTAGTTGACCCGCAACCAACTAACCCGACCTAACTCGAATATCATTAAAATATTTTTGAATGACTTTCACACTGCACACCACTTGTAGCTGAAAGTTCACATCTGCTCTGACTGCTGATGAATAATGAAGCAGAGGTCCAACTTTGCATTGTGCGTCAATGTTGGTGTGTGCAAAATATTTTATATATATTATATATATATATATATTATACATACATACATATATATCGCTGTATAAGTGTTGTAACGTTCACGAACAAATCAAATCTTTTCGAATTCGAAAGTGAGAGCGCTTGTGTTTCTCATTTCGAATTTGCAGAAAGAAAAGAACTTTTTTATCATTTTGGAAATAGTAGTAAGTCATTTATTTTGTTTAGACTTATTTTGTTATTGGGTTTATATAGTTTAAAATATTATTTATTGGTTTTTCAGTTTTGTTAAAAATGTACTTCTATGGAAATTTTGATACTAAAGGTTTTTGCGTGAAACTTTATTGAAGCCTGCTTTGTTCTTTGTGTATTTATAAGTATTTAGGTGTTGCATTAAATAACAAGTCAAAGTAGTTTTAAACAAAGTAGTTTTAGTTTTAAAACTACTCAAAGTAGTTTTACACAAAGTAGTTTTAGTTTTAAAACTACTCAAAGTAGTTTTACGCAAAGTATTTTTTTTACTCAGTAATACTGCAATTTATTTTATTCAGTGGAATTTATAAAGAATCCATTACAGACTTTAAAATCTTATCTACACGTGTCTAATGATGCAATAATCAGTATTTCAAACTCAAATATTGGCAAAAACCCCTCACCCTTCCCCAATGCTTTATCCACTCCCCCTTTAAGTCCAACGTCATCTTGTCCTGACTCAACTGATGTAAACTGACTCGCGGGAGCCACAACTAATAAATATTTACATGCATTCAATGCTCCAATCCAGAGGAGAAAACACCACACCAGGTGTTTTACTCCCCTGGAGAAAGCAAAACTGTCCAACTCAGCAAGGCATATACTCTCCCATGTGATGGCTTTTGAGCGGGACAGGACAAGTGAAAAAAAAAATATTTTGCAAAAAAAAAAAACTCAGCCCATTATTCCTGTTATTATTTACAGAATTAAAAAAAAATGAACCCCAGGCTGTTTTTTTAAAAGTTTTTTTTGAACAGCTCTTTAAAGTGAACGGATCCAGCTCCCTCAAAAGAGCCATAAATCCCGTCACTAATGTGTCTATCATAATAAATAATTGATTTTAGTTAATTATAATTAATAAACAATTTGCGGGTTGACTTTGACAGATGCGTAATAAAGCAATAAAAGAACGGTCACAAAACAGGTATTTTTCTTGAGGTGCATACAGTACTGTATAGACTAAAACTGCTAGAAGTTCCCAGAAGTGGTAAAAATTACAATACAATTCTAAATATGAACATAGTTGCGACTCTTAGCAAAATAAAAGTTCAATACTCTGAATGAATATGCCGTCTCATCCCAATTCAAGTGCTGCTTTGTGTTTTATATCCGAAACGCTTTCTTTTCCTGCAATTGAAATAGAGAGAAATGTTCACAGGGTGACAGTCATAATGAACTTGATCCTGTTCACTCCATAAATCTCTGTCCGGTGCCTGTGCGGCATAAATCAGAGCTTTGCTAAGAGCCACCTGTCTGTCTGCCTCCATCATTCATTCCCTTGTCACATGTCCATGGCCTGATGGATCACTGCTGATTTAAAGTTAGACAGCCTTGAATCTCGCTTTCTTTCCCCATTGGCCTTTTCTATTTATCTGCTTCTCCTGGTCCAGTTCACTGCAATTGCTATTTTTTTTTTTTTTTACAAATTTTGGGTAGAGAATGAGGCAAGGATTGGATCCATTTTGTAACAACCATTTAAGAAAGCGCTAAGATCCTTGTTCTGATGAGATTTTATAATAAAAAAGCTGATTAGAGGCTAATTATTATAAGAGACGACTACATGCAAGTTACACAAGTTCTCCATTTAACCACTTGCACATAAACCAGATCAGTGTCTTGTAAAACAACTAGAAAAATTAAAACATAAGAGATTTGTCTGAGCTTGAGAGGAAAACATGTATGGAGAGGGATACGCATGTTTATCAAGGTGGTTTCAAGTGTTAAGAACTGCACTGAGGAGCATTATCAAGAAGATTAAAGAGACCAACACAGTTTGAACCAATGCGGGCAGAGACAGGAAGCAAGATTTCAAAAACGTTGGGGAGAAAACTAGTGAGAGAGGTTTCTAGAGACCCAAATGCCAAGACACTAGTGAATGATTTAGACTGAAATTGTCTAATTAATGTCTAATTGTTAATCGTTCATACGTGTTAGCACCGCATATTACCCGCGGTTCTGAAACCCTGCTTAGCGCCACAATTGAGGTGTTAACTCCATTTGCGGTGCTAAGTTTGTTTGATGTGAACGAAGCAGTGTTTGTTGTTCCTGCAAAATGCTTGGCAACTGACAGCCAATCAGAATTCAGCGAGGATTGTGTCACAAACAGGAAATGGTGTCTGGTAGAGAAATGTTGGCCTTCGTAATAGGGACTTTCAAAGCATTTATTAAATGCAGAAACATACGGTAGTTTGTCATTCAAAAATACAGAATCTGTCAGTGAATGTGCCGTTTACAATGAAACGCCACCAGTGATGAATTCTGGGAGCGAAACAATGATGCTACAGTACAAATAAAAACTAGTCTCAAAACTAATAAGAGAAAGTAAAATAATTTTTCTTTTTCTTTTGTCCATTGCATTTGTACATCTAGTGAGGCTTAAAACAGTTGATGACTTATGCGTCAACGTTTTTTTAAATTGGTAAGTCGAAGTGGCGCGTTGCCTGCTGTATGTCCAATCAGGTACAGTGACACTGCAAATATGCAAAAAAGGACGTTAACCCAGGGTTTAGGAGTGTGCAATGTGACAAGTCTGTTAATGAATATATGTACAGTGGTACCCCGAGATAGGAATGCTTCGAGTTACGAAATGTTCGAGATACGAAACGTCTCACAGGAAATTTTTTGCTTCGAGATCCGAAGAAAAATTCGAGATACGAACATTCAGCCGCCCGACGTCATGGTGCGCTTCCGGGTGCTGATACGCTTCAAAACACTTCAACAACACCACAAAAGATTATGTATAGATAACAAATGTTAGAGTCAATGAGTCATTAAAGAAATAACGTTTATAACGTGGAAAGTGCTGTTCTGTAGCGCAACTTAGAGAAACTCTGTGACACGTTCTCAGAAGCGTCTCTCTCCATCTGTCTCCGCTTGTGCTTGAAACCGTGTTTGTGTTCGTAATTTGTGAAATATCTTGAGAAAGTAAATTTTGATCAGTGGTGCCGTGATGTTTTCTGCCATCCGTTCCACCTCCTCCGACACATCGCTTCACTCTCAAGGTACGGTTTCACATTTGTGTACAAATTACGTATTTTGCTTGTGTTTTATTCTGTTTTATTATCATTTATTACATTAACAATGTGTAGATTTAAGGATTGAAGAAACGTTACTTGATTTTTCCATTTTTTATCCACTTCTACTGCTGTTTCTGAGAGCCGTTGCATGGATTAAGCGTTTTACATGTAAAACTTGCTTCAAGAAACGAAATGTTCGAGATACGAACGTCACCCTGGAACGGATTTATTTCGTATCTCGGGGTACCACTGTATATACTTTCACAGCAACTGTATAGTAATTTGTCAAGCGTAGTGTACAGTGCAATAAACCAACCTGTCTACCCCAGAGAAAGACAGAAAGAGATCAAGCTGTCACATGACCTCTAAGAGAGAGATTGTGCCTTTTAAGTGTCCGGAGCCACATAAGGCTATTGTGGGCTTCTGACATTTAACGCTGCAGACGTGACGCTCATCCAAATGCATCATCCGAGCTTCAGAGAGTAATTTGTTGTCAGATGATTGAAATGATCAAGAGGTCATGCTATTGGCTTCGCTATTAATTTTAAAGCCTGATCTATTCAGAAGCAAATGCAAGCGGACTCTCATGAGAACGTACGATTTGGACTTTTAAAGGCAAGCATTTACTGACAGACTATTTTTCACAAATGACACCTGCATATAACACCTTATGACACCTGCAGCCTGTTTGTGTTGTATCTGCCTCAGAACAAAACATGTCTAAGGGATAAATAAGATTACTTTACAAAGACGTTGCTTCCAATATAATCACACACGGATAACGGATTATTTAAGAATCTGTTTGTGCTTTACAGTCTAGTAATATGAAACTTTAACTTTTAACTGGTTTGATAGTTGTATAAGCACAATTAATTCTTTACATTTGTATATAAACGAAAAGAAAAAAACTTAACCCATATTTTGACAATTACATTCAGATTATGGACAAAAACCTGTCATTAAAAATAAAAAAACAAAAATTGTCACAATAAAAAAAAAAGTAAAATTGTCACAATATCATAAACATATATTTAAAAAAAAGACAATTCTTTTTATATAAATAAATAAATAATAAGACAAGATGAAATGCTGTAAATGTAATTTGTACTGGTTGGACTAGTTTGATTTTGTGTTAATTATTTCAAAATTGTATAATGTATTTTTAATTTGTATTTTTATGTTGTTGTTTTTTATTTAAGGGCCTGTGGCACGGTGTCTGCAGCACTGTAGCCTTTCAGTGAGAAGGTTGCAGGTTTGAGGCTTGACTGTGGGATGGAGTTTGCATGTTCTGCTTGCGTGGGTTTCATCCCCCACAATCCCCAAAACATGCGTCAGGTTAATTGAATAATCTAAACTCCCCTTGGGAGTGAATATGTGTGTTGCCCTATGGTGGACTGGCGACCGGTGCAGGGTATACCTCCACCTCTCAAGGGTGTACCCTCGCTAAAAGTGCCCTCGAGATCAGACCCCCTGTGACCCCAAAAGGGAACAAGCGGGAAGATGAATGAATAAATAAATGAAGTTTTTATTAAACTTTAAAATTTGTAAAACCTACATTAATGTTTTTTTCCCCACAAAAGTTGCTCACAAAACTCACTGCTTGACCAAATCCTTTTTAAAGAATGATTAATTCTTGCCATTTTTACCCATCCATGTGATTTTTCCCAATTTATGAGAAAGCTGTGATATTTTCAACACTTTAAAAATATTCTAATTCGTGCTTAAATGAAAAGAAACAGATTAATATCTTAAAGTAAACATTGAGTAAAAGCTATATCCCTAGATCCCACACAGCAAACTCAGAAACCTTAATGAATAGTTTCTCCAAGCGGTTTCAGCCATGGCCTATGGGTCCACTAGGGGGCAGTGTCTCCTCAGAGCAGAAAGCAGAGAAGCAGAGAGGTGCACCCAGTCATGAGAGCCATCCTAAATAGTGCTGATGAAGGTTTTAATCAGTCGCCATTCCCCCGCTCCAGGGTTTCGGCTCATTGCAAAGTTATGATTGAATGTTAATAACCTGCACACCCCAAACGACGTCAAGGGGCTGCTGGTGTGTTCACAGGATGATTTTGCAGTTTGGTCGCTCCGCCTGGCCATGGGCCATTTGAGGCTCGACGTCTGAGGCAGAAATAAAGGACATTACACTCTGACCTTATGAGTGTAAGTTATATAGATCCAGATGTAATTCATTAATGGCTGTTATGCTTGCTGCCAAACGCTTACAAGCAGCTTTCGGAGTCCGAGGTGTCTTTGTAAATCACTGTGAGCATGAGAGAACACAGTTTTGGTCATGGAACAAATGAATGTCACTGTTTTGTCTGGTTTAGAACATGTTAAACAAATTTAGGTTTTTTTTTTTTTTCAAAAAATGGCCTAAAATTATTCCACGCCATGGTCCTGGAGATGTGATGTAATCATTTCCCCACAGCACACATCCTAGCCCCACCCTGATTGTCATGCAAACACAGTGTCTTCAGTTTTGAAAATGTGGTTTCTTGAGGTGAAAACATACACTCACCGGCCACTTTATTAGGTACACCCGTCCAACTGCTCACAAATTTCTATGGTAAAGACGATCTGCTGCATGCAGTTCAAACCGAGCATCAGAATGGGGAAGAAAGAAGATTTAAGCATGTTTTAACATGGCACGGTTGTTATGTCTAGACGGGCTGATTTGAGTATTTCAGAAACTGATGATCTACTGGGTTTTTCTTGCACAAACCTCTCTACGGTATACAAAGAATGATCCAAAAAATTAAACATATCTAGTGAGCAGATGTTCTGTGCAAAGGCCTTGTTGGCGTCAGGGGTTGGAGGAGAATGGCCAGATTGGTTCGAGCAAATAGAAAGACAACAGTAACCCAAATAACCTAAATAAACTAAAGCTAGGCGGCATGGTGGCGCAGTGGGTAGCACTGTGGCCTTCCAGTTAGAAGGTTATCGGTTCGAGGCTCACCGTTGTTCTCCCTGTGCTTACGTGGGTTTCCTCCGGGTACTCCGGTTTCCCCCACAATCCACAAACCAAAAACATGCGGTTAGGTTAATTAACTAATATAAATTCCCCTTAGGGTGTGAATGTGTGAGTGAATGTTGCCCTGCAATGGACTGGCGACCTGTCCAGGGTGTACCCCTGCCTCTCGCCCAATGTGTGCTGGAGATAGGCACCGGCAGACCCCTGTGACCCCGAAAGGGAAGAAGTGGGTATGAAAATGAATGAAACTAAAGCTACTGCATGATGGTATCATGCCAAACTCTCTGAGGAATGTTTCCAGTACCTTGTTACATCTATGCAACAAAAGGCAAAAAGGGGGTCCAACGCGGTAATAGTACCTATTAAATTGGCAGGTGATAAATAATTATATGAGCTTACATAAAATTTGAAACAGCATGCTGTGTTTCCATGATCCATTCAAATATATTTGTGTTTCCGATTTCTGTGAAATATTGAAGCAAATAAAAATGAAATCAATAAAACAGCAAAATATTTAAATTAAAATGATAATAAAAAATGTATTTTGCAGTATTTCCTATTTTATTATATCTTAAACGTGTTTTATTATGGCAATAGTTCAAAACCACAGCTAAAAAATATGGTAAACAACTGTATAAACTAAAATAAAAATGTGCATTTTAAATAAGCAGGAATTCTTCCGAAAATTTGATGCCAGTCTTTATAATATTTTTACTTTTAACAAATCAAAATGTAAAATACAAATGTTTTCTGCGCAGCCAGAGGTTAACCCAAAAATATTCAATTATTTAAACAGTTTGAATCAAGGTAAAATGCAATAAATTGAAAAGAAAATGAGAATATCTTCATCCACCAATATCGATCAGCAATTGAAAATGTGAGAGAAAATGTTGTTCTTAATTCAGTTTCAATTGTCTTTTCAATGTCTTTTCAAACCTGTATGATTTACTGACAGTTTTTTTTATTTCAATTTAATTATCTACTGATAGTGTTGGAAACAACCAATGCACTCAAATGAATATAAGAAAGAAATCTCAAGTGCTTTTATTTAAAAAAATTAAAAAATAAAAAAATATGTAAAAAACAAAACAAACAAACCAAAAATGTAAAGGTATGTAAAGTACATCTGCGCTCTAAAATATCACATGAGTTCAATATGATGCCATTATCGGGATTTCCAGAACATCAGATCTCTGTCATTAAAATCCTTCCAAGAACCCTGATTCTAATTTGTCATGCCAAAGCACTCAAAAACCACTGGCAGCATGCAAACTGCTCCCATTCCTTCCCTGCTGGTTTAGAAGACAAATGCTCTTGAAGAACGTTTGCCCTAATAAAGCAGTTCAATAAGAATACGTGTCATCTTCTGATGATGAATCTTCGCAAGATCATTAGATTAGAATTAATCTTGCCAGCAGAAGCAAACACACAAGTGAATCCAGGCGTTCCAGCTCCACAATAGTGTGAAGGCAGTCACGCTCTGATTAAAAAGTTACATTAAAAGTGATAGTGATACATCATTAGCTCCTGCATCTCAGGAAACACTTGCTCTATTCTGCTCTGAAAGGAAAGCAGAGTTCTTGCTCTGGAAAGAGAAAGGGACGATGCTAGCAAACACGTACTTGTCAGAATCTTCCATGTCTTCTTTTCATCATCGTAGTACTGAACCAGATTACTGGGAAGCCGGTCAGGACCCGGAGGCAGACCACCGACCAATAGGAGCATCCGTTTGTTTGAGCGAATCCTGTGAAAGAGAGAGACTCATTATCCTTGATTAGTGCAGAGCAGTTAGATATTGAACGAGAAGCTAGTGCGAGCATAGACAGACACAATTAGCACGAGAGGATATTAATGCTTAGCGATACCATTTCCTCTTCCTCAAATGGCTTCAAACTTTAGTTCTTATAAACACAATACAAGATATGTTCAAAAACCACCGAAGTCAGTTGTTTTGACGTCGATGTTAGAAAAATAATGATAGGAGCTACTTTAAAGCTCACCTCAGCTTCATTTCCTGTAATGGTTCTTTCAGTGCTAGTTGTCAACTTCCTTTTGTCTGTGACAGAGATATGGTATTGTTTACTGAATTAGCCATGTGCACCTACCTTTTCCATGTGGCTGATGTGCTATGATGCTTTTTTGTCAGTTTAGTGATTTGCCTTTCTTGTCATGTGATCACACAGCTTGTTTGAGTTAGCTGATTAGGAGCTAAATCCCTGCACCTGTGCACTGCTTATTCGCTTCTGATCATATTCTTTTTTTTTTTACAAAGCCAGTGGTGTTTGGTTCCTTGCTAGTGTGGGCTTGAGCATCAAAGGTAATAGCTCAGAGTATTATTATTTTTTTCTTTTTATACTTTCGGTGCATTTTTGAGGGTCTAAAGGTGCTCATTAGGGATTGAAAATTGGGTGTGGCAAAATGGCTCTACCAAACATATTTCGGCTTATGGTGTTTAACATGTGTAGACTTAAGACTTAAATATAAGTAAATTGGATCAGGTTTCCAAAATGGACAGGAAGTTGGCTATTTTGCAAAAACCTAAAAAATGGCCACATTTGCAGGTGTTGTACTTAAATAAACTCCTCCTCGAAACCTTATCTGTTAAACCCCAAACTCCTTCCGTTTTATATTAAGGCATTTGGCACATGATAAACTGTGATGACTTTGTTACACAAAGCACATAGCGGCTGTCAAAATAATTTTTTTTTTACCATAAACAGGAAGTTGCCAATCTTAATAACAACCTACAGTGTCAGTTATAGTGCCACCAAGTGGGATCAAGGAATATCCAATTTTCTGCTGTTTGAAGGACATGGATTTGACCAAGACCTATACAAAGTAAATAGTAGCTAGTCTCCAAAACCAACAGAAAGTCAATTATTTTCATTTTCTGGGGCAGTGAAGTTTTTTTACTGCGCTAAACAGTTTATCGTCTGCTGATTTTGGTGTTTCGCCTTGAAGTTGCTTTAACTCATCCGTATAATGCCCGACCTGGATGAAACTTTCCATATGTGTCAAGAATCAATGTGTGAACACATCTATATAGCAAACAATGGTTCCAGTTATAGTGCAACATAGTGTCCACTCGGAATAATCCATTTTCTGCTATTTTATTAAATCTTTTATGTGATGAGCTACAAAAAAGTAGTGCATCAAACTGTCCATGCCGCCTGAGGTGCTCGAGCCCTTGAATTGCTGTTTGCGGTTTTTATTCTTATTGCGTTTATCAGTTCTTTTAGTCCTGTTACTGCTCTATTTTGTTCCTACATGTAAGTTTAGATTATGTTCAGAAAGCATTGTGGGTATTTTAAGTTTTATTGTTATTTTGCTTTTCTTCAAAATAAATAAATATTGAAACTTTGGCTCATTCACCACACCACGTGTTGCCATTTCTATAATATATTCAAACTGAAAAGTGCCGTACAACAATGCACTGTAAATATAAAAATAAAAACATTCAAAACACACAAAAGACACTACATTGGAATCAAAATGGTGACAACTAGATGTGAATATGTTTATATTATGTTTGTGTTCGACCTGTCAGTCATGTCACTTCTCTCCCACGCAGTGCATCATAAAATAAAAACATGTTCATTGCAACTGTATTTCTTGTCAGAAGTATTGGGTCATCCATCAAATTATCACTTATAAATGGACATACACTATATTACCAAAAGAAGCTTTTCTTGTGTTTATGATGATGTCAGTATGGTGATTTGTCTTTGTTGCTTTTCTTGTCATGTTCTCACACAGCTTGTTTGAGTTGGCTGATTAGGAGTTAAATACCTGCACCTGTGCACTGCTTATTTACTCCTGATCATAATCTATAATATATATACACTATATTACCGAAAGTATTTACTTGTCTGCTTATGGACACTTATGAACTTGAGTGTCATTACATCCTACATGTATAGAGCTTTTTTTGTGTTGCGGATTTTTGACCATTCTTCCAGAACTATTTGTGAAGTTGTAGAATAATCCAATTCAGTATGGCTTTGAGTCTCCTTTCTGATACTCTTCACTCTAAAAGGTTCAAAAATCTGTTGGGAATTTTAGGAGAACGAAATCTCTGATATCCTAAAGCATTCAGAGTTCCTTTCAACAAGTCCCAGCTGTTGAAAAACAACTCTACAGCATAAACCCCACCATTCAAACTTCACAGTTGGCACAATGCAGTCAAACAAGTAATGTTCTCTTAGCGTTCTTTTCATTTCAGTTATCATACAACAAAATCATAACAGAACCTGATGCTTTGTTGTTTTTGACTATGGAAGTAGACATTTGGATGGGTGAGTGAAATCTTTTGGCATAACTTGTGATCACTATCTAATATTTTTCAATTAATACTGTTTCGCGTTGAGGTGTGAAACAAGTAAAGGCTGTTTCAATGTTTACTACTGTAAAACCCTTTACTGCTAAATTCTACTTTTAAGAGACTATTTTTTACATTTTGTTTGGCCTGAACCAGTAAAATTAAAGTCATTTGGACTGTCTTTGGACAATGCCTTGTGCCTGATTTGGAACCGTTATTAAAGGCTTATCAAAAAAAGTCAACGGAACGTTCAATATTTTAAGTATTTTTATTTTCATTTATTCATAGAATGCCCTATAGAATGGTCTGGAAACAGACTCTACGCCAAAGTCTAACAATTTTTAGAGCTCAAGCACTGAAGGTGCGTAGAACCGTATTGTAACCGTAAAGAGTATTATTGTTTAGTGGCTTTCTGAGCATTTATGAGGGTTTTAATGTGCTCAAAAAGTCACAGAATTTCGCACATATCAGAACTGGTGAAAATTTACATTAGATTGTGTTCCAAAACTGGGTGTGGCAAAATTCTGTGGCGATTCAGCTTATAGTGCAATAGCAGTTTGTGAAATTCGGCACACTTATGTAGGGTACCAAGACTTAAACCTACGTAATAAAGATTGCGTTTCCAAAATTGACACGAAGTCATCTATTTCGCAATCTCCTCCTAGAGATTTTAACCATTCATCCGCAAACTCCATCTTTAAGTTGCCATAAATTAGCCATACCATGTCTGATCTGTCCAAAATGTACCAACTTTAACAGTTCAGGACCTGAGCATATGTACAGTGTGCACTCTCGGTTGTAGCACCACAAGGAAATGCAACATTTAACACTTCTTTTCTCTAATTTTGACATGTGTGACATGAATTTTGTATTCAGACTCATTCACAGCACCCCCTGGAGGTCATTATTGTATGGTTTTCATTATTTAAATTGCCTGTTTTGTTCTGTAGTTTTGACAATCCTCGGTTAAATAGATATTCTAAATGAGAATTTGTGAAAGTGTGCAATGCAATGATCTGGCCACCGAGAAACAATGGCGTCTGAGGTGCGAGAGCCCTTTAACTGCTGCTTACAGCTTTAATTTCAATTGATACAGATTGGTTACATTTCATAGGTGAAAATGTTTAGTTTCAAGCAGTTGCTTTGATATTATTCGACTGCTCATTAGCAACCAGTAAAGTTATTCAGTTCATGACCACTGCAACACTTTAAAATACCCTCTCCCTATTGGTTAAATCTGAGCAGGTGATTTCATACACTTATCAAAATCAGAATCAATACATTTCAATATTCTAAAACAAATTTTTTTTTTTTTATGTAGACCTTGTAGAGATTTGTGTTTACATGAGGTTAGACACTCTTCAGCTTCAGTGTTATTATCAGGACATGCTAAAATAGTTTCTTATTGGTTCCATTTTATTCACGTTAAGAACAAGTTTCAACAAATCTTAACAAACCAAAACAGAGAACACTTGGTGCGTTGATTTACTCTAGATCCCAAAAGAGACCTGTTTAAAACAAACCAAGCCTCTTATATTTTCTGACAAATGATTCCAGTTTATTCCACGGTCACCAGTTTTTACTAATTATCCCATCTGCAGTCTCCAATCATGTCTGCAGTTTGAAAGCTTGCAACTGAGCTGCGATTGATCAACCCTGAAACAGCAGCGGGACGAAAAGAACCAATATCTTTTAGGAAAAGTAGCAAAAATTGGTCAGATTTTCTAAAAAAAGACGCACATGAGATCACAGAATATAATTGTATTCATTTAAAAGACAAATAGTATTCTTTTCTTCTCTAAATTTGTTCTTAGTGAGTGTTTGTATAGTATCTAAGAGCGCCACCATGATCAAAGGCGCAAACCAAACTTCTCTTTGTGCTTTCCCTTCATCCAAGAGATTTATATTCACAAGAGAAACAACATTGTGAAAAACTTTCCCTCCGATCTCTACCAAATCAGTGCAAAGAACCTTTGGATTTCATGTAAAATATATAAAAAAACCTCAAAGTCTCACCTGCTGGCTGTGGTCTGTCTGCAGTGCTGTCTAAAGGGCATCAAGTGGTAGTTCATAGCATCCAGAAGAAGTTTCTGGCAGACAGGATCACTCCTCATAAAGTCCACCGACTGCACCCTCTCCACCAGCTCCGGGGCTGGGATGAGTGCAAACCGCAGGCGCTTCATCAGATCCGGAGCGTAGTTCATCCTGGTCTCCCTGTCGTGCTCCAGCCACAGCACAGACATCTGAAAGAGAGCCAGTTCCGACTCCACCGGTGGAGGAAGGGCATCTAGCATGGCGCACATCTCCTCAAAGTTCAGGAGCAGCACATCCTCCACCAGGTACTTGTTGGCGAGCTTCTTGGTCTCATCCAGCCCATGCAGGGCAGCAATCTTGCAGATCTGCTTGTAGTTCTGCACTGAGATCTGGTCGTTGAGGAACTGCACACTGAGTTTGGTGATTTGCGGGATGTTGAGGATTTTGCTGACAGAGAGCACCTCCTCCACCGTGTCCAGAGAGAGGGTGACATTGGCTGTGTACAGGTACTCCAGCACCAGCTTCAAGCCGATGGAGGAGCACCCCTGCAGCACCAGGTTGTTGATGGTGGAGCGCGGGCTGGGCAGGAGCTTGTCGTCAGGGGAAGAGGATGGTGTGCCACTGCTGCCCTGCTCCTTGGACGCCAGCCCGTCCTCTCGGCACAGCATGCTCTGTGTTGAGAACAAGGACCTGAAGTACTGCGAGCAGGATGCCAGCACGGCTCGGTGGCACTGGAACTGTTGTCCCTGAGCAGTTAGAGTCACATCGCAGAAGAGCTGCTTCCTCCACAACAGGTTCAGACCGTGCAGCAGAGTGTCGCTGTGAGCCGGGTCAAACGTCGAGGTTCGGTCACCCGATCTGGACATGACTTCTGGGCTGCGCACACCTCCTGCATGGAAACAAAGCCATCGGTGCACTGATGCATCTTCTGTGAGAGCACAAGCATCTCAAATGCCATGCAGGATGATCGAAATACAACATGCACAAAAGCTCCATACCCATTTATGTATCTCATGCATGCACCAACGGTGGATCCTGGCGGGAGGAAATATTCTCTGGGTTGTTGCGAAGCAAATAAACACAACCTCCTTTACAAGATGTAAATGCATGCGCGATGCACAAAACAAAACAATCAGGTGCTCTCCCGCGACATCAGCATCAGATCGGTTCGGTTGCGCATCGCTTTGATGGACAACAAACACAAGCGTTCAGCGACGCGCGCGGTGCGCATCATCCAATCTGAGGCTCGACACCCGCAGAAAAGGCAAGTTAAAGTCCAGCAGCACGCGTTTACGCACCGCGCGCACCCCGTGCTGAATGCTATAGCTAATCCCAAACTTACCTGACTCAAAGAAAAGTAAAGCTGCGACTCCTCCGGTGCACTTTCTTTGTTCAGTCCCGCTGGAAAAGTCTATGATCGATGGATTAGAATCCCAACCATTGATCCCCGCTCATTGAAGCTCATTGATCATTATAGTTTCCTCTGAATTAACAAGAAGAACAAGTGTGTGTGAAGCTGAGAGGAGCTGTGTGCTTTCTGCAAGAGAAGAAGAAGAAGAAGAAGAAGAAATATACGTGTGACAAATTATGCTACCAAGAAACAACACATCATTATCCTTGGGCCTGGGGCTCAGTGAGTCGTAACGAGAGTAATAGGAAATCCACGGTCGGGGAGAGAAACGGACGCGCATGGCCGGTGGAGAGAGACCGCGCAGGGGTATGGATGCTGGAGAGACTCGCAAAATTATGGCTCAAGGCTATTGTAAAAACTGTCGAGCGTAAATGACTGCGATTTCAAACATCTCTGGAAAAAGAGAAGAGGAGAAAAGGCGAGTCTTTCCTCTCTTTCTATCTGCGTTATGGAGAGAACCGTCAAGTTTTAGTGCGCATTGCTAATTAGTCAATTTCTCTGTTCCTTCACAGCCCGACGCCTCTGCTGCTGAGCTGAAACTGCTAATTTCTGGGACCAGCCTTTTTTTTGGGCTCTGAACGGGGGATGGATGAATGGCTTGTCTCGCACAAATGACAAAAAGCCCCCCTCTGCCTTAATCTCCATCGCCAAAATAACCCCATCCTTTTCTCCTTCTGCTCAGTACTTCAAAGATCCAAAATGGGACTTTGGCAAACTTGTTATATGTGGCTTTGAGTGGGCATTGAGACTATCACATCAAATGAAACTCAGTTTAATCAAATTCCCAGTGTATATTTGATTTGTAAGACGCCTAATAAAGTAATATATAGTTCATTTAATGTATTACTCATAAAGAAAATCTATGTATTTTAGTTAGGGCAGTACCACTTCTCACTGTGCCACACTGCAAACTTTTTAAAACTTTTTCCCTTTTGGGGTCACTGGGGTCTGCTGGTGCCAGCACACTTCAGGTGAGAGGTGGGGGTATACCCTGGACAGGTCGCCGGTCCATTACATGGCAACACATATGTTCACTGTCACTTAAGGGAAATTTAGATTATTTAATTAATCTGAAGCATGTTTTTTGAGGAAACCGGTAACCTGGAGAAAACATGCAAGCCTCGAACCAGCAACCTTCTAACTGAAAGGCCAAAGTGCTACCCACTGGGTCACCCTTTTTAAACACGTTATTTTGCTTTAATTGATAAGTGTGTCACAGTGGCTGGAAGGAGAGAGATTTGTTTACACAATACAGGTGTATAGAAGTATAATGTCCCTTAACATTTAGAAATCTCTGCACGCACTGGTGTGTGTGCCAATCACAGCAGGTGTTTAGAATTAGGTAGGAAGGACGCAACCCACCTCTGAAATTTGAAAAATTGTTTCAAATATAATGTGTAAGTTTCAAAAAGGTTATTTGTTTTGATCTTTTTGGTTTTACATGAACATTACAAGAGTTACGACGTATACTTTTGCAAGTTAATTCAAATTTGAAATGTGACAAAATGGAAAATCATCTTTCAGTTTTACTGACCCCAAATCAGTGTCATCCAGTGGTGAGAAGAAAGTATTACCCTCGGAAGTACTATACTTGTTAGATGGAACATATTTTTCAAAGTTCAAAAGGTTTGACCTCAGGGGGTTGGGGGGGGGGGGGGGGGGGGGTTATGGACACTTTGGATTTTTTGTTATACAGCAAAAAATGTGCAAACTCAATTTTTTTTGCAGTACAAAATTGACAACTCGCATTGTATTCTTTCAGGTGTGTTGTGGAATTATTGTTTAATGTAATGAAAAAATTGTTGCTAAAAAGATGCTGCGGTTATTAAAAAATATTAATAAAATATCAACCCACGGAAGTGAGTACCACAGAAATCCGCAAAGTTTTCAGAGACGACGACATAAGAAGAAGTGAGTACCAGGTAGATCTGGTGTTGCTAGCAGAAGTAGATCCAAGAAGGCAGGAAACGATCATGGAGAGTCAGGAGGTGTAAACCATAGGACCGAGAGTGAGAAAGGGTGAGAACACTGATGGGGTGAGGAGACAACAAGGGGATGAGACAGAGTTGTAGTGGATGATTGAGTGAGTGATCAAGTGCAATAGAGAAATGAGGAGAAACCACAAACACAGGCCTGACGAGGTGCTACACCCTGAAAAGCAAACATCTCGTTATTTAAACATCATAAAACATAGAATAGTTGCTTTAAATGCAAGTTTGATAAGCTATAATATACAGAGAAACACAGAACTCACAAACACATGGTTATAATATTATGAAACCAATTAAACCCTTGTCTTATTCTTATGAAATGGTTTAAATATTAGCTACAAAAATCTTTTTATTCTAATGGGTGTATTGCAAATAATAATATATAAACATTATCGTCACAAAACAGTTCAACACGGTATACTATTAGTCATGAACTGTTAAGATTATTCGTTCCTAGTCTTCATCTTATTATAGTCTTTTTTGGCACACATGACATATTCATAACAGTACACAGCCATCTGGAAAACATCAACCTTGCAGAGCCATTAAAAGAAAAAGCCTGAGAAAGAGCATACAGATGAAATAAAGACTTGGAACTATTTGTTGTTTGAGTTTGACAATCTTTTGGCTTGATGTGAGGCACTTCCTGTGCTCGTAGTGAAATCTTGACTGCTGGCGTGCACGTAAATATCAACTGTTCTGATCTTTTTTTTTGTTGCTAAAACACACATTTTGATGGAAGCGTATTGGTTAGGATTTGCGTTCCTGCAAAAACCTGTATTTACACATTTTGAGGTTTAAACCATTGGCTGTTAGCTTGGTTGACTCTTTGGAGATAGAATAAGTAGGCATAAAGAATACAATAGACTTTTTTGTTGTAAAAATTGTCTAAAAACGTTGTGCATTTAGCAGTGTTTCCTCGTTAAATTTAACCACACTTTTCTCTGTGTTATTTATATTACTTACACTACTTTGCAAACATTTCCAGAATTAAATACGACACACATTGAACGCTTTAAACAAAATGTGTTAATCCTTTATTGTCATCCAAAATGCAGTGAATGAACAAAAGAGGAATCTAGATCAAACCACAAAACATTTGCCTCTAAAACAGCAGCAATTCTTCTATGAATTTCTGAAAGTTCTCTGTCAGTATGTTGTTCCAAACATGTTCCACATATCTTCTGTGGGTTTAACTTTCTTCTGTATCTTCGTGTTCTTGTTCTTCTTTGTGCTAAAGATAGTTCCTGATGACTTTGGCTGTGTGCTTGGGACCATTGTTCTGCTGCAGATACATTTTGGGTCGATCATTAACCTCCCTGATGCTATTGCATTATGTAAAAGTATTTGTATTTCCTCACAGAAGCACCACTGTTTACAGCCTTAAATGCAGTCTTAAACATTCAAGGAACCTCCTCCATGCTTGACTGTTGCTACACTCCTTTCTGCTACTGCCATATAATCAAAATTTTCACTCATCAGTCCAGAGCACCTGCTGCCATTTTTCAGAACCTATGTTTTCATGCATACGTTTCATGGACATGTTTCCTTGCTGCAACTCGTCTGTGAAGGCCACCTCTCGCCAGACGTCTCCAGACAGTAGATGGGTGTACCCGGGTAAAGAAAAAGATTGTTATTATTTAAATTATTATAAAAAAAAGTAATTATTGAAAATAATAATTGTTGAAATATTTTGCCTTATATCCAACAAATTAAAATTGTAGCTCACATTAGTCATTTCTAAGGGTTTTTTAAAGCAAGATAAAAATAGAGAAATAAAGAGAGGAAGGAAAAGATAGAGCCAGAGGGAAAGTGAGAGGGAAAGAAAAAAGGAGAGCATGCAAGACAAGAGACAGATAGATAGCATAAAGAGAGAGAGCGAGCTTGAGGGAAAAGAGAGGAGAGAAAAAATGGAGTGAAATAGAAGAGACGGATAGATTGAGAAAACAGAAAGTGATAGAACAAAAGATAGAAATATAGGAAAAGGAGATCGAAAGTAAGGAGAGAAAAGAGAGCAAATAGAAAGAAAGAGAGAACAATATAGTGAAAGAAAGGGGAAGAAAGAAGAGGAGCAAGAGCGAAATAGAAGGGGAGAGATGAGAGAGAGTGCAAAAACAGTCGAAAGACTGAAAAAAGAAAGCAAGGAGAGAATAACGGCAACATAATTAAACATTTAACTTGGTTAAAACGATAAAAGAAATTAAGCAATCTTGCAAATAATTTCTATTTCTGCTGATTGTATTGATGCGATTGGTTACATTTGCTAGATCAAATTTTTTGGGGGATTGTTACTTTTTACTCAATTGCATAAAAAAATGTTGCAATCAATGTAGAAAAAAAATACATTTAATAAAGTACCGTAGTTAAGGCAGGCTGAAGAAAAGTAGTGCAGTAAAATTACAGAACCAGAACTAGAAATGAACTCAAGTAAAAGTAAAACATTTTAAAATCTTCTTATTAAATGACCATTTCTGAGAAAAACTACTCAATTACAATAATTTGAATATAGTTAGTTAAATTAGTTACCTCACACCACTGATGGTTACACCTCTAATTTACACTAATGCACAAAATTTGAGATCGTGGGCAACGTCTTTGTTTTATATTCTCTGTGTGCATTCATGGCAAGCAGCAGGATGCAGGGTTCCACAACAGGAGAATCTATAGAAGTAAGAGACAATTATCAAACTTGGAGTTGGATCAGAACCAGAGTGTTTGCTGGGAAAGGGTCGGTTTGAGTTGAGCGACGAAATAAGTGAATGTAAAGATCTCGTGAAAACACATCTATATGAGCAGCAGATGATTCGAATTACCTGGGTTTCCCCTCCACCATCAAGAGCCTGCACTCGTGAGATGACGAGGCGGAGAGGTTGATATGACATTAGTTAATTCTCTGTTGACTTGTTATACCGACTGAGATGGCCGTACTTGAGTCTGTAAGCTCAGAACTGCTGCAGGGCTCTCCAGGGGCCAGCGGACTTTGGATGGAGGGGCACTCCACTTGTGCCACGTTATGGAGGGCTGTTGAGCGAGCCTCGTCACGTTAGAAGCAGAATCCGTGGACTAATTAAACCCTCCGAGACCACAAAATGCAGTCCAGATTTACAACTCTTTCCACCAACTCCTATTTATCGCTCAAATTACAGACACTGCACCCATGGATGAACCGTAGAGGCCAGACATCACTGGAACTGGATTTAATGTCACATTCAGGATGGAGGTGATGCGAGAAAATTCCAATCAAGACGCAGTTCTGAAAGCCTGACTGGTTTGCAGGGATGCTTGAAATAATTGCAGGATGTTTCATTTTAGTTCTGGTAAAGCCCTAATTTTAATTCCCAGGCTGATTTAATTTTTTTTTTTTCAGAGCCAACACAACTGTTTTGATTCTTCTTGCGCAGATTCACCGAGGGGAGAAACAGTCCTCAGAGATCTTGGTCCATATTGAGATGATTATTCAGCGTTGCACATCCATGATGCAAATCTCCCATTACATCCCTTCTCATAGGTGCTCCGTTGGATTGAGACTGAAGAGCCATTTGAGATTCTCTTGAACAAATCTTCTCCTGAGGTTCACACGTGGACACATGATGCATTTACATTTTGGACTCTTCTGCAATGTAGAAGCATTTTTGTGAACAAGGCTTTGATTATATTACTGTGCTCATGAATATCTGCAGGGATCGACTTTAATCAGACTCCATTTCCCAGCAGCCTTTGCTTAGGCTGCACACACTTGTTTCTACCAAGGTTATCATCTCCCTTATTTTTCTCCCAATACAGAATGACTCAGTGCAAGCACCACCGGAGACACAAACGACAAACGTAAATAAAGCTGAAATGTGGTTTATTGACATATGTGTTGATACAGGACAATAATATTGATTAGAAAATGCATATTCAGTGAGGTCAAATAAGTATGCCATCAACCTGTGATCATCCAAAGTTCTCCTACTTAGAAATCATGGAATCTATACAGAAAAATCCAGGAAAATCACATTTTACAATTTTTTAAACAATTTTTATGTAAAATATTTGGTAAAACACATTCATTCATTCATTTCCAAACCTGCTTGTTCCTTTTTCACAGACACTGGTCTGCCGGTGGCTATCACACATTGGGCGAGAGGCAGGGGTACACCCTGGACACGTCACCAGTCCATTGCAGGGCAACATTCACTCACACATTCACGCCTAAGGGGAATTTAGATTATTCCAATAACCTAACCACATGTTTTTGGGATTGTAGGGGAAACCCACGCGAGCACAGGGAGAACATGCAAACTCCTTCCAGAAAGCTCACCAGTGAGCCTTGAACCAAAAACCTTCTAACTGGAAGGCCACAGTGCTATCCACTGTGCCGCCCTCGTAACAACAGACTATAAACAAATGTAGAAAAATGTTTGAGAAATGTGGAAAAAGTTTTTTTTAACATAAATTGTTAAAAGTTTTAAAAAAATATTTCTTTTCCAATATTGTCTTAAAACTTGTAGGTAAAACTTGTAGGCCTCGTTCCAAAGGTTTTACCCTACAAATGCAGAACGTGTAATTAATGAGTTCGCCACCAGGGTGTACGTTTGAAGTGGCGAGAATTAACATATAGCTGTCCAGAAACGGATCAAATCTGATCCTCCTAGTTACTCACTTATAGGTTACCAATTTGCATATTCATGACGTGTCTCAAACGTTACTGTCTGACGATCAATGTAGATGTGAGGGAGATTAATAACAAGTAACTTCAATACTGAGCTATCAACTTTTTAATTAAAGCTATAATGGCGTTTGGAGGAAACGTTATACAATTGTACCTCTATCTGATCCCGAATCAGATGCAAATGCATCTTCACCACCTGGGCATCCGGGGACTTAGTCCTGATTGTTTTATAAATTTTAACCTGATTATTCAACTCTGGAAGAAATAATAAATACACCAGAACTTTAGATTAACGAGCCACTAAAGAAATGACTTCATTACACCAAGACCAGAGAGAAGGATTGTGTAGAGAGTCTGTTTTTATTGGCTGATCCAAAGTGTTTGAAGTGCCTGGATTGAGCCAGAGACTCTTTAAGGGAGAAAGGCATACGATGGATATTAATTAATCTTTTGTTTTCAGCCTTAACGTAACCATTTGGCTGTGAATTAAAACCAGTTTGTAAAAGTAACAAAAACTTTTTTTTTTCTGGCTCTCCATGGTTCCATTTTTGAGTCAATCTAATCTTTGAAATCACTATACAAGCCACTAAAAGGCTTAGCGTGACCCCTTTAGCAAATGTCACACATTCATCATGAAATTTCAGAGGATTTTCAAGACCCACAATGTTTTTTGGGGGATGTTTTCAGCCACTTCAGGGGGATTTTCAGTCTACATTTGGCCACAACCTTTTCTGTTTCAGCAAGTTGACTAATTGTTGGTGACAAATCTTATTTTTACATATAATTTGGGAAAATGCACCAGATTTATTTTTTTCTCCCCATTAATTTCCATAATAATGTTTATGAAAATGTAGTAGTTTTGGATTAGAACTAGATTAAGATTAAGAGATTTGTGTAAAAATATTACATTGTGGTGATTTTACAGCAGTTACCAGCACCGAATGACACAAAAGAACGTGAACAATGCACAAACTTCATCTGAATATTTGAGAAATCAGTATTATTATTGTTTCAATCAATAAAGAGACGGTTTTCATTTCAACCAGCAAAGGGCGGGATTTATCATCTGTCTGAGGTGTTTTAATATCTCAATATCTAATCTCTAATAATCAAGAAAATCAAATAATCAATTTTTGAGTGCATGCTAGATGACAATATTAACTGTCTACTTATCCAATGAAATTAATTCGGAATCAAATGAATAGAACTAAAGTTAAATAAGTTCAAAAAACCACAACACAACTAGTCAAAATGTCGCATTTAAAACAAAAAAAAAAATCATTGATTATCAGATTCCTTTTGATTTACCTCTGATTTATTTTGATTCTTAATTTTGATAAAATTCTGGTAAAAGATTAAAAATTTGATCAGAAACGACAGAATACTGGAAAAAAAGCAGCGAACAAACATCGCGCAAGCATCAGCCAGCGCAGTAACAGTCCAAGCCCCCATACTGTATGAGGTCAGCATGATTGGCAGACATAGGCCCCGCCCACCGCTTACACAGCAACACTGATTATCAAAAAATTACATGAAAGTGGAGCAATCGCTGTCGCATCCCATTAATAATCAAACACTCATGTAAAGATAATAATATATATGACACCAACACACAATATAATATTAAAAGCCTGACTTTAAAGTGTTCAAACGTTATACATCACATGCCCATTTATCTAAGTAGTCCTAGCAGACTGTAGCGAGGTGATGTCATGTAGGTGCAGACATCACGCATGTGCAAAAGACAGAGAATACTCTGTAAAAGTGGACTTTCCTCAAATCTGCTTTGGTGGTAATATGTAAATGCCCTCTTCATGATAGGGTAATTGTTAACCTTTAGAAGTCTCTGCATGTGCCAATCACACTGGCTGTTCTGAATTAAGGTGCATGATGTCATGACATCACCGTGCTACAGTCTGCAGGGGACGGTCTCCATTTCTCACAGGATGATTCAAGTTCAATTTCAAGTTCGATTATTTATATAGCGCTTTTCACAAGGGACATTGTCCCAAAGCAGCTTTACAGTAAACCAACAAGTTTAAACACGAAAAAGAGAAAACATTAATTAATAAGTGGTGTATATGTCCCTGATGAGCAAGCCTGGGGCGATTGTGGCAAGGAAAAACTCCCTTTTTGGAAGAAACCTTGAGAGGAATGATCTGATCCTCGACAGATAATGTTAAATCTATCAGTAGATAGGTTAAATCTACCACTGTCTTAGCTCCTACACCCAACATCAGGAAGTATTTCCCTTTGGAGCGAGTGGTTGGGATATGGAGACTGATTTTGTTGACCTGAGAGAGTTGTGGGTTGGATTTAAAACTTTGTGACATCAGAAACGTAGCTGTCTGTGAACGGATCCTTCTTAGATTGAATGTCGGTGATTAACCCAAAACCCAGTATGGATTTGAATCACTGTAGGGTGGTCCTGTACAACCACAACTAAGCACTTTACTGTTTGAACTCTTGTTTTTAAGCAGAATTCAATCCCTTGCTGAAAATACAACGAGAAATCTAATCTAAAACAATCTAAGGAACCAGACAGAAGAGGAGAAGGGAAAGTTTGGGGGTTGAAACTCTTCCAGGCATATTTCCTTCGCCTGGCTGCAGAGAAGAGAGAGAGTATGCTAAGATAGGAAGTATTATTTTCCTAAATGGAAGGTGTCAGATGGTCACGCTAAGGTGATCGGCTGTTCGAGATCACTGCTTCCCATCTGCAATTTGTGACGTGTGAAAGATTCAGCCCAAATGTGCTCACAAACTGGAAATCCACAGCACTTTTTCTTATCGCCGCCAAGCAAGATAACCAGCTGCTTTACAGATCAGGGAACATATCATATTAATATCATGGAGAGCTGCGATAGCATCTTGTTTATAAAAAATATTTTTTGCTAACTAAGTGTGTTTGGACGACAACCTCTGCTTTTTTTTTTTGTTCTTTAAATCTAATTTTAGCAACAAAAACAAAAAAATATGGAAAAGCTCTCTCACATTAGACCCCTGTGGAAGAACAATTCTTCAGGTTAAATAAATTGAACGCGGCACATTTTGCATTTCTTTATCTGCACTAGATGTGAAGCAGTTAGCTGTTATTGAATTACATGGAACACTTGCTGCATTGCAGATGTTCCTAAATAAAGAAATTTGGCTTTTTCCCTCTTTTCTTAGTTTGCAGAAGACCACCACAAAAATGATCTTGCTTTTTAAAGAAAAAGAAAACAAAACTTTCATATTTTCTTGTTGATATTAATAGGAAGTACACTCACCGGCCACTTTATTAGGTACACCATGCTAGTAGCATTTTGTCATAGCACCGTGTTATTTTCGTCGCGTAGATTTAACAAGGTACTGAAAACATTCTTCAGAGAGTTTGGTCCATAATGACTTGTCGGCCGCACATCCATGATGCAAATTTTACATTCCACCACATCCCAAAGGTGCTCTATTTGATTGAGATTTGGTAACACTGGAGGCCATTTGAGTACAGTGAACTCATTGTCATGTTTAAGAAACCAGTCTGAGATGCGTTATCCTGCTGGAAGGAGCCATCAGAAGATGAGTAAACTGTGGTCAATAAGGTGATGGACATGATCAACAACACTCAGGTAGGCGGTGGCATTGACACGATTTTCTAATGGGTCCAAAGTGTGCCAAGACAATATCCCCCACACTATTACACCACCACCACCAATCTGAACCGTTGATACAAGGCAGGATAGATCCATGCTTTCATTGATGCCAAATTCTAACCCTACCATCCAGATGAGGCAGCAGAAATCGAGGCTCATCGGACCAGGCAACGTTTTCCATTCTTCTTGAACAATGTTCAAATGTAGCCTCAGTTTCCTGTTCTTAGCTGAAAGGAGTGGCTCCCGATGTGGTCTTCTGCTGCTGTAGCCCACCTGAGTCATGCTTCAACATGTGCTTTCAGAGATGCTCATCTGTATACCTTGAGTTTTTATTTGAGTTACAGTTGCCATTCCATCAGCTCAACCATTCTCCCCTGGCAACAACAAGTCATTTGCACACACAGAACTACTGCTCACTGGATATTCTCTCTTCTTTGGACCATATAGATGGTTGCATGTGAAAATCCCAGTAGATCAGCAGTTACTGAAATACTCAAACCAGCCAAACTGGCACCAACAACCAAGCTACAAACGAAAAGTGAAAACCATTGTCCCTCATTCTGATGCTCGGTTTTAACCGTAGCAGATCATCCTGACCATGTGTACATTGCTTATTGCATTGAGTTGCTGCAATGTGATTGGCTGATTAGAAATTTGTGTTAATGAGCAGTTGATTAAAGTGGCCAATTAGTCCAATTTCTATTTAAATCTGAAAAATAAATATAAAACATTTTTGATCATTTTATATTGAAACTTCATTTTTTTGCTACTGGTCTAATTGGATCCAATGATCTATGCTAAGCTATGCTAAAAGTGGCGAATTTGGCGAATCGCTGAATAGATTTTAAAAATGGCAAACCACCGCTTAATATAACAGGAGGAGAGGAAGAAAAAGAGCAGTTCCTTTAGGGGGTCTCACTGAATTACTTTTAGCTGTTGTCGACTTCTTAAATTGTTTTTTTCTTGCTTTTTTTTTACTTAAATATGACCTTTAAACTTTTTAAATCTGAAGAGAAAGAGAACATTTTAAATTGAGCTTAATAATATGTTACTATAACATTCTTTTTCCCAAAACTGAGTGCAGACAAACATATAAAAAGGATTCTCAGTCCTTCGTAAATCCCACGTAATAATTATTGCATATTATCAATGAAATGAATAATATTCATCAATGATGATGGCTCTTGTGATTTGAATGAGCTACTTTGAAAAGCATCCCCTCATTTTACAGCTATGAGACAGACGGCGAGAAAGAGCTATGAGGGTAGCGGTGTGTGTTCCTCCGGGAGCAGCTGGGCCGCGAGGACAGAGGCATGATGGGATAGTGGAGGAACACTGGCATGTGTGTGTGCACCCTCAGGGCTGGCAGCAGTAGAGGTGCGGTGTGTGTTGTGTGTGTGAGTGCGGTGGAGCGGTGGTGGACGCAGTGGCGCGATCACCTGGGGAAGGTAAAGCAGCCGAGCAGAGCTGATGCTGATTTCAGGGGAGAACAGGGGGATTTGAGTCCTTAAAGCGCCACCCAAAACACCCCCAGACTCAAACAAATATAAACATCTATGTAGAGCAAAATCATGGACAAAGAAAAGCCTAGAGTGTGAAAGAAAGCAACTGAGGAATTATTAAAACTTGGGTTTTATTGGTTTATTCTTATTTTTATGTTCTCCTATTCTCAAGTCAGACACTTGCAGCCATGACATTTCTCCTGCTTTTTGTTTAATATGGTCAGTGCCACACAATTACTCCCTCCAGTGAAAAGGGAAACAGACGCAGGGCATGCGGAGTGTTTAGCATTATCTGCGCTGCCTGGATAGTCTGACAATAATAACGGTACTGTAGCACCACGTCAAGCTCAGCTAGCACGTATTAAAAGTTTAAGCTAAAAACTCTTCATTCTGGCGTTCTGCCATCTCTGTACACAGATTTAGATGAATATTAATGCATTCTGTTTCAAGTATAGGAAAAAGGGCCCAAAATCTTGAAAAATTTAAAGGTAAATCCAAAGACAGTCTTGTTTCAAAGATCAGCCTTAAAATCCTACTTATAATAGACATTTGTTCCCATTACCTGACACAGTCATACAGCTACCCAGATCCTAAAACTAGAAAGTAAAAAACTCACCAGTTCTCAGGTCTGGCTGTCAGAACCAAAGCACCAAAATACATAGCATATATATATCTAAGTGCCCTGCGATGGACTGGCAACCAGTCCAGGGTGTACCCCCTCCTCTCGCCCAATGTGCGCTGGAGACCCCTGTGACCCCAAAGGGAATAGACGGGTTGGAAAATGAATGAATGAATGAATATATCTAAGCTGACTGTATAGAATCCAAACTGAACCCTCAGATCAGAATCAGACAAGTTACTACCACAACTACCACAGTTTCACCCCCCCATAAAGTCTCCATGCTTTCATTTGTTATGCTGCCCGCACTTAAAAAGAGTTTAGTGCATGCACCTCATTTCAGTCTAAGCTGAAAATACTTTTAAATGTTCAAGTACTGAGCGATGCCTGTGAAATATGAAAATGGGGATTTTTTCTGCGAGGTTAAGGCCTCTACAGTGTGGTCCGGATGACTTCTCAGCAGATTGCTCTTCGTCTGAGTCGCGAAAATAATGATGTAATGACACTCCCTGCCTGAAAGTGGCGTTTGTGGTACAACAGAAGGAAACAGGAAAGAAGAAGAGCAGGAAGAAGACAGAAAGAGAAGAAATCAAAGAACACATAGAAAAAATGGTCAAGAGGTTAAGATCGAGGCGCAATCCCAATTGCCATGATTTTAGATTGAGGCGCGTCATCACAAAGAAAATTCGATGTGTATAGGCCTTTAAGCTTTACATCCTTTGTTTCATTTAACCACACATTTTTTAAAACAACGGCAAATTGTTTTGAAAACACTCCTAGCTCCGGGTCGATGCAGCAACCGAACACAGTGTTTTTCTGAGTTGTGGGAGTGGTGTTTGTCATTGTTGTTACTGCTTTGTGTACAAAGACCAGTGAAATGGCGGATAAAGTGAAGGACTGCGTTACTGTTTACTGTGTTATTGTGGCTTACAGCATGTACAGCATTAAATGTGGGGTACAGTGTACAGCGTAATCAGCGTTGCCAGGCATACGCTTTGAAAGTGTGACAGATAGGGTCTATGGTGAACAGAAGGAGCCCAGGAGGTCTGAAGTATCGTCGCCTTCTAGTCAATGAGCTCGGCTGAACACCCGCTCCCAGAGAGAGCTAACTGAGCGCCAGGCCATGGACTTTAAACAGAGTGCTTGTGTGTCTGTGTCTCTCACGCCACCCCTGACAGTATCCTGTTAGATGACCGAACAGAGGGAACTCAATGCTGAATACTCCTTTTAAAAATGTTAGGAAATGACCGTAGACTATTAAAAAATATGTGACACCACCTTGTGCCATTGGGCTAATATGAGGCCGCAGCTGAGTGCACCTGGCGCTACAATTGACTGGATTTTTTAGTGTTTGTCTGGACACATTTTGTTTTGAAAATGGGCATGTGTGGATGTGATTATTTGTAAAACAAAAATCAGTTTAAAACACTTCTTTAAACACTTTTACAAACCCCTCTTGGGGGAATTGTCTGATGCAGCGGAATGGGTCTGGTTACTCCTAAGGCATTAAGGACAAATAAAAAAAAACTTTTTACATAGTCATTCTGTGGCATCACCACGAACTTGACCCTTCACCAAAGCACAAGAAATTGATTCATTTAGTCTGTATCTCCCATATACTTTAATGTGCATGAAAAAAACTGGCATGATGAGCCTGTCATTCTCAACAGATTAATATGATTATTTGATGATACGTCATAGCGCCAACTGCTGGCTGTATGAATTGTTTTGGTGTACTTCTCTGGCCAGTACATCACAATCCTTGACAACAAAAAAGGAGAGAACACTACAGACCATAGATGGGGAGGCGACTATAGCTCCAATGGACTGTGACATGAGAGGGCCCACCTGTCCATGCATTTTGCATTTCATCTGTTTAAAATATAAAAGTACTGTAGCAACCACCTGTTTTGATAACAACAATGACTCAAAACATCTCTGTAGCATATTTCTTGTTGAATTTGTATTATTATGTCGGGATTTTATTTTTTAAAATGTGGGTCAATTCATGCTAGTCCCGGTCCGCAATTGTTCTAAGGTAATGTCATACTGTACGTACTAATAAAGATTTAAGCACATGTAACATATGTTTAATTGCCCTCAGGACGTTATGACTGAATCCGCCCTTCAGCATCTGAATTGCCGAGCTCCACTCCCCCTCGTTTTCTTCTTCTCTTTCTCTTTTACCCATGGAAGTGGTACCAAAGCTTTCAAGACGTCCCTGGCATCAGCTCGTGCTTGGCTGGCCACGTAGTAGACTGTGAGTTTCCTTTAAACAGCTGTAATTTGTATTTCCAATCACTGTGCTGATTTCTGCTCATTATATTGCTGTTTCACACCGGTAAGTGAGCAAAAAAGTTTGGATTGATTGACTCTAATTAACTAAAAAACGTTCCGAGCCAGGGGTTTATTACCATGCTAGCTAGCCACAAATGTCAGAGACTTTCACAAATTATTATCCTGTTAAGATGAATGTGTAGGGAGGCAGGCAAGTGTGTAGACAAAGAGAACATATATTATTTTCAGGACAAATTTGTTTATCACTTGTCTTTTTTTCCCTATCTTTTTTTTTTCATATTTTCAGGTGGCGTCTCATTTTTCCAATTAAATACACACCGAGTCGGCATCTGTACACATTTCAATGGTTGTCATCACCGCCTTGTGTTGCAGCACGACAATTGATAACGCAAAAGAATGTACTAAATGTACTAACATCGCTTATCCTGAATCTAATAATCTTTCAAATGCAATCAAGACAACTTCTGTGTTTCGTAATCTTTAAAAGATGGTTGTGAAAGGCATAACGTTGCAAAGCAGCTCCTCAAACCAAGTGAAACACAGTAATTTGTACAAAAATCTGTTGCATGAATGTTCTCTGGAATGATGGGTTTTGGAAACAAACTCTGTTTAAAATGAGGGAACTTTAGTTGACCAAGGAGGGTCTTGGGAGGCACACAAACACAGAAGTGTGAACTGGTTTCCAGAGCAGGACACACACTCGCTCTGACGGTCTCAGAGGTGCCAGTCGAATCTTGTTCACTGAATTTCAAGAGAAAAGCTGTGTTTCCCAGTCATCCATTAGCTTCCCTGTCTGTACTCTCAGTTAAGAAAAGAGTTTTATTGCTGTCAGGGGAGCGTGCTTCTGAGCCTCTTCATCCATGTCAAATGAATCTTTGGAAGGAATATACTGTATGACATTTCCACTTCTACATAATCAACCCAAAGCTGTCATAGCCACCTCAAAATAAAGCTTCTTTGTTGTGTTGCTCTTTCGACTGTCGTTTTCAACTTTAGGAATGATCAGTTGTGACCATGAGCCTTGTTATAAAGAGGAGGCTAGTGAGTAACTACTTCAGGGACAAAAGCAATACAATACACTGTAAAATAATACAAAATAAATCCAAACTTTCAAAAAACAGAATTAAATGGGATATTGTTGGGGTATGTTTTAAAAAACGAGGAGCTGCCAGCACGACTGGCTCACAACTGACCGAAGGGGACTGCAGTGGGGCCAAGAACTAAAAGATGTATCGCAGGAAAAAAGAATATTCAATAGAAGCTACTGGTTTTCATGTTTTCCCATTGAACCTGAAAGAGTCCCTTCCATTTGTTGAACGGCTTAGTGAAGCTCATTTGCAAAAAGCTAAAGCCAGGTTCAGACCGCAATATTTTCAGAGTAGTCGTGTCACAGATCCTTTCACACTGCATGACTATTCGTTTTGTCTCTGTCTCAACTCTCTGTGATCTCAGTATTTTCTCTGTCTCGACTGTCTCTGGTCTCGGCTGCACAGACATCCTGGTGCTTTTAATCAAGAATAAAATGTAAGCCCTTTCATCAAATAAAACAATATTATAGGCTTTTCAAACATACCCAATCAGCAGCATACTTTGTCAAAACAAGCAAAAGAATATTGTTTTTTATTTTCTCATCAACATCACAAGCATAAAGTAACTAAAGTCACACTCCACATGAGATTTAGAGAAATGTAGGTAAACAATGTGATGAAAAACACCTGACATCACCTCTTTTTAACTGTAGGATGAAACCAACACAGCCATTCTAAAAAAGTAATTTAACTTAACTTTAAATTTAACTTAATATAAACGTTTTCCTGGCACCTACCAAGTTCTCGTAAAAGGGTCATAGGTGAAATATTATCATTATATTATTTCTAAGTACTAAAATGAGGGATTGTTGTTTAATAAGACAAAATAACAGCAAAGAAGTGCAGTACTTGTAAAATTTTGCAATAAAGAAAAATAATTGTTTTTGGTCTTGACTTGGTCTCGGCTTAGCCTGCCTTGGTCTTGGTACTCTTTGATCTCAGCTAGGTCTTGATCTCAATACTCTCAGTCAATGCGGTCTTGACTACAAGACTACTATCTGGGGCAGCATCCATTAGTTGTTGAATTCGCAATGCATGACTTTAGACAGAAACTTTGTCCCGTTCGCAAACGGTGTCTCGCAACCATTCACACGCGAGAAATTATTTGTAAACAGCATGACCAAAATAGGTAAAAAAATGGGAGCATGCAAGTTTATATGTCATTTCTTAGGTCCAAGAAGCCCCCGTTGAATCAAAACCATTGTTGCTTTTGCTGTCTTTGCCCTTGTACTTCATGTCTCTCTCATTGGCTGCAAGTACATCGCTGATGTTATTTCCAGTAAAAACACATTTCACACTGCCAAATTGTGACACGACAACAGCTCCAGATATTTAGCACACCAAATATCTCATGAGCAGCCTGTGTGAGAGTTGATTGCACTAGATGGAAATCTTCAAATTTTGACGGTAATAAGCTTAACAGGTCATTCATCTCCAGAAAGTTTCCTCGATCGAGCATTGCATCTTTGATCCTCACCGTTGCCTGTCTCTTTGGGCTTCTTCGGAGGACCCTGAACACCACATCTTGAAGCCCAGTCTACTTTGAAATCTTTGTCTTCTCAGAGACCTTGTTGATGCAGTAGAACTACATAATATCTTGGTAATCTGCCCACACTTTCTCAACTACACCTTTGTCACAGAGTTTCGCTGTTCCTCACCCAGCTTAAAGCCTCCCACAGAGCTGTTTCTGTATCAGTTCATGATTGGGTTTAAATCTATGTGTGACACTGATGATCATTAGCACCTGTTTGTTATAATGGCTTGATAGCACCCTTTGATTTAGAATTAAATGTGACCAAAGCAGACTCATTTTGCAAAGTCAAGACTTGTTTTGAAACTTTTTACGCAAACTTAGAATAAAATTAGTTGCAATTTTGCCACTAAAGAAAATATATGCTCCATTATAATGTGTTTTAGGTTTTCGAAAATGTAATTTTGAAGCATTACACAAAGCCAAACATTTGCCTCTTTGACCTAAAATCTTATTTTGCAACCAACATATTTCATGGCCACTAGAAAAAAAACATGAAAAAGAAGGGTAAAAAAAGAAAAGGTGTGGATGGAGCACATCTGTCTTGTGAAGCTGGTAAATGAGAAGGCTTGTGTTTCACTGGGCTCGTAGCGAACGCCAGTGGCTAGCGTTCACACAACATCCCTCTGTGCATACTATTTACCCCTGGATCGCTTCAGGCTAATGTCTCAATAATTTTCTCTCGTTTTTTTTTCTCCCTTCTTCTCAGGTCCTTCCCACAAAGGACTTGACTAATGATCCATGGACAAAATGAAGCATTCAAATTTATTCATTAATCATTCATCTCCAGCTCATTGAAAATGCTAAACTTCCACAAAATTAAGATTGAATATTGAAAAGTGATTGAGGGAGACAGCTCTCTGAGAAGACAGGAAAAGAGAGGATAAACATGTAAAAAAAAAAATGAAGGGAAGAAAATGAGAAAGGATGCTGAGAGGGAGGTGGTTGAGGCCAAACCAGAGCCTGGTTAGGGTTACGCAGGTATGCTATGCGCTAGTTCAGGTCTGAGGGGTTTAACTAGGTGTAATTACATCTCAGAATCTAGAGAAGCGTAGAAATTCTGTCAACACAGCCCCCTAATTATTCTCTTTTCCAATTAATGGTGACATAGATTAATTATCTGATGAGGCAAAGCCAATTGCAATCATTCACCCCGCTAAAATGAGATCGTTCCTGACAGTAGCATGAAAGTCACCTGCTTCATTGTTATGGATTGAGCCGTGAGCGTGGGACAGGGCAGAGAGGGAGGCCTGTCGGGCCTTTAGCTGATCATCTTCCGGCTCTTTCCGTGGGGTTCTGCTTGCTGCGGGATGAGACTGACGCTAGTTGAGTCATCTGTCAAAGAGAGGAGGAAGGCTGAGAGGCGTTGGATGGCGCTTGATAACTCCTCCTGTTTAGAGAGTAAGCAAAGAAGCAGTGAGATGTTGGTTCAGAAAATTGTAGCAGAAACTTTGATTAAAATACACAGCCGAATGCTATCAAACTTTATGTCTGTAAAAACTGAAGGGTTAATTTAATCATTTTCCTCACAATTTCTTTATTCAGTATGCTTTTTTAATTATTAAGCTGAGTGAATAAATGAGTGTATCTTTGAAATAGATGCCATGCTGCTCTCAGTGTGTTCTCCGTTGCAAGAAAAACAGTGAAAGATGCACAAACTACACGCAATTTGATGCGTTAACCTAGTTTTTTGTTAGAAGAGATCTCTTTAAAGTGGACAAAATGATTAATTCAAATAAATGTGGTACTATCAGTCCTTAAAGGGAACCTCAGATTAAAAATCACCGTTTTCAAGGTGTTTAAACAGAAAGCAGCTTGCTGCAGTGTAAACAAATGCAATAAAATGACTTTGTAAACGCCAATAGTCTGTAATTATTCGAAAAAAGATGTGTCTTATAGTGATTTCAGTAGATCCTTACCATAGACTTGTAAAAAAATATGAATGACATCACATCACCTGGTGCCATTGGGCTAATACGAAGCCACAGCGGAGCTCTCCTGGAAGCAGCGCACATGATAAAGATGGAATTGTTATGAGCTACGCCTCGGGTCTGGCTTGCCCACACCACTCTTACACATATTCTGTTATTTGCAACTTATTTTGTAATAAATTTATCGCTGGCAGCATAAATGAACTTTCTCACAACGTGTAGCTGTCAATCACATGGTCCCACCTAGTTTTTATAGGGATTAGCCATTGTTAACCACACGCAAATAAACTTGAAACTTTGTTCACTGTATAGATAACTTTTGAAAAATCATTAAAACTGAAATTTCTGAGGAAATCGTTTTAAAGTTCTGCCTTGTCTCATAGACTTCCATTGGCCAGAAATCCTTCTGCTGCCAGCACCATGGGGACACTCGCCACGGTTTTGCTTCACTCTGCCGGCCATGTGGGACACACTCGATCATTACCATTAACCCACCCATTGTGGACTCCCAATAGTAATCCATCGTCATTTATCAACTGAACCGCTGAGGACACAGTGTACACATTTTATTTATGATAGATCTGCTATTCATTTAAATATATTTTGTTTTTAGGTTAAGATTAATGCAATTGTAATCTTTTTCCCTTATTCCTGTTGTAAAGTTAAATGTGTTTCATTGTTATAAGTGAAAGTTATTGTTTTGTGTGTTGATAATAGATTACACCGTTGTGTATTTAAGCCTCCGCGATTATATTTTGCTCAATTTAATAAAATATTAATTTCAGAATGTGTCCAATCCTGTTTATGATCTATTTGTTTTTTTTTTATTAAAATGTCTATTAAAAGTTTTGAAGGGAAGTGATTTTAATGTTTAGTTTGAAAAATTCTGTTTTTAACAATGCCTTTGAGAAAAATAACCTTCAACTTTCACAATTTTCATTTGAAATCTTAAAAAATATGAAAATAATAAGTGATTTAAAATAGTAAATAATATATTCTTTTTCTTAGATTCACATTTTCTTGTAAATTCACTGTGCACTATTCCTATTTTAACATATTTAATAGACTGCCTAAATATCTAAAATGCATTTAAAATACTAATAAAATGCAACAATGCGTATTCACCTAAATATTTTTAAATACAAGATAAATTAAATACATTGAAATCTTTAAAATAAAAACGTAAAATATGTTTCTTTTATTTTTTTGTCAATTTCATCAGGATAATGATATGACACGGGTTCTGACTGCAATAGAGTCTCTGGAAGTCAATTCACCTTGTGGGAGATGCTCCAAGAACTTAGGGTCTTTTCCTGAAAAATAGTCGGCTAGAATGTAATTCCTGGCAGAATGAAACTACTGCAAGTGGACATTTAATGTTTTATTGTTTGGAAAACAACTGATTCCTAACTATTAACATCAAACCCTTTTGCCAAATATGTTCCCTTGGTAAATAATTCAATTTGAGGGATGAGATGGTGATTCCACTCTTTAAACTCATAGAATTTCTGTAACATTGATTATGTTTAAAAACTCTAAAGCCGGTGTTTTTTGAAAATAAGTGTTTGTCATTTTGCGAAATTTTAGTCAAACTTTGAGAAGTTTTCAGAGTCCCAGAGTTGAATTGATAACTGTTTTGCAGTTTGCGAACGGAGAGAGGAAGAAGCCAGACCTGGTCAGTTGCGCGTGGGTTGAGTGCAGAGCTGTTTAAAAACCTCAGCATCCAGTTTTTCTATTAAACTGCCTCACACTGTCAAGCGGCTTGGGAACTGAGCTGGCCTAGCCATGCAGAAATTTTCTGACTAACAATTATATCAGAAACAAGATCTTGGATTACGGTCCCCAGAGAGCAGCGCAGTGGGCGTTCGCTCCAATTATTACCGGCCATTCACAACTCTCCACCCTGCGTTCTGTTGTTAGCAATTGTCAATTATGCCATCCCTGGTGTAAACCAGCATAACCCGGAACTGAGTGGCCAGTCTCACTGCGCCGTTACCAGATGACAGGCTTGCACGCTTTCTCTATTTCTTTCATTTGCTTTTCACTCGTTTTTCTACTTCATTGGGTCTCTTTGGAAACAGTCACATGTTCCTCAGGAACACAGAGGGGAAGAACACGTTTGGAGAATGAAAGAGTTACCTTATGCATTAAATAAACATCATCTCCAATCAGTCTCCTCTTATTTGTCATCTGCTTTGTGCACTTATTAATTAGCGTCAAGAGCCCTGGGTTTGATTGTCTTGGGAAAGCCAATACAAAAGTGATTGAAACTGTATTTCCCCAACTAGCCTCTTGAGGCTGATCTCAAAGATTCAATTGCTATTTTAACTCTGTACTGGAGTTGATTTGATGATTTTACTGACCCCGAGTTTATTTCAAATAATAAACCTTTATGACTCTTGTTGAATTGGATTCAAAGGTGTAAAAAAAAAATCACCCAACATCAGAGTTCAGCTCCAATCACTTAAGATGAACATGAGGATTTAAAGAAGATGCTCTGTTCCAGGATCTACAGCTACAAAACAAATGTTTTACCCTCATTTAGTAAGAAGCAAGGAGCGAGCCAGTGTTTGGAAGAACACATCTATTTTCCATCGTCATTTCACTAAAGTTTTTTTTAAAGGGGCACTGGTTTTATTCAAACATAAAATTCTAAAATCTACGCATAGTCTTTCAAATGTGTTTTTCATTGCTTTATTATTATAGTTATGTATGCAATTTTTAAACAGGAAACTATACCAAACAGTAGTGTTATATGTTGAAAAGACTGTTTCCTAACGCTGTTACTCTCTCATTCTTCCTCAACCATGCTCGTATCGCACTCTTTTTATCTCCCTGATCACAGTAACTTTCATTAAAAAAACACAGAAGAGAAACCATGGTGTAGTAGGGAACATAGACATAGATTGTAAAAGATATACTGTAAAATAGCAGACGCCATGGCAACAGCTTACAAACTTGGAATCAAAAGATTTCAATCCTCACTTATTCATTCATTCATCTTCTTGCCCACTTACCCCTTTCAGGGTCTGCTAGAGGTGGGTGTACAACCTGGACAGGTCGGTAGCCCATCGTAGAATCCTCACTTATTTTTACTAATTACTCAAACAAACGTAATTTTTACTTTATCTTACATTTGTAATGTTTTCATATTACAAGAGGTTGGATAAGGAAGTCTTGCATATTTGAACCACTGTCAATGGTAAGCCGAGTGAGAAGCCCACGCACTAACGGCACCTAGATGAAGAATTCAACAGCCAGAGAAAAACATGTCTTTCTTTTATTGAACAATGTTTTGATATAAAATCATAATCTATGAACAGCACAAGTAGAAAAAAAAATCATCACCCTTTTAAAATTAGAAGAAGCAGCTGAAATACCCTTTGTGTGATAACTAAATCTTGCAGTTCAGGAAGAGCTATTGTGTTTTAGTTTTGTTTTGCTCAACAACTGGAAAGAAGGGAATGCAGATTAATTTTATTTAAAAGTATCCCCGTGGATTTGTTTATTTGTGGCTGAATCATTTTTCACATACAATGTAACGCCTCATCTAAACACTGCTGGTCTTTGTCGAGGGAAGGAGATCAACGCAAGAGCAGGGACAAAGTTTCGATTCAGACTACTCCCTTTGTCCTTCACACTCGGAGGAGCTTGAAGAACTCTGGTCTTCATGCTCCATTCACCAGCCTGACTTCCAGAGCCGAGGCGCAAACACACCAACGCCAGCCTCATTATAAGCAGCCATAGCACACCTTCCACTGAGACCACACGCCTGGTGTGTTAGATCTCATTGTGCTACGATGATACGTTTAAACGATTTTAAGCAAATTATGTGGAAATATATTGCAATTCACATTTAGGGTTAGGGTTACCATTGAACAAGTAAACAAGAGATTTCAGCAATTGACAGTGGGCATGTCTAAAACCTAAATGATTCATTTTATGATCCATAGAACACTCATTAATCCTTATAAAACATCACTTCCTGTCTCCAGGCATACCTAATCCATTCAAAGTCCGGTTCATTTTCATAATATGTATTACTCTTTGGTCAAACTTGCTGGAAAAAAACAACTAATTAAATATTTAATTTCTTATGATCAACTCTCTTTATAACATTGTTTGTGATTAAACTACCCAGAATCCAAAGTTTTTTCAATCACAAACATTGCCTTTGAGGTCACATGAATTGTGTGTTGGGCACATTTTGGGGCGCATCACAGTACATTTCCTCTTAGGGCACCCATTGGTCAGCGGTTGGTCAGTATAACATAACTATATGACAATGGTTTTTATACATATATACATTATAATGGTTTTTACACATATATTTTTTATATCTACTTGTAATACCAGGAAAAAAATTAAATGCAGCCTGAGTTCCATGATTGTTTTTGGAACATGGAAACATGGATCATTTCACACTGCTACTGGTCTAATTAGAATCAGTGATCTATGCTAAGCTATGCTAAAGGTGCTATTATCACCTGATCTGGAGTAAGCTGAATAGTTTCCAAAAAAAGGTTAAATAGCTACGTATTCTCTCCTGTTTTATAAGATAAGTAGTCCTTTAAGGTATGCCATTTTACCTTTAGTGCGGATTAATCTAAATGGTACTCAGTGTAGATTAGAGTGGAATACTCTCAGTGTGTGTACGCGTGTGTGTGTGTGTGTGTTGGTGTGTTTGCGGGCATGCTAAAGAGCCCATACCTGGAGGGCTTTCATTTTCTGGTTGTTCTGGTTGGAGAGGGTCTGGAAGCGAGCCAGCTCTGCCTGGCTGTAGACGCTGCGCTGTTTGAAGTATTTCACCAAGGCTTTGTGCATCCTCTCCTGCAACAAAGAAAGCTGGAGGAGAAAGAAAGAGAGATGGAGAGAGAAAAAGAAAGAAAGAGAGAGAGAGAAAGAGAGAGGGGGAATTGGTAAGGCAGGAGAGGAAATTAATGGCAGTGTTCAAGAAGAATGATGGAGGGGAATAGAGAAAGCAGTCAATAGCCCATTCTGCAGTACACGGGGCTGACAGGAATTTCACAGTCTCTTGCTCTCTCTGCCCACTCATGTGCACTGGGTGGAAACCAGTCACATCTGGCTGCCAGGATGGGGGGTTAATTTTCTCTAAATGCTTCAGCGGGTTTGTTCTAGCTCAGGCAAACTCGCTGACTGCAAAGCTGATGAGTAAAAGATTTCGACTTCACTCACTTTAACTTTATACCAATCCCCTCCAGACATATTTTACACATACACCAAAAGTCATGAACCCCCCGCCGAAACAAGAAATTATTCCGAGTACAATAGGAAAAAATGAGTGTGAGTCAGTAAGTGTTTGTGTGTGAGCGACAGAGATTAGAGAAGAAAGAAAGCATGCTGCTCTCTTTATTATTTGTGCAGTTTTCCAGAAAAAAAGGGGGTTTCGATTCCGAGGGATGTCGTCCCTTGTTTCGCCCCATCTCTTCCCTCTTCTTTTAAGCTTATCATTGCTTGGCAATGTGTTCTTCGAAGCATGAAAAACTAAAGCGAATTAGCTCTGCTTTTTTACTGAACGGGAACAAAAACATCTTTTATGGCGCTGTTTCAAAACCTGTACCATCCAATTAATTCCTAGAGAAACTATAGTTACACGAGTGTGTTTAGAAATGGCCATGCTAATGTGATTGAGAACTGCCTCCGATGAATAGATGTTTGTTTGGAGACTATCCTTGTTTCCTGTTTGATAAGTGTTCATGTCTCAGATGTAATATGCCCACAAATCCTGCCACCAAGCTTTATTTCCAAGACTGCAAGTTCTAGGCCTAAGATTTGTGAATCTATCCACTGCCAGGGGGCGCTCTAGCTCTAACGCTAACTGACACATATGATAACCTAGATGGGATAGAATGATAAAAAGAAGACTTAGGATCTTAAAAACAAAGGTATGAATCCCTTCATTTTGTTGAATATTACCTTTGTTATTGTACCAGTTTATGAGCCATTCCACCAAATGGGTGCCATTTCTGTACCTGGGACCTTATATGTATAAATCAGCATAAAAATTGCTTCATAAATACTTTTTATCATCGAGCATACTTTTCTTATAGCAGTTTTAAGCTAGAACGTTTAAAATACACTGAAACAGAACCTTTCTTTTGCATTTCAAATGTTTCAAATACATTTATTTACACAAATATTTATACTTATATTTATAAACTGCCAAAAGTCAGTTTTTCAGCAGAAAGTGGCATCACTTGGATGTTTAGAAGGCCAGGGAAAGAGCAATGGTATGTTTAGTCAGTTTCTTATTTACTTATTATTTGATGATTTGGGGATTTTTGGGATTCAGAGATTTAATTAGTTTAGTGTAAAAATTAATCATGTGCACCTGTGGCTATTGAGCATGTAATTTCTACTTCTTTGCTAAAAACTATATAAATAGTAACAAGAGGGCTAGTAACAAGTAAAAATGTGTTCCTTTTGGTTTGCCTGTTGTTATTACTATTTAAAGGCAGGTTAGGCAGTTTCTGAGAGCCAATGTTTACACTGAAATTTACCAAAACAAAACCCCATTTGGATAGCTGTGCAATGCAATTACTCCAGTGACTCTGTAACCATAAGCTCCTTATGACTGACTGGAGAGTTGTGACAGCCAGACTGTTATCTAAAACATTTTGAAAACTTGCCCTAAAAGTATTTTAACCACCTGGGGATAAAAGTCTCTGGACGCACTGGTGAGTGTGCCAATCACACTTTTTAAAATTAGTTATGAATGATGCGACCCGCTTATCGTCTGATTTGTATTTTAAATATAATGTGTAAGTTTAAAAAAGTTTTCAACATACTATGCAAGGTAATTCAAATAAAAATCATCTTTTCAGTTCCATTTTACAGAACCCAAATCAGTGCCATCTAGTGATGAAAAGAAAAGAAGGGATATCCTTTGAAAGTACAATACCTGTGATATGGCTCGTGTTTTTCTACATTTACAAAAAGAGTGCAATGGTACAAAACAGTGCTTTGCCTATTTTTTTGATACAATGTTCACCGGAGGGTCGCCGTTGACTTTCCTGGAGGGTGTTTGCAAGTTCTCTCCATGCTTGCGTGGGTTTCCTCTGGGTACTCCGGTTTCCCCCACAATCCCAAAAACATGTTGTTAGCTTAATTGAATAATCTAAATTCCCCTTAGGTGTGAATGTGTGAGTGAATGTTGCCCTGTGATAGACAATAGCCCATTGTGCGCTGGACCCCTGTGATCCCGAAAAGGAAATAAGCGGGTTGGAAAATTAATGAATGAATTTTAGAGCAAATTGTAGTCATAAAAATACTCAAAAAGGCCCTGGGCTTCTAAGGGTTAAAAAAACCTGCAGTGATGTTAGATTTCAAGGCCCATGTCCGTGTATAGGTCTTAATTTAAATTACATAAAATTGCTAGTTTTTTACAATAAAGCCTCAAAATAAGCCTAATCCACTCTTTTACACAATATACCTGCATATCGCTTGTTAAATTATTATTAAAATATTTTAATAGTTATAAATCTGTTATTAATGTTAATCCGTTGTACATTTTCTAACAGATAGTATGAATTTGATGATTCTTCAGGTGTCGTCATGATCCATAGGGGGTATATTTTCAGCCCTTCCTCTTATTTTCCAGTTTCAAGGGTCAATGGAGTAGGCATAAGGGAAGAGCTAAAGGGCAGGGTAAGTGAGAGTAATTGAACTTAGCTTTTATCCACTGGGTTTTAAATAACATCTGCCAACCTTTTGCAGCTATAAAAGCTTTAAACATGTTTTTTTTTAAATTGACTATTCTTCCAGAAGCTTGGCACTAGAGGTCAGAAACCAATGTTGGTTTAGAATTCATTTTGACTCTCTGCGGGCAAGAAAAGTTCTTCCTCACCAATGGTTTTTGGTACGCAGTCATGTTTTGGAACAGGAAGGGGACCCTCCAAACCTTTTGGTATAATGAAGTCCTTCCCTGCGATGGACAGGCGACCTGTCCAGGGCGTACCCCCGCATTTCGCCCAATGTGCGCTGGAGATTGAAGCCCCAGTGACCCCGAAAGGGAATAAGCTGGTTGGAAAATGAATGAATGAATGAAGTCCTCCCATTAAAACATTGGGTGTATGTTCCCTATGCAATTTCAATAGTGCCCATGGGCTTTTGATGCCCAGCCCATCAAGTTCATACATTTGTTTTGTTAGAAAAATGCTCTGTGTCAACCAGTGGTGTAAAGTAATGAATTACAAATACTCAAATGACTGTTTTTCTCGGAAATTGTAATTTAGGGAATTACAATTTTTCTTAAATTTCTAGTTCTGTAGCTGTACTTTTACTGCACTACATTTCTTTAACCTGCCTTAACTACTTTATTGTTATTTTTTTAATGTATTTTTTCTAATAGGCATCTATTCTGTCCAATCAAATTGCGTATAAAGAAACGATTTCCCAAAAATATGAGCGATACCGATTGTAACCAATCCAATACCGTCACATCGATACAAGTAGCATAAATACAATTTATTTGGCAAGAACAGCTCGTGTATTTTCTTTAATAATTTCAATTTCCAGGAAAATAGTTGAATGTTTAATTATGTAGCAGTTATTCTCTCTCATGCTCTTTTTTCTGTTTTCTACTGTTTTACACTCTTTCTCTCTCGTTTTCTCAATTTCGCTCTTGCTCCTCTCTTTTTTCCTCTTTTTCACTATATCTTTCTCTCTTCCTTTCTCTTTTCTCTCCATTTTTATTTTTCTCTCCCTCTTTATTTACTTTTGCCCTCTCTATCTCATTGTTCTGTATTTTTTTGTTCTCTCGCTTTCAGTCTCTCTCTAACTTTCTCTCTTTTCAATATATCCATCTCTATTCTATTCTACTCTCTCTTTCTCCCTGTCCTTTCTTTTTTCTCTCTCTTTTCCTTCCAGCTCACTTACCCTCTCTCTTTAGGCTATCAATCTGTCTCTTTTCCTTCATTCTCTCCTTTTTTCTCCCTTCTTACCATCTCTCTTTTCCTTCTCTCTCCCTCTTGGTCTTTCTATCTGATTCTTTCTCTCTCTTTACTTCTCCTCTATTTCTATCTTGCTTAGAAACAAGAAAAGGGCTCTGACGTGAGCTACCTGAAATAATTTATAAGTGTAATGCTCACTATTCTTGAGTAGTTTTAGAAAAGCTACTTTTTACTTGTACTTGGGGTCGTAGACACTATAACTCTACTTTTTTTTACTTTTTTGGTAAATAAAGGTACTTTTACTTGAGTGTGATATTTCAATACTTTTTTCAGTACATACCGTGCATGTGTGAATATGTCAGATAAAGCGATGTCTGGTTGACCCTGGTGTAGTTTGGAGGTGGTGCGAGTGAAAACATGACTTTGCTTCGGTGACTTCTCCTTTAGCATCAACATGGAAGAAAAGGGACAACTGGGATCTATTTCTGTGGTGCAGTGTTTATTGGACATTCATTTGAAAAAAAAAACTGCCGTGTGTGTCCGAGAGCATTAAATTTTTCCTGTTTACTTCAAAATAGTGGCATCATGACGGCAAAAAGCTCAGGCTAGATTAAAATGAAAAATTCTTTGAGAAGGCAGACCAGAAGGTGGAGTTAGTGGACAATGAAAATACTTAATTTACACTTCTCCGTTGTGTTTACACATAACCAATAGCATGGCCTCTGTTTGCTTCCTCACTTGTGTTTTGATTTCCTGTCATAGGTCTTATTTAGTAGCTGCCATCTGACCATCTTTGTAACGGCTGAAAAACAGTCCCACAGATGGTTATAAATCGGTTCTCTTTCATTCAGTCACTCAATGTTTTGCTCTGTGTCATGGCAGAGAAGCCAAGATAAGTATGACGGCACTCTGGAAATACTCTGCTAACAAACTGATCAATCACAGGCATTGCAGTCTGCATTACAAAATTAAGTCCTGCTCCTGAAAAGCAACACCACACCATAATCGCCTGTCCATCAAACTGCACCGTTGGAACAATATAGTTAATATTTTTGTGATGTTCAGTATATTGAGCAGGTTTTCATGGATAGGTTGCGTCCATTGACTAATTGCTATAGAAAGAGGATGTTTTGGTCGAATGTATTTCTTTTATTTAGGTTAGAAATGATGACAACAAATACTTTTAGGGGGAATTATAATTTCTGAAAGTTGCTGCATTTCCTAGAATTCCTTTAAATGTGCAACATTTGGAATTTCGAATCTAAATGTACCGTTTTATATTGTTTGGTGTGGTTTAAAGTTAAATTTCAATAACTTTGCTCAAATTTAACATAGTAACCATGAAAAAATGATGGAGTTCACTGGCTCCAAAGCAAAACAATAACACACTGTACTTGACTTTGGTTTACAATTACCATGCAGAATCTATTTTTCATATTGAGATTTAATCACATAGAATAAATACAAATTCCATTCACACAACTCATAACATATCCTACACACAGCCAGTGCAGCATGAGAAAACCTTTCAACCTTGCTGAGCTTTCCTGAGAATCTACATTAACCTAGACATCCTCATGCAGTATACATGTAAAACTAAAAGCTAAACATCCTTTCTAAGAGAGGGAGACCGAGAGAGCTGAAAGAGTCTGGAAATAAACAACAAACTGTAAAAAGCTGAATAGTGAGTGAAAGAAAATCAGGCTTTGATCACGAGCGTGGAGAATCCCGTCCACAGGATTTGCTTTTGCATGCATTTCTCACTTGATAACATTCATGTAGTTAGATGAGGAGTTGTAGGAGTATTAGTCTTTCAGCGAACAAACAATGTGTCTCTTTCTTGACTTGAATAACAAATCATATTAAAATGATCTGCAGCGCAACAAATGCTTTATACTTAAACTGACAAATTATTTGTAGATCAGTATATCTAGTAATAATCTCCGAAGTAAAAGAGTAGCATGACTCTCTGCAGACTAATGTCATGCAATGCAAGGGACACAAAGCTTTTAAGCTGAGGTTGTAACTTTTTTGCCTCATTTTTTGGAGGATCCTCTGTACTTAATGAGACAAAAAAGTATAAATATTGGCTGTTCACAAACATGTAACTTTAATTTAAAACATTAAGAGTTTTCAAAAACACTAGTTTCTTGATTACCTTTTATTTTATAATTGTAAATTTAACCATTAACTGTTGGGACCAAAATGGGTTATGAAAAATAATTGATGTTGCATTGCTTCTTAGTATTGGGTCATGTGTTTTAGAAAATTAGCAAGAGTAGCCTGCTGACAAGACGGCTTTCTTGGAGGAGCTCTCAAAATGAGCATGGTGGAGTCTCTTGAGCAGAGCTGCTTACTCATCCCAGGATCAGAAATCAACTTCAACGTTGGTTCGAGCACATAAAAGCATTTGTGTGGAACATGAATGAAAATAAAGAAATTTAACTTTTTTATTTTCATCCATTTAACTTTTAGAAGACTCTGCATGCACCGGTGCCAACTACACCAGCTGTTTTGAAGTACACTTATAGTTCTAATTTAAACGTTAAATATGTGTAGGTTTCAAAAAGGTAATTACCGGTAACTTTGATATGTTTGATTATAAATAACATAATCTGCAACGGAATTCAATTAAAAATGTGAGATAATGCACAATTGTCTTTCAGTTTCATTTTACTTCATAGTTTCATCATATCATACTTATGTTTATGGAACAAACTGCCATAAATGAACTATAAAGTCTTTAAAATATAAATCATTGAAAAAAAAATGCATACAGGCTAAAAAATGTAAACAAAAGCAAAATATCTTGAAAATATCTCTAACACTAAGTGGGTTTCAAGCTGTTATACAGTGTTTGGGCATGACTAATGCAGTCCACTCTGTAGATACACACTACCTGTGATGGATACCAGCAAACCCACCCATGCCTTGGTGATGGACGTACATGTCATATTGTCATATTATCATTTTCAAACATGTTCCTGCAACCCCCCCCACCCCCCCCCACCCACACACACACACACACCAGAGCAGCACTGTCATGATGCTTATCTTCTGATTAGATTACAGCATTGGCCTCTAGCTGACTGCCCAACGAAAACCAAACACTTCCGACGCTATAGTACGCAAGCTCTCCGTGATCGCTGTTTAGCATGCCTGCTGTCTATCTCTGATGACAAGATAGGCAACCACATCATTCATTCATTTATGAAATCGCCTTGAAGGACACTGATACACACACACATCAAAAACATGGAGGATTGGTACCTGTTTGTGGTCCAAGATGCAGGCCTCTGCTTGATTTCTTTTGTTTACTGCACACACCACTTCCTGTTTGGCCATCATAAGCGCTTTCTGGAGATCTTGGTACTCTTGCGCTAACTTCACATTGTCCTTTAAGGGTTTTTGTAGGCTAGCCTTAAAGAGATGTGAACAAGACATCATTATGTTGAACATTTTACACACGCATTGTTTTGAACAAGACACACACACACACGCGCACACACACACACAGACTTTATAGAGTTTGCGTATTTTGAGAATATTTGATCTAAATTTTCTGATCATTTATTTGCTTGAATTGAAAACCTTTGTAGAAACAAGCCTTTCATTTTGCCACTAAACTTAAAACTAGAATCTTAAAATAAGAATTTTTGACTCAACGTACTTCAAGAAAATTACGGACGTCTTATTTTACGAAATTAACATTAAGTTCTGATAAAAACACCCTACTCAGAACAAGAAAAAATGGTTGAATATAGTTAAAATCGTCTTTGATAAAACAAAAAAAAATCTGACAATGTGGTAAGCAAATATGACTTTGCAAGAAACAAGAATAAAATGCTTGTGCAAAAGAATCCTAAAACAAGGAAGTTAGTTCTGGTTTTAAGTTTTATGTATGGCAATGATTAAGCACAAAAATCAGCTTTTCATTAAATGTGTTCATTCACTACATAAAAATAGAGATCTGTCATATTATATAGATTATTTTATATGTTTTAAGATTATTTTTAAGCACAAATGCCCAGTTTTTCTTAATATATTAATTATAAACAATTATGTAAAGCTTATAAAAAAGAAAATCAGTTTAATTTTAAGCTATAAAATGTAGTTCTAAGACTCTACCATATTTCTTGGTGCTCGGTACTAGGGCTGGGCGGTATGCCAATATTTATCGTTACCGTGGAATGAAATATAAAATAATTTCTTATTCAGTGTAAATAAGTGGGTGTGGCCAACTCATGTGCTTTATGCGTGAGGCTGAGACCAGTCAAACCACTGAGGATATTCAGGTTGTAAAAATATGGAAAAGGAGAAATGTTTAGAAGAAGAAAACACTTGTTTTGAGAGTTTTGTCTATTTCTAATCTCCATCAGCATTTGTTGCCAGCTAGACATTCAAATCCAGTCAAATTTGCTTGCCCCATTGGCAGATTTTTTTCTCTTGATCTAGAAAAAGTTTAACTAGATTAGAATTTTTTAATCTAAAGGGTGCTTTTTGCAGGGGAGAATATGAATAAGTTTAAAAGTATTCAGAACCACCATTGAGTTCAACCCTTCATAGTTGTGAAGATGTCTTCCTTCGTTCGCAACATATCGGTTTTGAATCTACTGGAAACAAATGGTGATTAAATGAATCATATGCTATTTTGCAAGTGTTCTGAAGCCATGCGGTTGCTTTACAGAGGAAGAGACTAGAATGTAAGTTATTCACTGATAATCTTTCCCTCCAGTGGACTGTTAACCTCTCTGACCGGATCAGTGAATCAATGAGTTAAACTGAAGAACTGGATTCCTCTGATTCATGAACAAATCATTCAGTTTAGCGAACTGGATCAACTGATTCATTAAAATATCTGATTCAAAACAATGAATAGTTCTTCATGAGGCTTTTATCACAATGGTCAAAGATGCAACAGGTACTTTCAAGCATGACAAAAAATATTTGTAAAACATACATTTATCACAACACAAATATTTTCTACTTTATTTTTTAGCAAGCTTATGATATGGGATGTCTATTCTGGACCAAGTCAGGCTTAGCTTTTAACAATTCTTATAGGTACACTTGCACAGTCACTGATTATAGTCAGGTGTATGATCAACCAATTACACATGCTAATGATCATCAAGTAGGTGGAACCCAGTTATGAGTTCAAAAACTACTAAAACTAAACTAAAACTACTAATAAAAACAGCTGTGTAGGAGGCTTAAAATTAGGTGAGGAACAGCCAAACTGTGCAGTTTCAGAAAGAGTTTTCTTGTCAAGATTGAGCACGGCAACTAAAGTATAGCTACACGACATCAACAGGGTCTCTCCGGGACAAAGATTGCAAAGCAGACTTTGGTTTCAAGATGATTTCAAAAAAAGAAGCAGGCAACACTGGGGATTGTAGACACTGTAGTTGGCCCAGTAAACTAGAGCAGCAGATTTATGAAACTTTAAGCTATCAACAATAAAGCAAAATTAAATAACCAGTAGCACCCATGTACTATCAATTACTGTTTGGGGAAGTCTGGCCAGAAATGGTCTTCAGTTTGTATGAAAAGGTACAGGTGTTCTGGATTCAAAATGTAAAATATTTGGGTGTAGCCGAAGGCAATTTCTTCATCAAAGGGCGGAAGACTGGTAGACTAATTCATTTCTGCAGGCAACAGTGAAGCATGTGGAAGGTTCCTTGGTCATATGGGGCTGTATTTTTGCAAATGGATTTGGAGGTTTGGTCAGGATTAATGGTGTTCTCAAAGCTGATAAAAGAGGCAAAACCACCAGGGAGGCGTATGATTGACCCCAAATTTATTTTGCAGAAGGGCAACAACCTCAAACACACAGTCAAAGACTTTAAGAACTATTTACAGCTTAAAGAAGAACAAGAAGTACTGGAAGTTTTGACATGGGCTCCACAGAGCCCTTATCTCAACATCATTGTGTGTTGAACGACAGAAAATCTGTGGTTAGTTGTCCTAGATAAACCATCTACCAAGTTCCAAACGGTTTATATGTGTACCTGGGTGGGAAAATGATTTTTTTTTTTTTATCACCTTCATTTACTGCATTTTTTTCATTAAAAAAATGTAATGATTGACATGATTGTTTCTTTGTTTGCGCCATTTTCACTGCCTAAAATGTATATACTATTTTATTGTTCCATCTATGTAGTGCTTCCTATTCGCCAGTAGAGGGAGTACTCAACTGAGATCTACTTTCAATCATCTCATCAACGACACAGATCACCTGCAGTTGGCTACAGAGTACATTACTAGTTTATTGTTTTTGTTCCATTCCCTGGAACTTTCTTGAGAACTTGCTAAGAACTGCCTGCCCTGATCTGTGTTTGTTTCACCTCTGTTGCCTTGTCAGCCTCAAAATGATCGACAACTGTCTGACTTCTCATGGAATAAGCCACCATAAATGGATTCCAATCTCTTTGCCTTCATTGTACCTTTTTATTTACTTTCATTGATTTATCAGGTTATTGTGGTTTTATTTAGTCTAATGGGTGTTAGCATTGTTTTTCATCTGGTTTGTACACCATCAAAAACTAAAAAGGCTCTTTCAAAGCACCAATATTGGCAATCATCCTGGACACAGAGAACCATATGAACAAATGACTATAAATTGCAATATGATTTACGCATCTCCACTAGTCCACTACCTCTGTGTCTGAGAGAGAGAGAGAGAGAGAGAGAGAGAGTGAGTGGAGGAGAAGGAGGAGGAGTTTCCGCTCTACCTGGGAACCAGGAATAATGAAGTGTGTCTTGGCAGTAAAAGGAGCCGGCGCTAAACTGATGAGTTGAAGCTATAGCTTTGAGAGTGGCAGTAAACATGACAAATGTCGACTATTGATTTAAAGCTTAATTACTGCATGCAGCGCTGACAAAAGACGCTTGACGCTCCTCACAAATGTAAACCGGACAAATTACACTTCATTGGCTGTAAGAAACTGATGGTGTCTGCACTTTGCATCCGAATGCTTTTCTCCTCACTGAGTTCAACGAATAAACAAGCAACATGAGAGGATGATGAGAGGAGAGAAAACAAAACCATATTTAGGGTGTGTGGAATGATGATTGTGAAACATAAACTTACACACACTTCTAAATAGTTATCATTTGTAGCAGAACATGACACATACAGGACAGAGAGTTACTATTTTAAAACCTCGCCCAATACAAAACAGGAAACAGTTTACCAGTGAAACAGATATTAGATATAGATCTGCAAACATTTTGAAAAAAAAAAGCTTAAATCAGTTAGAGAAAGTTTTTGTTTGATACTTACCGTAAGTAGATTTAAGATGAATTTTAAAAACCGTTAAATGATTGCTAGTGTAAATAGTCTGGTTGCTAAGGAGTGGTTGGTGAAATCATAAAGATATCATGGATGCTAGGGTAAACAGTCTGGTTGCTAGGGAGGGGTCGGTGAAATCACAATGATATCATGATTACTAAGGGAAAACAGTCTGGTTACTAGGGAGGGGTCGGTGATATCATACAACGCAATGATCGCTAGGGTAAATAGTTTGGTTACTAGGGAGGGGTCAGTGATACCATATAATGATATCATGGTTGATGGTGTAAACAGTCTGGTTGCTAGGGAGGGGTTGGTGACATAATAATATCATGGTCGCTAGGGTAAACAGTCTGGTTACTAGGGAGAGGTTGGTGATATCATGTAACGATATCATGGTTGCTAGGGTAAACAGTCTGGTTGCTGGGGTCATGTTATCATATAATATCATGATCACTAGGACAAATAGTCTGGTTGCTAGAGAGGAGTTGCTGACCAGACTACTTTGTCTGGTTGCTGATATCATGGTTGCTAGGTTAAACAGTTTGGTTGCTAGGGAGGGGTCTGTTCCTCCTATCACTATGGGTGATAGAAGCAAACCCTGTGGTGCCCCATACTATAAATTTGTTCTGCATTTATGACACAAAGCAGTCAGGGAGCAGTTGGGGAAAAGGGTGAGGTGCTCAAGAAGACCAGAGTTGTGGTTGATACAGGTGGGAGATCTTTCAACACTAGCCTCACCATCAACTCCCAGATAACTCATAAGCTATCCTTAGAATTGGTAATGAGGTTGCATGTAAACCAACAATGTGTCTACAATTTTCCAAGTTTAAGACAGATCTGTCAAAGTGGTTGCTGGGATAAATATTTTGGTTGTTAGGAACTGGTTAGTGACATCATATCCAAAATGTGAAATGTATATAAATACTGGTCAAAAACCCAGAGTACACCATGACAAGTCTATGGTAAATGTGCACAGAATAACAGTAGAATGTGCATTAAAGTGTTAACATGATTACCAGGATCTAGTTGAGAGAGGGTTCTCTATTTAAGACATTTGTAACCTGGCTGAATTGGTGTACCCTTGCCTTTCACCCAATATGAGCTAAAGGCTATATGATCCTAACTATAGAATACATAAGTAGGTTGGATGCACAAAAATCATGGTTGAAAATGGGATACAAAGAGAAATTGAACATGTAATGAATGAATTAGTGATAGAAATAGCATTTGAAAGACTAATTTTCAGAGATTGGGATGTATTATTATCTATTTTCTACTCTTAATGCGTGTGACATCTGAAGGCTGAGCCTCAGGTCAGTCTCAGGCATTCTTACACAGCCTGTCTATCACTTCAAGTGTACGGATCTTTGTGCTTTTATTGTTTCCTGTGAGCAGTCTCAACTTAGAGGTTCTCTGCTCTGTTGCCCTCAAGCATCTTAATGGCACACTGCCTCTCTGAGCGAGGACTTTTAATTCGCCTGCTGTCTCGCACCAACAACTTGTTTGGAGTTTTGCTGCTTCTGCGCGCATGGCGGATTAAGCCCCATTGCCTTTTCTTGTTTTGAACTAATGCATTCTTGATCACCGTTTAATGAAACTATATACCACATGGCGATTTCACATTAGATAAGCCATGTGAGACTTTCATCAGGCACCAGGCTCTGGCTGAGGCCATCATCCCCAAACTCTGCTCCCCCAATAAAGAGTACTTCCCCAAGACAATGAAGCAATGATAGGTGGTTTTCATGCAAAACATAACATATTATCTCCCATAACAAAATTGCAACTGAGTTCTGTGTGAGATAGATGGAGTGTGATTAGAGTTCGATATATTCTATAGTATTAAGTGTTAGGTGCAATAGAGTTGGAATGACAGGGTTTGTATTACATTTTATTTTTTCAGTTCCAGAAATATTAAAATCTTGACAGAACCCATTTAAATGTGAGTAACAGTGTGAAAGCTATGTTGCTAACCTCTGAAAGCCTCATGACGCTTTGGCGTTGAGTAAGAAGGTCTGAGTGTATCTGTGCGTGCTGAGACTTCCTTTTTTCGCAGGAAGTTACATCTCTTTCAATGTTCCCCATCACTTTTGTGGCTGTCCCATGTTTGAACACTACAGCCTTTGACAAAGACCTTAAAGAAACAGAGAAAAAACAAGACTGATACCAAAAAACTGTCTAATCCATGAAGACCAGTGGAAAAATAGATTGCTCACTAATTTTAACAATATCCCTCAAGAGTGATTGGCCTAATTTGATTTGAGGGTTATGTAACAAACAATGTCAGAAATCAATGTATATTTAATTGACTAAAGATGACTGGAGAGACAGATCTTGTGTAAAATGAACCAGAGGTTTAATAGAATAGTTTAGAAATAAGCACCTTTCTTTAGCAAACTGAATGGAACTGGTTTAAATCAAGATCAGGTCTGGAGCCTTCAATCAGAATGATGGGAACACAGGGAATTATGGCAAATAGGTGTAGAACACCTCAGGAGATGATAGTAGATTGCAGGTGAGCAGGAGTGTGGGTGAAAGGATTGTGGGATAAAATCTCAGCTATCAGGATCTCTGGAAGTGGGTATTCTAATCTCAATCTTCTTGAGGAGGAGACGTAGTAGACATGGAGAGGTCTTTAGGTGGCAAAGTGAATAGATAGGGAAAGTGATTGGTGCTATAATTTCTGTGGCACTTTCGGTCCTATATAGTGTGCCACTATCATTTCTGTGCCACTTTTCTGTGGCTCAATCAGTAGAGCAATGCAAATGTCATGCGTTCTAACCCCAGGGAAATTAATGGAATGTGTTTATTGTTTGAAATGTTTGAAACGCTTTGGATAAATAATTGGTTTATAGGGAGAACAAGGCGAGGGCCTACTGGAGTTCAAAGGTGGAGACAACTGGAAGGAAGACAGAAGAACTGGAACAGACAAGAGAACACTGGAGAGACCTGATTGAAGTATTTACAGTAGTTTATTTTTAAGATACATTGTGATACAAGAAGGTGAATGTATGTCAGTCGGGGCGTTTTGAAAGCATGTATGTGTGAGGGGTCAGGGGAAATGGCGATAAATACGAGTTTTTACTATAAATATAGCATTTTGAAAGTTATTAATGGTGCAGCTGTAATGTAGAGGGCTTAAATAATTATTGTAAATGCTATACCAGGGGGCATAATATGACACCTTTAACGATTGTAATCTTACTGTAACTCTTTGATGATATTTGGCAGAGTCGTGATGGTTCCCTCCATGAGTTCGGACTCCTGCTTTAACCTCTTTGTCTTGAGCTCAAGCCTCTTGATCTGGTGTAAAACCTCTTCAGATCTCACTGACATCTGATCAAGACTTTCCTAAATACATATGTATCAATGAACAACTGTATGTCTATATTTATTATGAACCATAAATCGTTTAGATGAAGAACTATTTTGTACCTTCTCAGAATGCAAACGTTGATGGTGATGTTTAGTTTTCTCCACTAAATCATCAGAGAGATTCCTGCATGCACTGTGCTTCTCCTTAAGCTTGGCTTTCAGGTGTTCAATAGTCTGAGGGCAGAGCACCTTGAACTAGCACAACTAAGGAAATTTTGCTTTTCTTTAATATCTTTGTTACTGAAAATATTAATACATGCTAAACCTTTAAGTAACTTCTAACTTTCTAATGTATGTTTTATGGTTTAAAATCTTAAATGCTTCCCACAAATCTGCAACAACGTCTTAAATAAGAACTGCAGCTTATAATATTCTTCACAGGGCTGAAAAGTTCATGTTAGTTTCCTGATTGAACACCATTATGGCCATGCTGCACCAATCAGTCACGAGAAGATGCCTCTGTGTTTTACCTGTGATTTCTCATTGAATATCTGTCTGAGTCGCTCCACTTCAGTCTCCAGCTGAGCGGTTGTCGAAGAAGAGATGTCGTGCTGTTTCTGCAGTGCACTTCTCACCTTCTCAGACTCTGCTTGTTCACGTTTATAATCCGCTGTATCTGCATCCAGATTACCCTGAACATCCAAACAATTTTACAGTCTCATTTAAAGCAAATACTTTGCATCAAAATTGATTATAATTAATGCACATTTAAAAAAAAACAGCATTTACCTTAATAAAATCTAATGTGGATTTTTCTGCCATTATCATTGTCTTCATTTTGTCGATCTCTTTCTGCATAAAAAATGATTGATGATTATTTGAAAAGTCCATTGTTACATTTTGATGAATTTGAGTCGAAAGGTGTTTTCTTTAGCACAAAAGTAGTTTGAGGAAATTACCAAACACAACAATTTAAAATATAATACAGATTTTAATATTTAAAGATTTCTTTTCAATTATTTTTACCCCAAAACGTGATAACTCCATGGAACATTTTTTCACAAAAAGCCCGAAATCCAAGGCATCAATATTATTTTTTTTCTTTTGTATTTTTATTATTATGGACATTCTATATAATGTGACAGAAATGCATAAAAATTATGATTTGGCACTACCTAGTTTTTTTGTTTTTAAATCCCGTTTATTACATTTTGGAACCACACTTTTCATTTATACTATATTAACTTTCTTCAAACACAAGTCTTTAGAGTTCCATAAAGACACTGACTTGTGTATAGTTTATTGTTTAGCTCTGTTTCACACATAATTTCTTGTATTAGAGCATTTGACAAAACTTGGAGCATGTGCAATGACAGGGTGCTTTAACCCTCGGTTCATGTGTAGGTTAAAAAATACAATGTGTAGGTTTCAAAAAGTTTTTAATTTTGATAAATTTGTTTTTAAACAAACCTTACAAGAATTCTGTCATATTTGCATTTTAAATCAAATAAAAATGAGAGAAAATGTGCAATCGTCTTTCAGTTTCGATTTGCAGACCCTAAATCAATGCCATATCAGTGCCAAAACTAAATAACTAAATAACCCTTAGAAGTACAATACCTGTGATGTGGGCTTGTGTTATCAAAACTCTGGCACAAAATAACACACAATGGAACAAGAAGTGCTTGGAACATTGTTTAAGGTTTAGGAGAGGTTTGCTTGTTTTTGACCTTGTCTTTGCTTTTAGGCTGTATTTCAGAATTTTTGTTTCTTCTCAACATTTTACATTTTTGTTATAAAACATAAAAAACGTTTTTTACATTTTCCAGTTAAAAAAATGACAAAAATGAACTACTCTGAATTGTACTTTTTGTACAATTTCAGGATTGTTGTGGAATTAATGTCAGTGTAATGAAAATTGTAAAAAAAAAAAAAAAAAAAAAAGGAGCTGGGATTGTACAAAAAATTTATATCAAGCATTGCCACAAAAAAACTGTTTTAAAGATTATTTATTAGAGCAAATTGTAAAATATTAAATAGTAAAGTGATTTCACATAATGCAATTAATAACACAAATTTTGTTTGATGAAATCCTCTCATCTCCATCGCATAAATACATGTGCCCCTTACTGCTGGTTTTCTACAAGTTTGTTTTGTTGGTTATGAATCAACTTTGTAAAATAACCACCCTAACTTAAAACTGGAATACTGTTTTCTATTATGATGAATTTAAAGTGTCTCTGACCCGGGTCCTCATGTCCTCCAGGAAGCTCTGACGTTCCAGACGCTCCAGCTCTCCTTTAGTATCACCATGCTGAACAGAAACCTTTTGAAGCTCGTCTTTGACTGGTTTCCACTGTTTCTCACTCAGAACAATCTTTAGCTTGATATGCTCCTGATCAATGGCTATTTTCCGCACAGTCTGCTTGCTAAACAACAGCAGAAAACCATAAAACAAGCATCTTTAATCTTGCATATGTAGCATAGAGTAGGGTTTAATGACTGTAAATAAGTTATTTTCAAGTAAACTAGTAAGCAATCAAAACGTTGACTATTTTTATTGATGTTATCTTTATTTTTGTATTCCTTTATTATTTATTTGGATCTTTAATTTGTTAGTGGGGCTATGAACCAAAAATCACAAATAAGAGCTGATGGATCAAGGATGGATGGTTTTAACTTAAAAATGTACTTTACTGGTGGCAACTTTAGGAAAAGATTTTGTGTAAACGGTCTTGGGATGTAGGAGACTGAATAAGCCCCTAACAACTAAATTCCACTTTTAAAGATGGCTTTGAGATGTATCAGAAGAATATGCCCTGTTCCAAATATTGTTCATTCTTCATCCACACAGCTATTATCTAATTTTAGAGGATTTACAAACAATAATATTTACAAACAACGATAATTTGGAGGTGTTTGTTCTTTTTTGTCTCTGGACAAGGATGGTTCAGCTTTGAATGTTGTATTTTTCTGTCCATACTCATTCACAAATGCTGTGTTTGTTAAAGAGATAACATGGACCCGTCATATTCTGGACACTCATCAATAAGCTCATCCATTTTTAATATAAAATTCTTCTTTTTAAAGATATGTTAAATATGTTTTTTGGAAAAAAAGAAAACCAGACACACACTTGCTTCAGAAAATGTTACAAAGCTTATTTGTGTATTTATCAATGCTATAGTTTGAACTTTAACAGTGTGGTAGAAATGTTCTTAAAATATGTAACCGAGAAAATTTATTGAAAGTCCAACAAAACAGCATGAAAGGAGAAAAGAGTGTGTGTGAATTGATGTTTCTGTTTACTGCAAGGACACCAGACTAAAAGGTCCTTTAACTGGACTTTTATTCATGCCGTTATTTTCTGCCTTTTCATAGTTTTTCCTCTGTATTTACTTGGTCATGTGATCAGAGTTCTGTCACATGATCGCTTATTCTGTTTCCCACTGTCCAGCCCATCAGGCTTTATTACTCCCTAAGTGTTATTCTGTGTATATACTCCCGTGCCTTGTGTGCTTGGCACGGAACCATTGTTGATCACTAAGGATCGTAGTCCTGCATTCCAAGTCTTCCATGTGACTATAGTCAGCTCGTGAACAAAGCCTTGTCATTCGTTCATTTCGTTTAGATTATTCCTCCTCCTTTGGATACGTCTTTTGTTATTCGGGTTTTATTTCAGTTTTTTTGTTTTATTGTGTTTATATTACTTGTTTTTGTGATCAGTAAACTATAATACAGTGTTTCTTAACCATGGGGCAACGGCCTAATCTCGGTCCGCGAGCGCCGACTAATGGGCCGCGAAAAAAAATCTGTTCTGAACGTGTGGGCCGCGAGGGCCGCGGGACCTGAATGGCGCTTACTAGCACTTGCTAGCAGTGAGGCATCAGTCAGGCGTTGTGGTATACGTCAATAGAGCCTCGGCCAAATAAGCATGTGGCTCTTTGCCTTATTTCATTTTAGGTTTTTTTTTTAAAAAACAAATATTTAATGATATTAATAATAAAATTTATTTGGAAGATTGGGTGTACTTCTTGCGAGCATCAATAATTGCTGACGCACCACGTCTCGCGCTGCTGCAGTTTCCTGTGCAAACGCTGGGAGATCTGATTGATGGTAAGACATACCAATGTTCTCTCTGTTAATACCGTTAACTTTAAAGTGGTCTATTTCGGTCAAAACTTGAATTAAGGGGATATTGTTGTTTTGGTTCTGTTGAGTTGAGCCGGCTTCACCGTTTCGTTCTTGCTATACTCGCTCCAATACAGAGTTTAATAAAAGAGCCGTTGGACAGCCGCAGGACCATGTTGTTTCTTGGACTCCAACTTATCTTGGAGTCTTACTGAGACCAAAGCTCGCAGCAGACTCAGAGCATCTCTGGAGGCTACTTTAAGAGTGAACCTTTCCCCCATTCCACCCAGACTGGATTTGATCATGTCTAAGAGACAGGCCCAAGTCTCTCATTAAGAGGTAAACATGAAATGTGATTTGTAGCATGTTAAAAAACAGACTGTTGTTAATTTGTCACAGATTTGGAGAGAGACACATGGTACAAAAGTTAACACTACTAGTTTGTCAAGTTCATCAGCAGGTTGCACTCTATTTAAGTGTCATTTACTGTTTATTTCATTTTAAAATATTCCATTTATTTCAAAAATTCTTGAAAAGACAGTTTCTTCCCAACTACAAACTCATCTATCTTCCAATAACCTGTATGATCAATTTCAATCTGGTTTCCGCCCCCTCCACAGCACTGAAACAGCCCTCCTCAGAATCACTAATGACCTCCTCCTCTCTGCCGACTCAGGTTTACTATCCATTCTCCTTCTACTTGATCTTAGTTCGGCCTTTGACACAATTTCTCATTCTATCCTTCTCAACAGACTCTCTTCAATTGGCATCTCTGGTACAGCCCTCTCTTGGTTTCATTCATATCTTTCTGGTCGCACTCAGTTCATTCAACTCAAATCATTTACCTCTCATACTACCCCCATCACCACAGGTGTTCCCCAGGGTTCTGTCCTTGGTCCCCTCCTTTTCATCATCTATCTTCTCCCCCTCGGCCACATTTTCCGGAAACACCATATTCACTTCCACTGCTACGCGGATGACACCCAGCTCTACATCTCCACCGAACCTAACTCCTCACACCCACCATCATCCCTTGTCAGCTGTATCAATGAAATTAAATCCTGGTTCACCTCAAACTTTCTCCAACTCAATAACAATAAAACTGAACTTCTTCTGGTAGGCACTAAATCTACCCTTAGTAAGACTAAATATCTCTCCATTCCTATCGGAATGGCTCCACCATCTCTCCCTCCCAAGAGGTTAAGACTCTGGGTGTCCTCCTTGATAGTACCCTCTCTTTCAGATCTCACATAAACAACATCACCCGCTCTGCCTACTTCCACCTCGCGAATTATCCATCGTCTCCGTCCCTCCCTTACTCCTCAGTCCACTGCTATACTTATTCACAGTCTCGTCACCTCCCGCCTGGATTACTGCAGATCTCTTCTGTTTGGTCTCCCACGAAAATCTCTCCATAAACTGCAACTGGTTCAGAACTCAGCTGCTCGCATTATAACACGCACACCACCACATCACACCCATTCTACAACAGCTCCACTGGCTCCCCATCACACACCGCATTCAATACAAAATTCTTCTCCTCACATTCAAAGTCATCCACAACCTTGCACCTCCATATCTCGCCGATCTCCTCTCTATTGCCAGACCTGCTCGCTCTCTCCGCTCTTCCTCCTCTCCTCTACTCTCTGTCCCCTCTGCCCGTCTTGTTACTATGGGGAGCAGGGCTTTCAGTCGCTCTGCCCCTCAGCTCTGGAACTCTCTCCCTCCTGACCTCCGCAACACTGATACACTCCCACGTTTCGCATCTCAAAACTCATCTTTTCAGATTGGCCTATTCCCCTTAAATAATAACTGTGCTGTTCTTAAACTCTCACTGTTTTGTTTACTGTTGTATCTTTTAGTGTTTTTAAATTTTAACTGCACTTGTTGTAAGGCGACCTTGAGTGTCAAGAAAGGCGCCCAATAAATAAAATGTATTATTATTATTATTATAAACTTATTTTAAGTGTGCTTGCTTTATTACCACACAATTTTATTTATCAAAATGCCTTATAAATATTTTTCTAATTTGTGCTAAGCATGACAACTGTGATTTAACTGTTCAGTGTGAAAATATATATATATATATTTTTTTTTACTTTAATTTAAAGAATACTTTAAAGATTTTACTTTAATAAACCATAAAATGACTTGATTTAATTATTAAACACAAATCAAACAAGATGTGGATCAATTTACATTAACAAGTTATTTGAATGGGCCTTGAATCACGTTGTACAGGGAAAATTGGGCCCCAGTGTCAAAAAGGTTAAGAAACTCTGCTATAATACATTTGGCTTTCAAGCCATCAGTTAATTTGGAGGATTTTGATGGTTGATTGCAGGTTTGTTGTTAACATGAGAACATCTGTGTTACAAGTTGAATGAAATGAAACAAAATGAAATAAACAATCAGATTTTGAATTTAAATAGTTTCTTTGACTTGAGTTTACATTGATTATTGACATTTTACATTTCCAAAAGGTATTTTAGATATCCAAAAAGTTTCAGTATTTTAATTACAAATAATGCCAAACAAATGTGCGATAAATTAGTTAAATTAGTGACAGCACTAGTTTTTATGTATTTTGTGTTTTTATATTTCCCTTTTCGAACTTTTGTTTTCTGTAAAGACGTTAAGTGTAGGGAGATAGTGGGACGCTCATTTAACTCTGCGGTGGTGGCACATGGCTCTTGAGTAATCCCGAATCTGCTTAAATACTGAAAAGCTTTAAAAAAAGTACTAGTTCATTTTTATAATTTGTGTATTACATGATTTGTGAAAATTAAAAGTTTTCAAAATGGGGAAATTATATTTGTGTATCCCTTCATTCTATATATTTGTTATTTATTCCTAAGTGGTAAAAGTATGTGTGGTCAGGAGAAACACTTTTTTTCTATCGTCAGTTTTAACAAAGACACGTAATTTTTCCTAATTGAATAGTTCATTCATTCATTTTCATTAAGGTTATTAATGAAATTCATTCATTTTCATTAAGGTTATTAATAGGTTCTTATTCCCTTTCGGGGTCACGGGGGTCTGCCGGTGCCTTTCTCCGAGAGGCGGGGGTACACCCTGGACAGTTAGCCAGTCCATCACAGGGCAACATTCACACACACATGCACACCTAAGGGGAATTTAGATTATTCAATTAACCTAACCGCATGTTTTTAGGGATTGTGGGAAACCGGAGTACCCGGAGGAAACCCACGCAAGCACAGGGAGAACATGCAAACTCCTTCCAGGTAGGTCACCGGCGAGCCTCGAACCGACAACCTTGCTACCCACTGCCCCACTGTGCCGCCCTAATTGAATAGTATAATGAAATTATACATACATTCACCACCATTGGGTTACTATAGATTTTTTTAAATACCTGTATTGCTATTAACTGTGTCAAATATATGCAACCATTTTGCTTGATCAAGAATTGAACACAAAGCCGGAGAACATCCTGGAAGTAAAAGCACCAGAGATTCTTGATGTTGTCACTTGGAGCTGCTCCACAGCATTCTCTATTTAGCCCCCCACACACACCTACACGATTTTAATGAAGTGGAATTAGAGTTGTCGCATGATTTCATGAAATGATCTGCAGAACACAGACTCAGTGTTGATCATTATAGAATCCACAAAGACTCAAACAACAGACCAGTGAACCACGAGACACTTCCAGCACATTCCTCATACTGTTGTCATTCACTTCTGCATATCCAGCCTGGAAGGATCTTTATTAGGAGCCACTGCTGTACATCTAGATCCGATTCATCTAGCTTCTCCTGATATACTCCTGGCATGTGTGTGGAGAACATATGTCTCCACAGATGTAATGGAAGGCATGGTAAGAGTATTTTGAGCACAAGTTGATCAACTTTATTTCCAGGAATATATTTTGTTGCATGAAATGTATCATTCACTTTGAAACAAACAGTTAATGCATTCAAAAATCTGAATTAGTTGTGACTGGACTAATTATACAAACTTTTAATATCTGTAAAATTAATATTGTACATTTTTGCTGAGGAAGACAAACCAAATGTAAAATTAGCTGAGAGCTTATAACACCAACTTTGCATATTATTAATTAAAGAGGTCATGAGATTGTTTTATTGTTAATAATATGTTGTTCACATTGGTCTGGTTGTATGGGAAATGTGATTCTTTTACTCAAAAAGTGACTATTTAAAAAAAAAATCACATTCAATCTCTTTATTTTCTAGCCCATGCTGATTCCAGAAATGGACTGAGATTTTCAGTCATAAAACTTTGTAACTCCCCAGTTAGTCACCTATTGGTTACTGATTTGCATACTCATGATCTGTATGCAGTCATGGGTTATGTGGAAACCAGTACACGGGCATCTGTTACAGAGCAAGTTTGCAGCCTTTATCTGTGGTTTGGTAAATTGATTGGTATTAACTTGGAATTAACCAACTACTATTTTATCCAGCAATACAGAACATAAAGTTTTACTTTGAAATTACCTTCAAACACATGAAATTATGACTTTATGAATTAAATCCTGTAGCACAAACCTCTCATTGGTCCTCCGCTCTACATCTTGGATTTCAAATTCAAGGTCTTTATTTTGCTCTCGCAAAATTGATAATCCATGACCCTTCTGGTGTAAGACTGAATCCAGTTCAGAGAGATTGTTTTCACCTTGCTGTTTCTGATCAACACATTTAAAAGGTAAAAAAATAAGTTAACCAGGATTTCTGGGAATGTCTACGTTTGAACTTTCCAAAAACCTACACAACAATAGAGTTCATCCCCATTTTTACTCCATAACTGCTGATAAGCAGGAGTTCGGCTGACAATTGAGTACAAAAAAATAAAAATAAATAAAACTACAACTTAGGAACTATTTCACATTTTGCTAAAAAAAAAAAAATCATTGTATAAAAGAACCGTGTAGACATGATGCATCCTACACAGAAGAAATGGAAGTGTTATTTTAACTTTTTTTTTAAGTTTTATTTTAGACTATGTCCCACTATCTTTCCTCATAAAAGCTTAAACTGTGGAAGTACACTGTGTAGACTAAAAAAGTTTTAGGTAGATGTGAAGAAAATCAGAAATATCAATAATGATTGTTTATTTTTGTTAATTTATGCAATGCAAAGTGATTAAATGTATTAAAAATCAAAGTAAAATCAATAGTGTCAGTTCATAGAGGTACACTCGGACAAAGCTAGGGATTTTGTACAATTACATAATAAGGTCAATGATGCAATGAACTAAAAATCACCAATGGCAAACGTAGATTAAATCCCAGTCATGAACTGCACCAGAAAGGAGCTGCTGTGGTGGAGGCTTAAAACTGGGTACAGAACAGCCAAACTTTGCAACCAAGATGAGGTTAAGAGGGCCATTGGCTCTTTTGAAGAACTACCAAGAAGCAGGCAAAGTTGAGGATCTTAGACGTAATGGTCAGCCTAGGAAATGTAGTGCAGCAGTTGTAGGACACATCAAGCCAATTACCCTTTGGCTCATTACTGGGAGAAACCAGGTACACTCATCTATAGTCCAGAGGGGTCTGGCGAAAAGAGGTCTTCATGAAAGAATTACAACCAAAAAGGGCTAATTTTGATGTTGGAACAGAGCAAAGTATAGACAAAAAAATAGGAACAGGAAGGCAGACAATGGTAGCTGATGTTCTGGATTTTGCAGTAGCAGAAGGCAGTGTGTTTGTTAACCTACTGGAGATCGGTGAAGCATAGTGAAGGCTCCTTAAATGTTGGGAACTGCAAGAAATGCAGGAAATACAGAAAGATACTGATCCATCATGAAATACCTTCAGGGAGGAGTATTATTGGCCCAAAATCTGTTCCTCGTCCATTATGAGCTATCTTCAGCATAAAAAAAGAACAAGAAGTACAAGTGGCATGGGAGTCATTGAGTGTGTCTGGGATTACATGAAGAATCAGAAGGATGTGCGAAAGCTACATTCGTAGAAGATCTGTGCTTAGTTCTTCTAGATGTAGGGAACAATAAGAATAGCTGTTGTTTTAAAGGAAAATCCTAATCACACCAATTACTGATTTGATTTAGATTTCTCTTTTGTTAATTAAGACTTTTTACGCACTACTGGATAACCCAGACTACACTGGGCAAAAGTCAGGCTGACCATTTGACGATTGTTCTATGTTCTAAGTATTAAATGACCATCAGAAAAGTAAATACTAGAAATACAGAAATGCAAGTATGCCGTTTTAAATGCAAAAAAAAAAAAAAATGGGACACAGAACACAAAGATGCTAGTTTTAAAGCCATTAAGTAACCAAACCTACTGGTGTGTGAATAGACTGCAAACAAGAACATTAATACGGAACCATTTATTTTGACAACTTTTCCTTTAAAACAACTATGATCATCACACCTTTAACGCTGAAACACACACCACCACCTTCAGTCAGAGCAAACCTCTCTCTAGTGGAAATTTTGTAAACTTTTAAACTCTGTTGAAGCAGAACGGCATAAAAATGCAAGAATGCAGATTTTGGAGTGAACAAACAAAGTGCTAGGGAAACAAGTGAGCGCTCTGCGGATCATTCGCTCAAGCGTGCTGTAATTCTGTGAAATCACGGCTCAGACAAAATGGAGGCTCTGAAAGAATGAACAAACTGATCGTGCAAGGAATCATGGGTCTTTCCTGCCCTCCAGAGGACAAGAGCATTAACCCCATGTAGAGATGGTGTGAAAAACTGTGATGTGCAGTACTTACAGATGTCTCAATTTGGTCTTGAAAATGCGTTACTTCATTCTTCATCGATGTTAATGTGTCTTGGCTATCAGACATTTTTGCTTTTAAAATATTGACCTAAAACATGAAAATGAGGTTGGTATTGAGACTCACTGGATCAATATTGAATAAAACCGATGAAATAAACATCACATTACAACACATTTTTAATTTATTGAATCCAATAGAGCTTTAATTACAAATTAACAGTATAAAAGTGGGGCACATTGCAGAAATGAGCAGCTTTCAGTGTTGAAAAAGAATGCGTAAAATTCAAAACAGATAAACGAGATGGCTAAGGTTTGTACATAAACTTTGATTTTGGCTTGTAAAAATGCATATTAAACAATCAGTGTAAATAAACTAACTCTCATGTTTCTATGAGTTTCCAAAGTTGAGATAGAGATAACACAAATTGGTTGCTATGGTAAACAGCCTGGTTGCTATGGAAGAATCAGTTGCCTTTGTTGCTATACAATATTTAAACCAAACCCCCTATTTCTATTATATTTCAAAGCTGATATAGAGTATAGAAAAATTGGTTGGTAGGGTGAACAAACAAATCCCTGTCTTTTGAAAATTAATCTGTGCCTGACACAGCTCTAAGTTAGAGGTACGTCCAGTTTATTTTAGGGACTTAATTTGCCTAGTTTACGTAGAGTTGCTGAAACAAATCATTGTTAAATGAATCTTTTAGCCAGTATATGTTAAAAGTAGTAAGCAAACTATGAAATTCATGGAAATGCAAGTTATTAAAGTGGAATATACGTTGGTTAATATGCTGGATCTTTCTGTAGTTAAGAAGCAAATCAGCATGGGCCTAGTTTTGGGTATAGCACATACCCTTACAAATCTCAAAGAACTTTGGTATCTGGTCTTGACTGTATCATGAGAATAGTTGAATTCATGGTAAAACAGAGATTTATAGATGTATATAATTTTTGAAAATCGTTTTAAAATTCAAAATCTAAATCAGCCACTGAACAAAAATAATTTGAGTTACCATTTACCATTTATGGTTTTATTCCGATTTACTTAAAAAGAGCTCTGTAACGTATTGTTTTCGATTAAGTCCATTTAGAGCTGTGTTTTCATCATTTATCTCAGCTTTAGACCCTTGGGGAAAATCAATCCTCAGAAGAGTGTACTGGAATTAATTATCTGCTCAATAACTGGATTTGTACAAGGAGGTTTAGTTTACGGGTGTTGGTGGGTCCGGGACAGACTTTAAAGCTTTTTCATGGGAAAAATATGATAAAACAATTTATGCATTTATACATTTTTTTGGGCCAAGTGCGCAAATTTACTTGCTTAAAATGGTCTTTTGAATGTATTTATCTGTAAATAAAGGTATCATACGGTGAAATGTAACTGCACCTCACTGTGGGTGTTATATACTGGAGTAAGATGATATAAGATATAAAGCATTTAAAGTAATTCATTTTAAATTTCAAAATAAGGTTAAATTTGAAAATGTCACTTAATTGACTTGACAAAACAGCAGGTAAATGTATCGTAATGTAATTGAATACTCACTTCATTACTGACTTCTTTCTCCTTCTCCTCACGTTGACGCATCTTGTTCAGCAAGACATTGATCTGTCCATCTTTTACAGCTAGTTTTTCCACTAATTCATTTATTTCTATCTGAAAAGTGCCACACTGTGCTTCCAGCTGTTGTAATTCACTCCTGAAAGCACAGAAATTAAAAACCTAAAGAAATCAAAACTCTACATACAGCTTTTAGAAATCGAGGAAAATTGTTTAACCGTTTTGTCACTGTCAAAATTCCAAAATAGATATTATAAATAATATTATAAATATTATTATAGTTCCTGTTGCACTATGAATAATGGTAAAAAAAATGAAATAAAGAAATTCTCAAAAACAACTAAATGAAGAAAGGATCACTCCAAACTTAGTTATTACAAGTAAATGCAAGATGTTTTAAAAGTTGCATTTTAAAGAAGTCCAGAATTATAAAATTACAGCTGCAAATGTTTTCTAAATATGTATTTTGGTTTGTTTTTTGCCGTGTGTTCACATACACGCTATTCATTTATATGTAAAATGATTTGTTTGCACATAAAATAATGTGGAATAACTTGTAGTCTTGCTTAATTAATTAATAATCACATTTTGTGCATTGTTACTTTGCTATTTAGCTGCCTACAAAGCAATGATTTTGAACATACTCTGACGATGGAGAGTAAAGTGTTGTAGTGCCACCTTCTGTCCGGTTCGATATTGGTGAACTGTAATTGTGCAAGTTGTCAAAGCAGACTCACAGTTTATCATTCTTATAACTCCTGATGGTTTCCCTCTCTGTTTTCATCTGTTCTTTCTCAGTTTCTGCTTTGCTTTTCTCATCATTCAACTCTTGCTGGAGGCGCCGTAGGTTTTGGGAGATTTCAGCAACCATGGCATCAGCCTGGAGAAACATGAGTGGCAATGTTCACCATGACATCCACTTCCTTTGAAGATCCTGTGTTGTTTATATCAGATGAACCGTTTTACAAGGAAAGACAGTAGATCAATTAAATGTAGTTTTTCTATTTATAATTGTGTTACAATGTAGCTATATACATATTAAAATGTATAAAATTACTTTAAAAAAGACATTACAAGAAAATACATTAAAATCACTTTTAGAATTGTGCAAGTTATTTAAACAATCAAAAATAAATTTTGTCAGATTTTTTTCAAATCCAGAAATCATGTTGAGAGTATTATATAAATACGGGAGAATATGTGGGAGAAAAAAGAATATAAAAAATTCTTTTCAGAGACCTTTTTGAGCATTTTTTATTACTTTACAGTTTGCTGTCATAAATAACCTTTAAAAACAGTTTCATGTTTTAGTACAACCCCAGCTTCTTTTTTAACAAATTTTTTTCATTATATTACGCAATAATTCCATCCACAAAGTACATGCTACAGCCGGAGGAGATTGGATGCAAGTGTAAACTGAGTCCTGGGTTAATAAAGTAATTTAAATAAAGAATTCAGGCCTGATCAAGAAACGTAAGTAAAGAAAAGATCTTGAATGATGACATCATGAAACGCAATTACGCCAAAGGGAGCCCACATCTTTGATCAGCTGTTCATGCCTACGCCACACGACATTGAAACAGCAGACGCATGATCCAGGTGCACCTACACTGGAAATGTACTCCAGAGACGTATTACATTTTGTAAATTTTTTTTACTGAAAAAATCGAGAGTTAGCAGTTTTTATGTTTTAAAACAAAAAAATCAAAAGTGTTGAGACTTTTGATTTCCCCCCGAAAAGCAGAGCCAAGGTCAAAACAATGTGAAAAATTGTCTACAAAGCACTTTCTGTGCCATTGTACTTTTTTTTGTGCCAAAACGTTGAAAAACACAAGCCATATCACAGATCTTGTACTTCCAAAGGTTATCCCTTCTTTGCATTGCTAGATGGCACTGATTTGGTGTCTGTAAAGTGAAATAACTCTTGTAATTTTCGTTCAAATCAAAAATATCCCACGTGACACGCACTGGTGCATGCAGAGACCTCTAATGGTTAAACACATACTATTACTTGAGTGGTTTGGCCGGTGTACTATACGTCCCTTCATCTACATAAACAAAACGAGAAACACACAAAACCTGTTCTTGCTCAGCTTGGATCCTCTCCATGATCTGGGTCTCCAGTGCGAGCCTCTGCAAAGCTAGTGGACCATGTTTCTTCCTGAACTTGATTTCCTCCCACAGTCTCTGGTTCAGGACCTCGGTTCGGTTGAGTCTGTCTCTGACTGAAGGAAGGCGATCTCTGGTCAGCTTCAGCTGCAGTGTCAGCTCAGCGATGTCTTCAGTGCAAGCTTCTCGCTCTGATCCCACACATAGTAGACAGAAGACAGGGACAATGTTCAGGCAAACCTTGTGAAATCGCATTTTTGTGCACCACTAAAAACATGTACTCTCTGTTTGGACGGCAAACGCACTTTGAGAGTATGAAATAGTTCGATTTGATTTCATTTGAGTTTTAATTTGCACATACTGGTAGTCATAAGAATTAACAACAAGCTATGTGCTATGGGCACTTCTTATTAAAACTGTATTAATTAACCTAATTCATTTGTATTTATTTATATGGATGTTCAGAACAGAACAAACCACACTATAAATTCCAACTTGTTCATTATACATTTCTATCTATACATTATGCAAGAAATATTATGTCAGTTTATAAAATTATAATACTTTTTGATAACACTCTAAAAAGCTGTTTTTTTTTTTATCCAGATTCTGGATTTTGTTTAATTATTTTTTTCAGTTTTGGCCATTTTTAACACTGTTTGGTTGGACTTTAAATTGTTTTCTGACAGCAAATTTCTGACCCAGCGCAGGGTTAAAATAGCATTATTTGGACACAGAATTTTTTTGAAATGTACAGTTATAATGTAAGATTTTAAATATGATAAATATGATTTTTAGATAACTAACAATATTGTTTAGAATGTGTAGAATTTAATCAAAATTAACACTCTCTACACAATCTCTGATCTGTACACAATAAAACCAAGTAAATTCCAATGACAATTTTTTTCTGTGTTCAATAAAATTAATAAAATGAACTGAAGCTTTCTGAAAAAGCCTGATCCATCTGACCTTTCATCACTTCCTGAGGAAACTCATTTAGCTTCCAAAGCTGAAGTCTCTTAAGTTTCGCAAAGAGATTCTTAGCTTTCTCTGTCTCTTCCAGAGCAGCCTTCTCCGCCTCTCTTCGGTCAGCCTCGAGACGCTCCAGCAGACTCATCACTTCCTTAAGGACAAGTGCACTCTCTATCCAGAGAGAAGGCAGCATCCTAACCCCTGCTAACAATCACAGGATTCTGTGGTAAACTGTAGAATTTGTATTGCTCTTTTTACACAAGACCAGTGTTACTTTTACACTGTAGAGATTACGTACTTTACACTTCGTTGTAAAATCTTTAAATCAAGCAATGAAAAAGGTAAAATTCTAACGTGAGGATCTAACATTCTCCAACACTACTAATAACTAATTAAGACATGGTTAAAATGCGTGATGGGTTTTCCCATGAAGCAACCGAATAAAAGGGAATGTTAAGGTAACCCATCATTTGCTGATCGAAAACCCTTTGCCACAGTTCTAAGGTTGTGTGTTGTGGAATGACCAACTTAGTGTGCAACACGGCAAGTTTCTCAGACACATGGTAAGTGCTTGTGTCAGCACCAAGGCTCATGCAGGAAGGTGGGTGTGGTTTGCTATCTTCATCATGGCAACCATGCAACAGGTGTACTTTTAATAGAGTTCTTAAAAGTCCCTGTAGATTAATTAAATTAAAATCCAATATTAATCTTCAATTTGCAATGTTATTTAAGAAATTTTATTGCCATTTTATTTTTGTTGTTAAAATAATCAGCAAAAACAAGACAATCGTTTGGTTACATAACTTAAATGCAATCTAGAAGCTCAAGTAATACATTTTTACATTGTATAGTATTTTGTAAAAAGTCATTCTGGGTTTTCTGACACTTAAAAATTTTGTTAAGTATTAGCATGTGGTTAAGTATTTTAGTGAGAAATTTTGAATATTGAGAGTTTATGTGTCCATATAAATTAAAAGTAATATAGTGTATCATTATTTGTACTGCAGTTTTCATGTTAATGCAACATTTTTACGTTTTTAACTGTTAAGTATAAGGTCTTCTGTAAAGCTAATTACAGTTTTCCACTATCAATTCTATGGATTTGTACAGCGTACTATATTTAATTACATTGTGACTTTTTTCACCTTTAAAATGAAACTGCCAAATATCAAAATCCACACGGATTTGTTTCCTGGAAGACAATTCAAATATCTTTTATCTTCAAATTGAGTTAAATCCTGAAAACACTGAAAGAATTGATTTTAATATCAATTTAAATGCAACAAACTAGGTGGAAGTAAAAATAGACGGATTCAAGATGGAAGAGATAGCAGAGCAGGACACGATGGACTAAAAGTGTTGGAGAGGTTTCCTTGAGACACAGCACATGGAACAAGTGAGCAGGAGAGAAACCAGGTAAGCGACGTCACTCTGGGGAGTCAACAGGTGTAAACTTTAAATCTGAGGATCTTGGAGGTACTGGGAACAGTCTTTTAAGAGCAGGTGAGTGATTTTTAAATGGACGTGAATTTTTTACAGTGTTTTATATTTAATTACAAAGTGACTTTTTCTTCTTTAAAGTGAAACAAAAATCTAAATCCACACTGATTTTTTCACAAGACAAAATTCAGTATAAAAACAACATTGCAATAAAACTGATTCCATCCAACACTTAACAAAAACTTAACACTGATGCGTTTGCTAGTCCTCTATATTACATTACAGCTGACCAATGAAGAGGAATCAATTGCTTTTAAAATATTTTTTAAAGTTATACTTTTCCTCTGTTTTACAGATGTTTAATTTTAAAGTTGTATAGGATTTATAGGTGTTAATTAAGCAGGAGAGGGATTTTGCTTAAAAATATTTTGAGCCAACCTTGTGTGTCGCATTTGAACTGATATTAAAATCAGACTCTCTCTGTGTTCACAATTTAACACTGTGGGTTAGAGAGGCAACACTTTTAAAAGTGTTAATTGCTATAAAGATACACTTTAAAACTGAAATGTGTTGGATCAGTTCTATTTAGTACCAGAGCTATATTATATTATCACAGAACTATAGATCTGACATGAATTGATTCTGAAAAATCAAAGAATCTATCATGACAAAATACAAACATGGTACACTTTATTAATTACCTTGAATGCTGAGCTCCATGCCTTCAACACACAGATCTGTTTGCCCTTCTGTATTTTTACATTTGGAATCACATCTAAAAAAGAATTGCAATGAATAATTGTTGCTCTGAAAATCTCAAATCTGTTGTTTTGGAAATAAACCCAGAATCTCTGCTGACCACCGAGTTCATCTCACTGTAAAATGGAATCAGTTGGGGTGTGTGTGTGTGTGTGTGCGTGTGTGTTGTGGAAAATCTATAATGTTCTATGGCTCACTTCCAAATACTCCTGTGGCTGTTTTCATGTGCAGTTTCATGCTGAGCGTTATCAGTCTAGAAGAGAAGAGACCTTCATTATTCATTCATGAGACTTAGAAAATAACGTGCAATTAAACCGTGGGCAAACACTGTAGCTGGGGGGCTGTTTACATCAGATGCTATATGCATAGTTCAGAAAATACTGTACTTCATCCATCCATTTCAGACGTGGTTCATTATTATTTTCTGTGGTGCACACAAGAGCAAGAAAAACTGTAGCAACGCAGCCTCTCAATTAGAAAGTTATAGGATTGAGTGCAAGTGCTTCCGTGGGTTCCCTCCCACAGTCCACAAACATGCTTCTGGTGAATGGAAGACTCTAAATTCCCTTTAGGAGTGAGTGTGAGAGTGAAAGTGGCTGTCACAGTTGTCAGGCAGGAAGGCGGCTTCATTGGTTTATTCAAATGCATGAAGTACAGAACAACTACTTTTCTTTAAAAGAAACAACAGACGGCTTATCAGTAACCCGCACCAATCTAGAGGTTCCTTGGGTCAGGATGATACATGCCATTAGTACACAATAAAGGATGTAAGAAATGAAGAATACCAGAGTAGGAGATTACGGAGATCAGGTGAGTAGAAGCGTTGCAGAAGTTTCCGTGAAATATGGAAGCAGGAGAGAAGCCAGGTAAAAGAAGTGACTCGGGTGACTCAGCAGGTGTGAACTGAATATCTGACAATTGTGACGGTGCTAAGAGCAATCTTTAAAGGGCAGGTGAGTAATTGTGAAATGGCTGTGATTGGTTGGGGTTTCATTGAGCAAAGTATCAGTGGGAGAGGTAAGTGCTTGACGATTGGGAACTGGCAGGGTCTCATCTGAACAAACGGAATCCCTGAGGATGTACCCCAAATGAGCTGGAGATGACTCGAAGAACAATGTGAGCTGAACTCTAACATGTTTACGTAAGAGATTTCAAACACAGATTGCATTTGTATCAAAGTTCTACCTGTTGGCTCCATTGTTCCAGTTTGGACTGCAGCGAGCGTATGTGAAACACAGCTTTGTTTACACACGGTGCTGGAGTATTCACCAGAGCACAACTGCGACGCCTGCTGGAATAAAAACTAGATGGCTCTTCCTCTGAAACACATGAGACCATGAGCAGCTCGCATTACAGTGTCTAACAAGTGCATCTCATTGTATGTCGATATGAAAAAAAAACAATATGGATTATACAATTTCAGAATCAACCAAACCACTTGGTAATTAGCACCAGAAATAGTGACATCATTATTTGAAATGTGAACAGAAATGTCAACCATTCAAACCATCAACAATTTTTTAAACCACCACAAACCCTCAATACCCTACAAAAAGTGTATTCAGAGTCACAAACCAATGATGTTTCCTTACAAAAAGGTGTAAAATGCTCACACATTTTAAAGGAATTGCATTTTGGAACCTTTTCTTTAAATAAAAAACGTAATTCAATAATTATATAATTTACCTGATATGATTGGCCCCTCACTGGAAGGAAACTTGAGTACCTTTGCATCAGGCATGTTAGACGAGGGGACCCTGAAAATCAAAACACTGGGTGAACTGATGAGGTTAACATACAGTTTTGGGCAAAATGATTTGAGAAATATAATAGAAATTATTTTTGTACAAAGTGCAAAGTGGCCGGAGAAAAGAAAAATCTAATCTGTATGCATTTGAAAAAAAATAAACAATTCTTAAAAACACAACTTTTGCACAGTACTGTATGTGTTATTATTTGGTGTTTTGTATTTTAAGAATAAAAATTATTAATAAGAGTAAACAATCAAGCAATCAGAGCAGTCAGCCAATCCATCTCCTTAAAAGGATGCACTTCCTCAAACTATGGTTCACACTCTCTGGCTGTCCATGATCGCTTACTGCCTTCTTGGATTCTCCCGTGTGGATTGTAGACTGTCAAAAAATATGGGCGACGTGACACCTGCTGCCATTGGGCTAATGTGAGGCAATTTCCGAGCTGGACAGGAGGCTGCCATTGACTGGTGCACACACGACTTCCTCTTAAGGATGTAACCGTCATGGTTTCATAGCCCAGCCTCGAATCTGACTCGCACACTCCCCTCTCAAGTCTGATATAAAAAACGTATTTTGTAATTATAAACAAGAATTTGAGAACGACTTTTCTGAATTTGATCGCTGACATGGTAAATGATCTTTCTTAAGAAGTGTTGACCGGTTAGTCAGCTATGTTCTTTGTTCCTGACTTCCCTTTAAGCGACGTCTGATTTTTGAACCTAACCTGTATATAGCTCCTTTTACTTTGTTCCTTCTCCTTGCCACCATGAGAAATATAATATAATATAATATAATATAATATAATATAATATAATATAATATAATATAATATAATATAATATAATATAATATAATATAATATAATATAATATAATATAATATAATATAATATAATATAATATAATATAATATAATATAATATAATATAATATAATATAATACAATAAACAAAGAACGAGTGAGAAAACGTTACATTTAGCAAAGGTGTTTAAGCTAAAATAATTAGGCTAACAATCGAATAAACATAATAATGATTAACGTTACGGCGTTTAATAAGGTACATTGTTTATCATGAATGATCATACATTAAAGTATAGCATTTATTAGTAATAATTTATTATTACATAAGTAAATGATTTAGAAACTATCCTTTTAACGTCAATGTTTTGTTTTGAGGTAGTTAAAGCGACAAAACAAGTTTAACATTGATTCCCGTTCTCAATACTTACGTTATTCGGCTTTAAAGCGCAGAAAACTCGTACGCCGTTGAAAGTTATTTAATATTTGACCCATAAACCGCGATATGATAAATCTTGACAATACTCTGTGGCACGTTACGTCCTGATCTCACTCATACTTCTCTTCCAGCCCCCCCTTTCACCAGGCGCGCGGTTGCTAAGCAACAGAAAGGCCTTCATTCACCGCAGACACAATAGACAAACCAGAGAAAGTGAAAAAGCTTTTCAGGGTGAGAACAGTTTGATGTTGGATGGGGAATACAATCACACAATAAGTTCGTTCCGCGCCTAGCTGATGTAAAGTTGTTAGCTACTTTGTACCTATGTACAAATAAAATAAAAATTTAAGTAAATAAAATCTTTTTTTTTTTTAAATCTCAGATGCTAATTTGGTTGAAATATATGTATAAAGAAAATGTCAAAAAATAGTTTTCATTCAGACGTCGATCTGTAACAGGCCAACGTTTACATTTAAAAATACATTTGATTTACGTTATAAATGCCCTATTCGGTTCTCGCTACGCTCATACAATTTCATTGAGTATTTGTGAATTTTTAACATGTGCACCCTGGTGCAGAGCGAGGCTGGGTTGAGAGAATCCGCATTACGTCATCGAGAGAGGCACATTACGTCATAGCGAACGAGCAGCAGCAGCAGAGCCTCGAGATCCATCCGTACCGCTGAGTCAAACACGAAAGAAAGGAGACTTGTCTCTTTCAAAGCTGATATTTTCGTCGATAAAACTCATCGTTTTGCCACAGATGGGACTCAGTGAACGCAGAGGAGCAGAATTAAGACCTTTTTTGGCGATGACAGGCGTTTGGTGAGTAGCAAGTGCACAGATCCAGACGCTTCATATAGATCCATTGTGAAGCCTCCAAAAACTAATACTAATTATAGGAGAGAAATGCAATCTGTAAATATGGGATAACCTGCATATTTTATTCTGCATGATCTTATGTGTGTGTTTTCATTGTAGAAGTACTTAGCTCCGGCTTATTATCACACACAGTAAGCCAAATTATGTTTATTATATTTTTATATTTTGTACATACTTTTTTAATCCAGTGTCAGATGATCTAATATACTTTCCATAAGTCAGCAGGGACTATCTGAGAAATAATCTTTACATTGTGAATGTAGATTTTGCTCACATTACATTAGTGTTTTCGTTTGTCCAGTAGAAAACATATACTGATGTGGCCTACACATACATAAACTGAATCTTTATGAAAATGTTTGTTTTAAAGTGCATCTTCCACTTCAGTGCATAAAACTAAAGCATTAGAGGACAGCACTAAAGTCATTGGGACAGAGTCCTAAATGTAAATCACATTGTGAATGTAGTCTGAGACTTTATAGAGGTCTGTGCTTCTTCAATGTGGCTCCATGACAATCACAGTGTAGTAGCTAATAGCCAATTGCTGTGTTTGATTGGTGGAAATGCAGTTAGGCTGAGTACTGGGCACTTTTCTGGAAGCTGTGTTCAAATGGAATCTATTTCAGAGGCTTATGTTTTTTTTCATGAATAATTATCTCACATGTCATTGACTATACAGTATCAAATAAAATTTACTGTGTAGTCTAATTATTGGTAGGGATTCATTCAAAGAATCCACACCTTTATACAGTGACATACTTGAATAAATATAAAAAAAAACTCCAGAGCTAAAGAGGAGTCTTGGAAAAATCTTGTCTAAAGAGGAGTCTTGGTTTGGTGGTTGCTGAGAGAATGGGACTTGTCTGACTGCATTGTTTCAACTGTGAAGTTTTGTTGTTGGGGTATTATTGTGTGAGGTTGTTTTCAGAAACAGCACTCTTTTTCAACATTATCTAAAAAAAGGAAAGCCAGTTAAGCACCTCTTTTCAAAACTTATAAATGTGAGTTGGCTCTTCAAAACAATAAGTTCCTTGATATATTTTTAAAATGAATGTTTGCTTTGCCCCTCATGGTTCTTTTCCACTATGTACAGTTGTATGAATTAGTTCAGCAAACGTTTAAGGGCTCTTTAATTGTGGTAGCTGCTTTTACGAGGTTTGATAACTGAGCTGAGCTGGGACAATTTTCTGACTTGCCAGATAAAAATGCAATGCGTAAAGACAGGAATGCATCAAGTTCATTGCAAGAGGCAAAAAAACTCCACGGGCATATGGTGGCTGAAAAAAAAGGAAAAAAAAGAAAGGATTTGTGGCACGTTATTTCTTTCTTGTTTTCTCCACAAAGTCACTATAAAAATGTGGTAAAAGAGTGCCATCAAGCGGCTCTCTTACATCCTACTCGCGTCATCAAAAGAGCCAGATTTCACTGGTTGTTCTTTTTGTGAAAAACGGATTTCGTTGGCACCACTTGTTCAGTCAGACGTCCATGTCTCATTGGCGGCCATGGTTTTCGATGAAGGTGCGTTATTGCACTAAACTTCTGAGCCAAATTTCAGATAAATGTCTAGAGGCCTTTTAGGGGTGGCTCCTTCCTTTTTCATCATCACTTCAGACCAATGCAAGGAGCGAGGTCCATAACAACATGAAGAAGCCAGTTTGGTGTGGTAGAACTGTACCGCTTTGACATCAACCAGAACGAACACCTTTGGGATGATTTAGAGTGAAGTCCTTTAAACTCACTCTACTAAACCTTGAAAACCTTCCAAGCAGATTCAGAGCTGAATTATTTTCCAAATATATAGACTGATTTGGAAACATATTTTTGTTGCTAGCTGAATAAGTAGTCCAAAAAATGTCTTCTTTTTTTAACTTCTTAGATTTTGTTCATTGATTATCAGGCCCGAGATACTTGTCAAACTGTATGTTAGATTATAATTCATAATCTTGGAATTTGGTTAATTAGCAAAAAATGCAACTGATGCAACTTTGACTCATGCAATCTTTATTTATTGAATTAAAGGTTATGGTCTCTTATAACTTTCCATAGACACATCAAGACATCGAAACATCACAAGGTTCATAGCATTTAACTACTTTTGTATTGTAAAACTGCACAATAAAATACATACCAAAAATCTTTCCTGTGGCTCAGTTGGTAGAGCATTGTGCTAACAACGCAAAGGTTGTGGGTTCAAATCCCAGGGAAAGCAAGAACTGACGGAAAAAAAAATATGTTCATTCAATGTAAGTCGCTTTGGATAAAAGCGTCTGCCAAATGCATAAATGTAAATGTAAATGTAAAAATACAATTCAGTATAAATACAAAATACATCAAATATTGTAATACAATACAATGATTAAAGAAAGTGCAATAAACCTCGTTCTGCCAACCAAGGTTAGCCAAACACCTCTTGACAAAAACATTTTTTTTGCTCACCCTTTTATACATTTATGCTAGACTTCCCTCAGTGTACGCAGTACGCAGTGTATGTAAAGAACACAATTAACAACGAGAGACCGTTATACAATTGTTTCAGATAATATATTTTTTTGACGTTACTGATTGAACATTATCTAATTCATAGACAACTTGCTTTAAATTTTTCTTAATTCTTTAAAAAGAGAATTGTCAAAAATAATTGCAGAGTCATTCGCAAAAGTTAAAGATAAAGTTGTTACCGCTGCAAATAGTGCACAGCAGGGCTGGGTGGTATGACGGTATATACCGTTACTGCAGAAAGGAATGAGTACCGTAAAATATTTTTTTTATTCCCTGTATATCGCGCAATGTAAGTAAATGGGTGTTGCCAAATCCTATGCAGCAGCTCGCTGACACTGGTCAAACCGTGGAATGCAGGACTCCAAGACCGCACTACATACCTAAGTACCTATATAAATATTGTGAAAGATCTCAGTACTGTGAAATAAAATTTCAAATACCGTCAAATACCATTTTGGTCATACCGCCCAGCCCTAGTGGACAGATATCAATTATTTCAACTTCTTCCAAGAAATTTTCATTTGGTACCCCCCAAAAATACTGGTGCTTGTGTAAATCCCCACTGGGTGTATGGACTAATCCACTGATAATGTTAAAAGTTTAATAAAATTATTTTTATTTGTTCTTTGGATTAAACCATCTGGTTGGGTTGATTCACCTACTGGGTGACCCAAACCTGAATTATTTGTATGACATAATCCTACATAGATGTCAACTATGTGTCCTAATGCAATGCCATTTCTCAGATGCAGTATGTGGTTTAGGAAAAATGTCTTTTGGTGGCGATCAGTTACTCCCACAGATGGGCTAATGCAAGTAATCCAGGGCTAATTACTCAGGGAAGAGACTCCGAACAGCTGCTTTATGTAGAACATGACTATCCTCCGGGCCAGATCTGTACATACTGTATAAAATGATAAAGCACATCAAAGAGCTGGTTTAATAAATAAATCAGATACACAGAGAGTAATAAAAATTCAACATTCTTGGATGCCACTGACTGTCTGAAAGATATTTATTGTCCTGGAGATCCCAGAGCCACAATAAAAGAAGAAAGTGAGCGGGTGGAAGATTAGAAAACTGACTGTGTGAAATACGGCATCTCTTTTGAAATGTCCCATTATAGGGTTTGAATTACAGAGCTCTCAACATCCATTATTGTGTAGCTTGCCTCATGATTTTGGCTAATAATTTCACACAGGCACTCTTTAAAGTCTACATAACTCTACAGGCTCTTCAGACTTTCATTGGAGACTGTACAAATTTGCAACCGGAGCTGAGTGACCCGTCTAAGTCCTGAAAGAATGTGAGTCTGCTCATTGGAAGTTAAAGATAGAGGCGACACATGCTGGATCCCAGCGGGTTCTTATTACATTCGGATGGAAAGAAGTCTTTGAGCCACTTTTGTTGTGTTCTACCTTGGCGAAAAGTCATATTAAATCTTACAGACCTGTGATGAAGTTTCCAGAAGAGGAGAATGGTGCTCTCTGAAGGGTATCTGCTTTCCAGAGTTTTGAATAGTATTTGGCTTGTTTTTCGAGCTTTAGCTTGTTTGCATCTCTTCCATCTGGCTGAGGATAATCAATGCTGTGTTGAAAGAGCTAAACAAAACAGGAAATTAGCTTTAATTACGTTGTGGCTGCTTGTTTAGCTGTGATGTCACTTCTGAAGTGTACACCAGAGTCACTTTATCTATGGATTCTTTATTTGTGGTAAATTTGTCAGATTTACAGGTGAACTTGCTGTTGATGCTTGGATATGTGTACTGGATACAGTGTGGTTTTCAACTCTTGAGTCTCTGGGATGGTGATTGAACATTCCTTAAAGTTAATTGAGCATTAAAAGCTTTGTGAGGGAGAGAGTTTAACTTCACTAGTAGATCCACTTCATGTGTAGCACAGCTAGCATGAAAAGCATCCTAATAGTTTGTCTTTATCCAAGGGTTTGCTGGCAGCAAACTTCACAATTAACATAAACAAAGCAAAAAAGAATCTGAGATGTTTTTTTTTAACAAAATATACATAAATCTCAAGTCTCAGCTTTAAAGGTTTAAGATTAATTTTGTGACTATATGTAAATATTAGAATTTGTGTAAAATTGTTGTCTTTACTACTGATACTAAAACAGAATATCTAAAATCTTGACATTGCTTAAAAACATTTATTTTTACTGTTTTGCCAAACAACAGCACTTTTAGCGTAATTTAGCTTAGCTTAGCATAGCTCGTTGAATCTGATTAGACCATTAAATCATCAAAGAGCTTCCATATTAGCGCCATGTTTTTCCAATATGACATTGAGCTGTAATGTCAGTAGAAATGACACTGATCAAACTAAACTGAACTGGTAATAATCTGATTTTTGTTGTTATTATTATGAAATAGAGCATAGTTTCTAACAATAACAGCCATAACAACCTTTAAATACCTGTGGTAATACAGCACAATGTAAATGTAAATGAGGAAATATTTTAATATGGAAACTCTTTAGAAACTTATGTTCAAATCTGATTAAATTATCTATGCTAAATTAAGCGAAAAGTGTGCACTTCCATATTGGGAGAACGAATAGTTTACAAAACTGCAAACCATTATTTATAATCTCTGGGATTTATGTAAAATGATATGTGGAAATAGGGACACAGAGGATGCCTGAAAGATGTATGGCTTGAGTGCAACTGCACGGCTTTAGAAGCCTACAACTTTGGCCTACAACTTTGTTGAGTTTGGCTGAGTTGCTGTTGCACCTAATCGCTTCCACTTTGTTCTTATACACAAATCTGTGCCACTGTATCCCTGTGGCACAGACGTCATCATATTAAAGAACCATTGTGGAATTGACTGAGATCCTGGGAGCGGGCCATTTTTTACGTTGCCCCTGAGCTTGAGGTCTCTCACTTTTATAATTGTCATTTTGGTCAAGGTCAGCATTGCCTGACAAAACCCTGTGTATCCAAATGTATTTATGGAAGGACAGAAAAAAGAAATGAACACAAAATAAAGTCAATAATAGCCACAGAACAAATGATGAAATCAGAAAAGTCAAATCAGTTTATAAAAGCTTGAGAAAATAGGTCTCAAATCTCGTTGTTCTCATATCTCAGTCTGACATCAGTGGTTTTTTTTACTTAAACAAAGTTGGTGTTTTGTTGCAAATTCCTCTCTTGGGAGTTTATTTTGGGAACTGTTACATTTTTTATTCAATATCTCTTACTGCTTTGATGGATCTGCATCTATCAGCCTTGTAGATGTTTTTAAAATAGTCATTAAAAGAGTAATTTTAATGCTTGCTTTCCTTCACAGTGTTTTTTATTTGTACTTGTGTGTGATGTTTGGCAGAAGGATTGAAGAGTCAGGCCACAAAAGCTGCACCATGGCAGACAGAAGACAACTGTTTGCTGAAATGCGTATGTACACGATATAAGATCTCCTGTTCTCCTCCTAAAAAGATGCATTAAGTTTAAAGACAGCATCAATTTTGGTCCAGCATTTGCCAATTATTTCAAAGGCTCCAAAATACAAAGTCCAACCACCATTGTTCCTTAGCTGCATCTTCTGTTTTCTGCCATCAGATTCTTTGCTTTTCCTGTGAATTAGAAAATGGGAGTTTTCTAGGAAGTGAGCTGTCTCCTTAGGGAGTCAGAGATGAATAAAGTACCTACTGCAACAAATATGGATTTTAAAGTGCATTTAATGTTAATAAAACACACTTTTTCATGTAGAGAGGACATTTAAAAACATTTAACGTATTACTTTTTAAATATTTTTAACATAAAAAAAGAATAGGGTTGCCAGATTGGTGCTGAAATTTTACATCAATGGTGGATTTTATTTAAAGGGGGCATATTATGCAAAATGAACTTTCCTGACATTCCTACCATATTTTAATCAAAAAGATGCCTCAAGTGTTATTCAGAATATTTCATGCATATTTGTGTAGTCCTGCATTTCTTTTTTGTAAGCTAAAAATGGCTCGATGTTCCTTGATACGCCCATAGTTCTTACCCCCGCCCACTATCAGATCATTCGCTAGTACAGGTAATCTCTATGCAGATTGGGTGCCCTGCTTCACCCAGAAGTGAGAACAGCAGACCCGCGCTGTAGAACAATGCAGAGAAAGTGTGTTTTCTGTCAATTATTATGTAATAGGCATTAGGGTTGGGCGCTGTCAAGCAGTTTGGGCATTGACGATGTCCAATGTGAAACCTCCCATCACCAATTTAGTTTGTTTACAGACCCAACGTTACAGAGATGTTGCCTAATAAATGGTGACGTGAAGTGCTTTGTTATTTCTACACCTTTATGGTTGTGACGTGATGAGACTTACACAGAACTGATTGATGCACTTATTAGGCCCCTTTCCAGAAAGGGTGGCACACAGAAAACTCTTAATTGTCATTTGAACAACTATGCAATTCTATTTGACTTACATACTACATTACCCATGATTCCCACACTACAAGTTTTACAAAATGGTAGGGCAACAACATGATTATGTGAGGAACAGAGGTAAATGATGTTTTTTTGCAGAGGCAAAAAATATGAGGTGATTCAAAAATATTTTTCTTAGATTTATGGTGCATTTACAAAATTACTAGCAGTGCTGTGCAGTTAAATATTATAATAACTGGTTTAAGAAGTACATTATATTCATTCATTCATTTTCTAACCCACTTATTTCCTTTTGGGGTCACGGGGGTCTGTCGGTGCCTATATCCAGCGCACATTGGGCGAGAGGTGAGGGTACATCCTGGACAGGACGCCAGTCCATCGCAGAGTGCATAATAAGGCCCATTTAAATTAAATATTTTTAAACATTTTTGTGCTGTTCAGAACAAAAACATTGTTCACCCGTCTAGTTGATCTTCAAACCAATTTCTGATTTCCTTTTGAGAGCATACTTTTTCAAATTGTATACTTTTTCAAATTGCGTGGACCACAAGTGTACTCTAAGTTTAAAGGAAAATAAACAATTAAATGAATATTGATATGTAACGAACATTCAGTGTTATTGCGATGCTCATTAATTTCTAAATGTAACTAATATTGATAAAGATATTGAAAAATGCAGACATTTGTTTGAATTTATTATTTCTTTTGAACGCTTTCTTGTTTTGCCTGTTAACTCAGAAGATGTGTGTTTGTCGTCCCATAGGAGCTCTAGATCTGGACTCCATTAGACTGTCCACTTACCGGACGGCCTGCAAGCTCAGATTCATTCAGAAGAGGTGCAATTGTAAGCATCAGGGAGTTCTTTTTTACTTTAGTTTTGGCAACTTGGAGCACACTGTTCTGACCAAAAAGCTTTGTTTGGTGTTAGGATCAAAACAATAAGGGCTAAAAGTAATGGATTCTTTTCCTTTATAGGGTTCCTTCATTGGTATTCAATAATTAAATCAATATTCAGTTTTTTTTTTGTTTGCTGTGTAACTCCTTTACAGTTGTGTGATGACAGAATGTGGTTCCTATTGCTCTTTTATTTTGTTCCTGTGTTTTTGCAGTGCATTTACTGGACATCTGGAACATTATTGAGGTTTATCGGGAGAACAGACTTAGCTCTGTCGATCTCAGCACTGAGTTTTCAGTGTCCAATCTCCAAGCAATACTGTCCGCCATCTTTCACCAGCTCAATAAGCGCTTGCCCACCACCCACCAGATCAACGTGGACCAGTCCATCTCATTCCTGCTCAACTTCCTGTTAGCGGCCTATGACCCGTAAGAAAACTGACAGGATCATCCTCAAAATGTTGAGGAGTTTCTCCTTTCACTAGTTCTATTTACTATTTAAAATTTTCAAATACCTCTATTCTAATTCTGTTTTGGTTTAGTATCAGTAGAGATTCAATAGACCTCTGTTCTAATGAAGAGGTCTCCACTTTTTACATTATTTTAAATGTTTTCATTCAGTGGGACAAGAGATAATGTTTGTAACAAAATTATCCAAAATTTGTTCTCATTTTGGCCCAGTTTATTATTTACATAACACTTTAACAATCCAAATGAGAAAGAACTAGCCAATCACAGTTCACTCAGAAAGTCAATGTCACTGAAATGGAGTTTATTACAAAACAAACGTCATGGCTAAATATTTGCTTTGGGAGATGAGTTCATATATGCATTTGTGTTGACTAATGCCGGTTTCACACTGCATGCGTGTCCGTTGCATTTGTGTGGCATCTGCGGATCGATGGAGCATGTAGCCAATTTCCTTTCAAACAGCAGACGTTTGCAGTGCGTACGTCAATAGAGTGTAAATCCTCTATTACATTACATTTGCCAATGATCTGTTTCATACTATATTTGCTAGCTTGTAGATTAACTCATGGACAATAAAAATATATATTTTTTTTAAATAAAAGGTCATTCAGACTCAGATTATAAATAATATTTCATGTCTTCCTCTGTAGTCGGATACCAATTGATACTCTGACCGGTACAGTTTGGGGATCATTGATGTAGTGGACTTTCCAATCCTTCCCTGCCCTCTCGCTGTTGTATTTTTAGAAAAGAAAAAAAAACAGGCTTAAAAGCCCAGGATTTTTACAAGAAACCACCAGAATTAAGGGAAGAATAGTGACAGCAGCGACCATAGAGTAAACGAAGAGGTGAAATGTTGGTGGAATTTGAATCTTTGACAATCTACATTGAATGAAGCTTCCATCAGTTTTGAATAAAGTCTTAAGCTCATGGACCTGGAAGCCCGCAAATCAGTGCCAGGAGCCTCTGTATCTAATCAGCCATCTCTCTTTTTCTCTGCGTTCTCTCCTTTCCTTCTTCAGCTAAACACTGTTGTGCGTGATCGTCCATGGAAATGTTCTGAGAGTGTTGTCTTTTCTAGGGAAGGCATGGGAAAAATCTCAGTTTTCGGGCTGAAGATGGCCCTGGCTGCTCTCTGTGGAGGGAAGATTCTGGATAAACTGAGATGTGAGTTTAACTTTGGATTTGCCTTTGAACTGATTATTGGTCAGTGGTTTGATGCTGATTAATGGAGGCTTGAGTCATGAGCTAGATTGATCACTCTATCATCATTGCTAAGGTCGGGGCTGTTGAAAGTCACTTTTCACCTTGATTCACAGAAGCCTCTCATGACCACAGTTAGTTCAGAACATCTTTTTTTAAGATTGTGTTTTTAAAACAACCAATTTTTAAAAGCAAAATGATATTGCTGTCTAAACTTTCTTTTATTTTAACATTCTGCTCATTTTTTTAGAAAGCATTTGTTTGGCTAGTCAAGAAACTTATATTTCTATGAATATTTGATTATTATTCAGAAACTGAAGCTGATCTGGCCTTTCCTTTATCCCACAAGATATATTTTCTCAGATGTGTGACCAAAATGGAGTGATGGTCTACTCTCAGTTTGACCAGTTCCTAAGGGAGGTGCAGAAACTCCCAGTGAGTGTTTTTGAAGGACCGTCATTTGGATACACAGAGCAGTCCACAAGATCCTGCTTTCCACAGGAGGTTAGTCAAGAACATGGTAATTTAGTTAACCCTTTGATGTCTCTGCACACACCAATCACACCTGCTGTTTTGAAGTAGGTAGGAATGACACAACCCACGTATTGTTTAATTTTGGTTTCATGTAATGTGTAGGTTTCAAAAAGGTTATTAGTTTTGATATTTTTGGATTTAAAAGAACGTCATCAGAGTTATGACACAAAAGTTGCAAGGTAATTCAAATTATAAGGTGAAAAAATGTCTTTTGTAGTTTTATTTTAAGTTTCATTTTACAGACCCCAAATCGGTGCCATCAGCGCCGTCTAGCGGATAACCCTTGGAAGTATAACACCTGTGATATGACTTGTCTTTTTCAAAGCTATGGCAGAATAAGTTGTTTAGGAGAGGTTTGTCTGTTTTTTTTTTTAAATACAATCGTCACATAGTTTTGACTTCTTTTTTTTACTTTTTCAAAGTGTCTTTGCTTTTTGTGTGATTTATGCTTTTTTATTTTGTCTCAGCACTTAAAATTTTTTGTTATAAAACATAAAAAGTGTTCGTTCTAATTTTTTTGGTTTTGCAGTTGAAAAAGACAAAATGTGTAGTGACTAATCTGCTCAAAATAATGGAAAAATATTTGTTAAAGGTAATTTATTAGATCAAATAATAAAGTTTTAAAAAATATTGTGGGTTAACTGTGCTGTGAGTACAGAAAGTATTTGTGGTGATATTGGTGGAACCACACTATGAAATATGTGAAATGAGAGTTATGTAAAACTGACGCATAATAAATTTATACTCTATTTATACTCTATCATGAAAGATATGTGTATTATGCAACAGCAGCAGTGGCAGCAACCAGCACTCCTTTTTCCTATAGTTTAACGTTGCTTAACAATTATTTTTTGCTTTGGCATCATTAATAGATAAATTGAAAATTTTCTTTATAAAATGTTTTCAGAATCCAAACTTCTGAACAATGTTTAGATGAATATGAAAATAACTGGTATCCTGTCAGTAAATACTCGGAGAAAAGGATCCAGTGATAGTTATAGTTTCATCATCATTTTTCTCTCTCAGAAAAAGGTGCTGCTCAATGTGTTTCTGGACACATTCATGTCGGATCCTCCTCCTCAATGTCTGGTGTGGTTCCCGCTGATGCATCGACTGGCAAATGTGGAGAACGGTGTGTCTCGGGCATGTTTCTGAACCAAAGCTTTTAAATGATCAGCTTTAAAACCAGTAATTGTTGTCTCTTCCTCGTGTAGTCTTCCATCCAGTGGAGTGCTCGTACTGTCACAGCCAGAGCATGATGGGATTCCGCTACCGCTGCCAGCAGTGTGAGAGCTACCAGCTGTGCCAGGAGTGTTTCTGGAGGGGCCATGCCTCGGGCGCACACTCTAACCAGCATCAGATGAAGGAGTATACGTCATGGGTAGGTGAACAGAACTTGTGGTGAATGTCAGAGCTGTGTCATACAAACAAATAGAGAAAGTCACAGATGGATCACTGGATTGTAAATGCCAACACTGCGGTCCAGATCTCTCTCTCTCTAAGTGCTGAATTTCACACTTTGAAGTGTTCCTTTTTTAGAATAAACTTGTGTTTGACTGCTGATGGTTGTACATTTTTGAAAAGAGTTTTTATTCTTTATTAACCGAATATGTTATTATAAATAAGAAGAATAAATCAAACATAGAAGTGCATTTTTTTGTTGATTTTAATTCTTTATAGAATTTCAGAACTACGTAAAAAAAATTAAAGCTGCAAGCAGCTATCAAAGGGCACCTCCGGCGCCATCACCTCTTGTGGCCAGTTTGCACACTATGGCTGATTGACTTTGGTTTGGAGATGAATAGATATAGTTTGGAGGTGTTTGTTAAAGTACGCATTGTGGAAAAGTACCCTTTTAAAAGGTTTTTGCTAAATAACCGACTTCCTGATGGTTGTGGAAACTCGCTCTGGATTTTTGTCTTGGTCCTTTACATAAATGTTTCAAATTTCAAATGTCTTTCAAACACACGCTGAAATAGCAGTATAAAACTGAAGAAATTTGGAAACTCCAAGAAACTTTTCGGACATTGCATGGTTTAGTTGCTAGCAACATTCTGTTTATTTGAAAATTTGACTTTTGACAGCATTAGGGCTCACATAGTTTACCACTCAATAAATCTTCACAATTTAACACCCCATACCCCTAGACAAGACTAGATTAGACAGATATGACTGGTGGAGTTTAGAGACTAACACATAACATCTCTAGGAAGAGTTTGATAAAGTACAACATATGCAAAAATAGCAAAATGATTCATGAAATAGCCAACTTCCTGTTAATTTTGAAAACATGACATATATAGCTTCTATTTAACATTTACATTTATGTGTTTAGTAGACGCTTTTATCCAAAGCGACTTACAGTTTGGTAGCCCCCTTAAGTGGCCTACAATTGAGTCTTGGTAAACCCACACATGAATTTCAGTGAGCACGTAACTTAAGCTAAAACTCATTAGATGGCCATTTTGCCACACACACTTTTCGAACCACAATCGGATATAAACATTCACCAGTTCAGACGTGTGCGTGTGAAATTCTGTGACTTTTTCCTGCACATTTAGGGCCTTGAAATGCACTGAAAGCTGAAAAACAATAACGCTCTGAGCAATTACAATATGTGCACAGTGTTAAATCTGCACAATGGGTGAAAATACTATGGACCTTTGCAAATACTATCTTTATTGCTATACTTTCTTCAAAAACAAAATTTTTATTTGGCACTGTATGCTGGAAGTTGCTATTCAAGCCTGTTTGTGACTCTTAAAGGTGAACATTTGTTATCGTATTCATTATTTTTTTTCTTTTTAGAAATCTCCTGCTAAGAAACTATCAGACGCTCTGAGTAAATCCCTGAGCTGCGCCTCCAGTCGAGATCCTCCATACCCTATGTTCTCCGAAACTCCAGAGAAACCACTCAACCTCTCTCATATTGTGTAGGGAAACATCAGCAGTGGAAAACTGATTATCCACATACTTTGTACAAAATGTATGAATCGCGAACGCTAACATGCTAACACTGTTTTGTTTGCTATTCTGCTTCCATACAGGGACACATGGTAAGTGAAAGTCCTACATTCCTTTATCAGAATTCAGTACAGTTTGATTTGCAAACCATTCTTCGAAACCCTCATGCGTTTGATTTGAATTGGGATGTTGTGCATTCTCCAGGCCACCGAGACCAGTGACCAGTGGAAATGAGTATGCGCTCTCTCACTCCATGCCTTCCTCAGGAAATCCTTACTCCAGCAAAACGTGAGTATAGCCCTGTACAGTAATTTCAAAACTCTTCAATGATACTTTAAAAATGTTGAGGGTTGGTGTTGTCAAATTCCTGAATCGATTAAATTCTAATTCACAATGTCAGATATCTTATTTCATTTATATATTTATATTCAGAAACCACTATTAAGCTTTCTCATAAAATGCAACCAGTGATTTACAGAAGGATCTCAATGGGAGATCAGGAAAAGTATATTCTAAATATTCATTACATTCCTACATATGAATTAAAGAGAGAGTTAAAGATAAAAAAAAACTACACCATCCTAGAAGTTTGTTTTTAGAAGCAGTGACTGCTAGGGCCTGACGCAGAGCCTCAACATTGCCAACTCCTTGGTGAGAAAAGTCACTTGCCCAGAAGTTGCTAAAAGTCACTAGATGATGTCACCGCATAATTTGCATAAAGAGCGTGTTGTGTCTGTGCTACTGCCAAAAATAAGTTCACATGTTTAATGCCATGATCAAATATTAACATATACCAAACATTCATTCATTCATTTTCCTACCTGCTTATTCCCTTGCGGGGTCACAGGGGGTCTCCAACTCACGTCGGGCAAGAGGCAGGGGTACACCCTGGACAGGTCGTCAGTCTATCGCAGTATACACAAACATGTAAAGCAAAAAAACAATACCTAATCAAAAATATTAGTTTGATTTTAAGCTCGACACATTGTCACCTAATAGTATTTCTTCTTTTGATTTCCTTTAAGAAATTAACATATGCACATTTTCAAAGTGTAAAAGAGATTTATTATTTTGTGTTGTATGAACTAGTAATGAATGTGGGTATAACCATTTTTCTTTGTTTTTATTACCAAAAGCTACAACCTCCCTGTGAATAGAGCATGTGAATCTGTGTTAATAGCAAGTGAATATCATTTGGCAGAAATTGGCACCCTTTTGAAAATTTGCGAAATCTAGTTACCATTTAGCTGTCAATACAGCAAAGCCCTCAGAAAAATTCAAATTCTGGCCAATCAGAAAACAAGAGCTCAATATCTCTACTGAAGACCAGATTACCCGGGTCGCGCGGAAAATTGTAACAGAAAAAAATGGAAACTATTTCAACTCTCTCTCTCTCTCTCCCTATATATATATATATATATATATATATATATATATATATATATATATATATATATATATATATATATATATATATATATATATATATATTTATGCAAAACCATGATGTGTTTATTATATCGCTTCCATGAAAAGTAATGCTACAAAAAAATCCTGTTCAAAAAATCCTTTTATACGTAAGGCAGGTCCCAATTGCTAGTCTGACAGGAAGCAATGATAATCAGTGAAAAAATAGATTCCTATTATCAGGTTAATTTAGTTACAATACAAACAGGAAGCTACATCACAACCAGGAGTTTACAAGCTCTGTAAATAAAGTTAAGAGACAATTGCTGTCTTTCTCCCGCCTTTCTTTCCTCTCACTTTTACCTTTCTCTTTCCTCAATCCAGCATTGTTTTTAGCTGATAACTCCTCCAATGTTTATGGTAAATAAAGCTGTGTTTTCTGTTAAATCTTCTTAAACCCTGCTTCCAGAGTCTTCTTACTTGGTTATGAATTAATAACAATGTAAACCTTATCCTGAGCACAGCACTCAGCACTTTTGATGAAACTGATCACCTGTGATTTTTTTTTTCCATAAAAAGCAATCAAAAAGTGTTTTTTTTTTTTTTGTTTATACAAAATATGATCTTGAGCAATTTAAAAAGTAGGTTTCGCTTTGAAGTAATTAGTTTAGGGTTCTTTTTGGAACTTTCTATATTTACAGAAAACAACAGAACCGTGTTTTATATAACCTATAATTAAAATGCTACGTATTTCATTTGGAAACTTTTTAACTGAAACTAATGAATGAAAGCAAAACAGAAAAGTAACTCTTGCTCATTGTGCCCGTCATATTTTATTTATTTTTGATATTGCAGATGCCTTCACGACGATACAAAGCAAATGAAGCTGTTTTCACGAACAGCCCCGGATCTGTTAAAAGGCAAAGGGTAAGTTAACCAGGATGAATTTATGTCACTGGCAACCATTTAAAACAGAATGCTGGGCTCATCAGCTCTTCAGATTCATTCAAATAGCGTCTTTCTGGATTTTTAGATCATGCTAATTTAGAAGATATTATATTTTGACTTATATTTTTCACCAGTTGATACAGACGAAGCCACACATTCTTATAACCAGTGATACATTAAAAGACTCTAAAAGGCGAATCTGCCATCAACCTTATATTAATTCCTATCCTAAATCTTTTCTTTGTTTCTTAACCATTTGGTTTCAGGGTTCAGTACAGCCTTGATATTGCGGATAGGCTCGCTGATGAGCACATACTTATCGGGCTTTATGTGAATCTCCTTCAAAAGAATCGCTCATGGTCAGTCTGAACTGTCAGCTTGAGCTTGCTGTGCCAGTTTTTTTTTTGTCCTAATCTACTGTTTGGATCTTCCAGTCACCATGTCCATCTGAAGTTACCCACCAATGAATCTTGTAACATTACTGATACATTTGAAATGTGTTTTTGATGCATAGAAATGAGTCTAGATGTGAGATGGTGACTGTGATGCTGTTTTCTTTGACATTTGCTAACCAACAAGGCTTTTGGTTGTGTGTTGAGCATATTGTATTTAACTCTTGGATAAGTTTTCAGAAGTGACATGGAGTTAAAGGGCCATGAGTCCCATGTGTTTCAGGTCTCTTTAGCCAGAGATAATAAAAAAAAATTCAAATGAATGGGTGTGTCCTGCTGGATTAGGGAGGAATGTGGGATTTCGAAGTAGGTAGCAGCTGCATGCAGGTTTTCTTCCTGATTCTTTTGAACCCTTAAAATCCACCAGGACAACCGTGGGAAATTTTACATTTAATTGCTGACAAAATGCAAATACCTGCACTGAAGTGGGATAGAAGTCCTCCAGAATTGGAAATGCATTGCCTGACAAATGCAAAATGATCGTAGCTTTCTCCTAAGAGCGAAATGTTTGCTACAAGTTTTGATGCAGAGTATTAGTTTTCAATAATAATAATAATACACAGCGTCTTTCCATTGCATAAGGGAGTTCAGACTCATGATCAATTATGAAGTAAAGACGAGTCATCAAAATTGATTGATACAAAAAAATTCACTTCTGCCTTATGTAAATCTCAGAAAACCACATGAACTTTAAATCTAGGGTATCGTGGCCCTTTAAGGCCAAGAATAAAGCTTATTGTTGCATAATTACAAAAAAATTGTTTAGGAATTATGACAAAAATAAAAATAATGAAAATCTGCAAGCAGCGATCAAAGGGCTCAAGTAACTCCTGCACCAGTACATTACAATATTTATTTAAAGATCTACTTAAATGAGAATTGTTAAAATTACCGATTGATATCATAAAGTGTCATGGCCAAAAGGTGGAGCTGTGATTTGTGTTTCACTTGTGTCAAAATTGGTGAAAACAATGGCCTTATTAATGTTAAATTTAGTATCTCGTGTGGCCACCTTGTTGCATTAGTACAGGTCTATTACAGCACTATTACAGTATTATTACACCATTACAGCACTATTAAACTGGGTACAATTAAACATTGCATGGCCAAGTTTTAACAATGCCTTCTTTATGGTGAAATGTCAATTTTCAACAGCCGCTGTTTAACGAAGACAAAAAAGTTTAGCAATACACATCCCATATACCTTATGATAGGACTGATGGAGTCTTATCTTAGGAGACGAACAGATGACATTTCTAGGAGGAGTTAAAGTGCAGCAGTCGTGAAAAATAATCGACTTCCTGTCGTTTTTGGAAATGCAATCCATATTACCTAAATTTAAGTCTTGACCAATGACAAACTGTTAGCACACCATAGCTGAACCACATAAGGTGGTGCTATGGAGCCACACCCACTTTTCACATCCCAATCAGATGTAAACTTTAACCAATTTGTTGACTTTTTGAGTACATTTAGGCCCTCAAAATGGACCGAAAGCCATGAAACAATTATTCTCTGGGCAAAAACAATGTGCCCGAGCTCTGTACTAAATATGTGTTTGTTAAACATTTATTTTTGTCATTGAGCCCACATTTTTTCCAGGAAGTGAATGGGGAGAGAGAGGTACACTGTAAAATATTTTGTTTAATAAACTGTTTGTATTTATTATAACAAGATAATGAGCAAAAGTCATTTTTGGAGTTATGATTGTTACTGATTCCTCAGTACTAGTTATTTGGGAGATTTAGCTCCATTCAATAGTTGCATTAACAACCTTGCGTTAACTAAAGAACCATATTCTAAAGTGTTACCAATTTTTTTTTTAGTAACTCTCATTCAATTTTGTCAGATAACCATTTTCCTTGTTCTGTCGATGTGCAGAAATAAAAATTGGGGATTGATAAAATCATGGATCTAATTCTGGCTTAACTCTGCAAACGGGTCAATCTTCTGTGATGTATATTTCACAAACTAATTGCACTGGTTTGCTCAAGGACATGATTATTCCAGTCCATTTGAACTCTTGTGTGTAGTAGATATGTTCATATGTCAGATATTCTCTCATTCTTTATGTTCCTCATTTTCAATAGATGTTTTTCCTACTTTTATGAACTTCTACATGTAGAGTTTGAGATGTTTACCTTAACATATTTTTTAACTAGAACTCTAGGGTATGCATACTTAAAAAAACAGCACTCTTCATTACTCTTAGCTATAATTCCACTTGCGTTAATGTGACTAAGCTCCGCCTCTTTTTCTTTAATTTGCAGCTTTCAAGACAACAGTAAAAACCAGGATGATGAACACTGCCTCATTGCTCGTTATGCCTCTCGATTGGCTGCTGATGGCGCCACTGGGGTAAGGCAACCAATCAGAAATCTGATTCAAATACATTTCAGAATTCATTGAATCATTAGTCGTGGGTTTAACTGATGCAGCTAGTAAATAATCGTGGTGCTTTGCTTTTAAAACTTGTACACAAGTTTTAAATGACAAATAAACTTGTTGGAAAGTGCATTGTACATTGGTCACACCACCAACATGTACACATGTATAACATAAACCTGTTTTTTTAACAGAAGAGCAGAATCTCGACAGATATCAATCTATGCTTGGACACCAACAAACAACAGCGACAGCTCATTGCTGAACTGGAGAGCAAGAACAAGTGAGTTTGTGTCCCATAGTGCTGAGGTGTGAAGCAGCCATGAAAAATGTAATTTTATGTCTTTTATGTAATTTTTTAAAAGTTCTTTCATTTGAGGGGCAAAGGGGAAACTAAGAACCTTTCCACACATACCCAGATATTTTGAAAATAGGGATTTTTCTGCGCAGCCCTGCTGCTAGTCCATACATAAATTGAAGATTGTTGGTTAGAACATTTCTATGTGAACAGTGGAATCGGGGGTCTCCAGGGAGTTTATCATTGTCGTCACGGACTGTGCTTGGTGTCAGTTTAATGGCAGACGAAATAAGGACTGTGTTGCAGTTTACTGTGCTATCCTGGCTTACAGCTTGTACAGAATTACAAGCAGACATAATCACTGAACAATGGCGTCTTGTCTTTTTGCAAACTCAATGCAGAATACTCATTTTAAAAATGCCACTTCAGAGTTGATTTTGTCTTACCCTGTTTTATGGGGTTTTTGTACATGGTGTGACAAAAAAAAACTGTTTAAAAAACTGTGTTCATGTGGACATGGCCTCACAAAACTAGATTAAAATGGGGAACACAAAAAAGCTCAGATAAAGAACCAGGGAACAGGGAAATGTAGAACAAATGCACTGCTTGGTACTACTGGAAGCAGGCTAAGCCATTATGTGTGCACACCTAACCAATCTGTAACAGAAAGGAGATACAAGATAGAATAAAAAAGAGAGATGATGAAGGAGGACGACACTTGAGGTGAAGGGGTGCCAATAATTTTTTAACTGAAGGTGAACAGCTAGACATAGGGCTAGTTCCCTGTTCCTAGGGTTGTTTGGACCAACCTGATTTCCCATGTTTTCTCTACTGTTTAAATTAGAGTAAACCATGAAAGTCAACGAAATGACCACTTTAAGGCAAAAGAGCCCCTAATATAATCATTTAAAAATACAAACTACCAGGAATGATGCATTTGCTGATCCTTTTGAAAATTTTGGCTGATGTATACATTATAAAGAAGTGACACGATTTATAGACATATGTTTTCAAGGGCCTTGATTTCAACGTGAGAGAAATATAACTCACCATAACAGCCATGAGCTCAAACTCAGACATGATGACTCTCTAGCCCAGTGCTGTAGTGAGCCGTAGGCTGGAGAGTGAGAAAACACAACTTAAGACAATCTCATGCTAAACAAGACAGACATTAACTCAGACACACAATCCAACAAGACTAGACCAAACATGAAGTGGAAGTTACACAGCATTACAAGCAACAAAACATGAAAGACACAAGGCACGGGTGTTGTTCTGCCAGGTCTCAGCCACAAAAAGAATATGGACAGAAGTGGCATAACCCTGATAGTTTGGGCTTTTTATTCCGGCATTATGTCTTGATTTGAAAGAAGTAATTAACCAGAAACTAAAATGTGTTTACAGGGAGATCCTGCAAGAGATTCAACGCCTCAGACAACAGCACGAAGAAGCTTCCCAGCCTCCCATTGACAAAAGCCAACAGAACCCAATGCTTCTTGCCGAGCTCAGACTGCTCAGGTGAAATATCCTCCACACACACCCTCAGTCGCTCTAATACACTCAGGGCTGCAACCTGATCTGCTCAGGTCAACAACATATGCTGATGCTTACTGGATAGACACCATTGAAAGTGAGTGGAACCTGATCTCGTGGCTCTGATCCTGAATGAGTGAAAGCACTTGAAAAGCAATTTGCCACTCTGAGAAAGCTTCCTGTTTGTGAACATCCTCATAGACGTACCCAATCCGTTTTAACTAAAGCAAATACGCATAAAAAAACTTGTTAAAAAAATGTACACAGCGGATGTACAAAATTGATCAAATGTATTGTAAAATATGGCCATGTGTATATGTTTCAGACAGAGGAAAGAAGAGCTGGAACAGCGGATGTCCACTCTTCAAGAGAGCCGAAGAGAGCTAATGGTGCAACTGGAGCAGCTCATGCTTCTGCTGAAGGTAGAGCCCATTGAACACACTCTCGCACACTAATGCTGATGACCGCAGAGTTGTATCCCTGTTAATGAGCTGAACTGCTCCATCTACAGGAAGAAGAGCTAAAAAGAGCTGTAAGTTTCAATGTGTGTGGTTAGTAAAGCTCTGTAGCTTACTTGATATTAACAGTGTGTTTGGCTCTAACATTTAACAGGAAGTTCTGCTTATGTCAGAGCTTTCATTTCTTCAATGAACACTACCAAGTTTAGCACCAGCTTTCGTTTAGACTCTTGATGCAGATGGCATTGGCTGAGATCATGAATAAACTGGACTCCATTTCCCATAATTCCCTGCACCTGATTTGTGTGGTTTCTTTTCATATGTTTTCCTCCTTCAACTGTTATTGGGTATTTGTTTGCTAACAGTGGTCCAGTTTGAAGCTAAACAAGAACCAATTTCACTTGCCCTGTTCTCATTCTCACAAAAATAAATAAATACTTATTTTTATGAATATCATAGACAGTTTGTGTGTATGTGTGTGTGTATCATCTTTTTGTCTAAATGAATAATCTCTTGACTTCCTAGAACCAGGGTTCTGGCCCCTCCCCTCGCTCCTCCCCAAGCCATACCCTCAGTGCATCAGTTCAATCCCTGTCCAGCTCCACACCTATTCCAATGCCCGTCCAATCAACATCGGGTAACACAACACCCAGTCAGACACCTCAGGACTCACTGATGGGGCTCGGGGGAGAGGTGCAGCAAGCCTTTGCTCAGGGTAACACTCACTGGTTCATTTTATCATATACTGATGTCACTTTGAAATCCACTGTATCATGAAATTAAATATACCGTAATCATTTGCTAATGACACAGAGAGCATTCTTAGCCCCTCCCCTCTGGTCATGTTAAACCGTTTTCACCCATCCCCCGCTCTATATAACAAGCGTTTGGTACCGTGCTGCACAAGTAATCATTTATTATTTCCATATTATTTCTATCTAAGTCTAGGTCTTTTATTTAGAAAAATGAACATTTTTTTCTCGGTTAGATCTCCAAAATAAAATCCCCAAGCTGGCACAATGAGTAAGAAACAGATGTCTTTGGAAAAGTTTGAAAGAAAAAAGCTTATAATGCAATTTAATTCTGTATTTAATTAATTAATAATTAATTAATACAATATTTCTATTTTATTTTTTTGAATGAAAAATAAAGTTTTGATCAGTTCGTACTGGACAGCACAAGAAATTATGAATTATTTCTGTTTTATTTATTATCTAAGTTCAGGACTTTTACTTTGAAATAATTTTTTTTTTTAAATGACCACATTTTCTCAGTTAGGTCTCCAAAATTTAACACAAGCTGGCGAATAATCTGGACTTCACCCAAAGTGATTTTGATTTAGTAAAAATTTTGTAAATTTAGTACAAACATTTTGCGTCCATTACTGTCCACTACACCTCTGTGCCAGATTAAATACTTGCATTAAACCAGTCTGCAGTGTAAAAAAAGTTAAGGAATACTGATGTAAACAAAGGTATCAATTTTTGTGGGGAAATGTGGTAAACTAGTAAAAAGTATATTGTACATTATTAATGTTAAACTTAATTAATATATTATTGAGCATTTTTTATTAATATTATCAGAAACCATAGCAGATGTGCTTGGTATTAATTTTAATGTAATTAGCATGAATAATACACCTAATAATATTATATATTTGTGAAGGTTATAGAAGGAACTTAAGGAATGATCTCCTGGTCGCTGCAGACTCGATAACCAACACCATGTCTTCACTTGTGAAGGAGCTTAACTCAGGTAACCCCAAAACCCAATCGTCCTCATGTACGAGATTTATACTATTGATAATATTTTATGCATATGTAATGTGTTTTTGTATTGCTTAGAGGGCGGGAGTGAAAGCGACAGTCTCTCCGATCTCTCGTTCCCAGCCTCAGATGCTCTCCACACACACAACTCTTCCAGAACAGTGTAAGAGCTCAGTCTCTGGCTATATTCATCTCGAGAAGTGTGCATGGGCTGCCATTGGGGTTTTCTCATCTCACAGGGCGGCAAGTTTGCTGGAGTCTGGAGATTTCTTTACTCATGACTTGGAGAAGCAAATGAACCGAGAGCTGAAGATGGAGGAATGCCGCAGACATGCACAAGAACAGGACAAAAACCTTCTGGTGAGGAAATAAATTAGTAAACAGATCTTTTAAAGATATTAAATGTGTCTAAGCATAATGTTTATATTATGTATACAGATACAAATGAGGTTTTAGTAAAAAAGACAATTTGTCTGATCAACCCAAACTTGGGCATGTTGTGTATCCTACTCTGAGGACTGTGATTGGTAGACATTTTTTGGTAATATGAGCGCATATATTTTGAAATATGACCATTTTATTGGGACTCTCTTGCTTTCTCTTCACCTCATTCCTACTAATATTTATTACTTCCGGCCACAACTCTCCTTAACACCTCATCAACTCATTGTTATCTTTCATTTTCCTTTTTCGTGTACTCTCCCTCCATCTTCATCCAAATCTCATCATGAAAAATTCTGACATTATTTTCATTCAAAATCCTATGTCTTTTTCTTCCTACATTTGTTGTCTACTTGAACCCCATTGATTGCTGCTTGCAGCTATATTTAAATATATTTTGGAATTTGTAAAAATTAAGTCAGTCATTTTCACATAAAAACAGCTCTAGGTCTAAAAATAGTCATATAAATAATCCAAATTTTATGGAACAACTAAGTCAGTTTACACTCACTTAATTTATAATTTTCACATAAAAACAGCTCTAGGTCTAATCTAAATCATATAAAGAGGGTCAGGGTTTAAGTCAATAAGAATATAAAATAAAGAACTTAAAGTCAGATAATTAATGCAAGTTTTATCTCAATTTCTCTACTTGAACCCCGTTGATTGCTTCTTGCAACTGTATTTAAATATATTTTGAATATGTAGGAATTAAGTCAAAAGCTTCTAAAATGAAAGAATATAATTTAATAATAATGTAAACTAAAATGTATAATTTTATCTCATTTTCTTTACTTGAACCCTGTTGATTGATGCTTGCAGCTGTATTGAAATATACAGTTCAAAATGGTTCAATATTAAAATTTAAACTGTGTCATAAAAACAACTCTTTCAAAAGCTTAAAAAAACTCAAGAATATATATTTACAAATTTTAACAAATTTTATTTTCTTGATCCCTCTCGATTGCCGTTTGCAGCTCTGTTTTATATATATATATATATATATATATATTTGAATATGGAATAGTTAGGCCAGTTTACATTGGCTCAATATTCAATTTTCAAGAATTACTAAAGAATACCTGTGTAACTTCCATCTCAGACTTCTTGTAGAAATGCATTTGGTTGTTAGAGTACACTAAAATAAAGTTATATTTTATACATACATATGTACTCCTAGCTGCATCTACAAAAGTGCAGTCACCATCATGGTATGAACAGTCATCATTTTATGAATTATATTCTGGATTCTCTTGAGAGTCCAAAACGTAAGAGATGGAAGACTCCCGGTTTGTGATGCATTTCCTGTTTGTGATGTATTTCCTGTTCTGTCCCAGAAATCAACCAGAAAATAGGATTTCTTTTTCTATTACTATCACAACTCTTTTTCTTTTGGAAATGTGTATCTTGTGTATAAATTATACCTTTAATCTTAAATATTAGAATGAGTTAAATTATCCTCCCATCTCAATGACTAACAGATGCTTTTTGCAGGTGACTTTACAAGAATAGCTGCTTGGCAATATGCAGTGGTAAGTCTATATCTGCTTTTGTGGCATCTCAGGAGGACTTTTGTTGTCAAATAAAGCTTTTGTTCTGTGTTTTAGAGTTAATCACTGTGCAGCCTGCTGGAAACACACCACTTGGGGAAAATGCCACCTAGTGTACAGCCCAAGTGTGGTACACAACCCAAACTATCGAAATAGAATCTATTAGATGTTTTAAAACAAAACTGTGAAAACCGGGGTTTGTTGATTACAAGTAATGGAACTGTCTAGAACACCGCCAGTGCCATAAATCCAACGATGATGAGATTATTTGATTTCCTTGGTGTTCATTTGTTCAGTTTGGCTTCGTTTGTGTGTATACTGTATGTTTCAAAGCTGTACTGTAAAGCTGTATTTAAATATTCCTTGGGGCTAAAGTGGGACGTGATGTTTAACAAAGCTGCTATCTTTGCAAAGTTCTCTTGTACATTAGGGGCAGAATTACCAGATGGGTGGAGCTTATATGAAATATAAAGATCATGTTGTAGTGTCAGTTTTGAGTCATGGGAGATTTTGTCCGTCTTTGATACGTAAATACACTGCCTTAGCCATCCAGAACAATTACTTTTATAGTTTGGACGTTCTGACTACTATTTTTCCCTAACTTTTTAACTAAACGTTTAGATGCTCATAAAAAAACACAATGCATACATCACATGTTAATGGTATATTTTAGAACAAAAGGCTTATTTTAGTGCTGTTCATAACAGTATGGTATTATTTTTCTGCCAATCACGCACAAAATCTACACAATTTACACTTGTGCTCATGAGTTTATGACCTTGTGCTCATAAGTGGCTCATGGTTAGTTCATTAATGTAATACCACCCCATCAGGCTTCAACTGTTGTGGAATAAAACATTATTCTTCCAATATTGAAGACTCGAGAGAGAGGATTGTAATGAACAGAAAGGAAACAGGGTTTTTTTGCATTATCAGATGGTAGAGAAGAGACCCCTCAAAAGCACCCAGATTATTTAAATATTGCATCACATTCAGCTAGCACATCATATTTTTAACAAAACAGGTTAACATTATTTAGTATTAATATTAAGATGAAATGTAATGATTTAAGTTTCTATCACTCGACAGAAAAACTTAGTCATTGCTTTGCATTTGGATTTATTCGCTAAATGCAATTCCATTGTAGTTTATGCGCATTATTTTTTATCATAGCAATTTTTTATGCATATTTTCACAATTATACGCCAAATAAAAATAGGTTGATGGAAATGCAACTAGTCACCCACCTTTTCACAGTTTTCCGTTCATCATAGGCCTTGTTGACTACTGTGCAAAGTTTGTGGCCAAAATGTTTTGGTTTCATCGCTCCAAATACTTTTGTTACAGAAGTCTCTGAGCTATTTTATGTATTGCTTATGGGCTACTTTGTGGCATTTATGTAGTAATGGCTTTCTTCTGGCAATTCAACACATTTTTTTTTTTTTTTGCATCCCTCACAATTTTTCTGGCAGTTGTAGCAGAAATTGTTTGGTTTCAAAGTGAATCACTCCTGTTCCACTTCTTAATCAGTTTGAACTCTCTTAGAGTCTCTTAGATATATTTTTATATCCCTTTCCTGTTGGGAAAGTACAGTTCAACTACATTATCCCGTAAATCCATTGACAGCTCTTTTGTTTTTCCCATTGCTCCGAAATGTCACTATATGAAAGAGGCAAGGGTCTGTCAGGAGTCCAGAAGCTTTTTATACACAAACATTGATTAAAAGCAAACAGGTTGTAAAAACTCAAACCCCTTTGTGTCAGTTTTTGTGACAAAATATAACATTTGGAAGGTTTCTGTTGTCATTATGATTTAAAAAGAGTTAATGCAGTTGTTTGACGATAAAAGGCTTCACTCAACCACTAACTTTGAGTGCAAAAAATGCTTTTGTGTTATCATTCATATTTTGTGAAATAATAACCAAGAAATCTGAAACTTTGCCAGGGTGTGTAAACATATGAGCACAACTGTTACATTGTGTTTTGAAAATTACATTTACAGTGTTTTATGTATTTAATAATTATAGTTACATTTATTTTATGATTATTTAGTGTTCATTTGGGATGTTCTTTCTATGCTTGTAGGGTTTTTTTTCAGGTTATGTGTTCAGGTTTTTTTGCTCAAGAAAAGCTGGAATAAACTGATTCTAATAGGTGTAAGTTGGTATAGATAATAGATAATGGATGGAAAATATTTACATTTTAGTCATTTGTCAAATGCAAACAATGGGCATAGATATGTTTTTTCTTGCAAGATGTGTTGCCTCTTTGGTTTAAAAATGTACCTTATTTTTCATGTAGTATGAGATTCATCTGAAAACCTTGTACCTCTGCTTTCAAAGAAATATATAATTTACCTCCAAAACACTGGCCATCATCTTGTACTTACCTTGAAAAGTTTTTAAATATTTCAAAAAAGCCACTTTGAGCCACATGTAGAAGATTATCAGAATTTGCTGAATATTTTTTTCAGTATGTTTGTCAAGATTGAATATTGTGTTGTGATTCTAGGGAATAATTATCATGCTCTTTCATTTTATTGGTGAAATAAAATTGCCTTTAAAATAAAAGCATCTGTAGTGGATGAGAAATGAAAGACTGGAAGATTGTTTCCTAGAAGCAATGCAGATCTGCAAAACATCTGAACTTTGCACACAATCATTGCACTTCTCAGTGATTTTGCATGGTACTATGATACAATTAAATTATGTTGTTCTACCGTAAAGTGTCCATGCTTAGAGATGTTTAATAAAATAAAAGATTTATCTGTACTTGTCTTTCATCTTTTCAGTTTGATAAATGTTTTATCTTTTCTACTAAGAAATTGAAGTCGTCTTTGGTCCAATACAGACAACAGCCGCTAGATGTCAGTGTTTACTCAGACATTTTACAAAACATTTTTACTTTTTTTTAATATCTAGCTTAACCTTAAAATGAATTAATGAAATAAATATATTGACACACAGCTTCAGTTATGGAATACAAATACCAATTATTATTTTATATTATCATTTATAGGGTTATTATATATAAAACCAATAAATGATTGGTTTATTCGTAGTTTTTATCAGTTTATAATATAACAATAAAGCATATTGATAAAATCAGTTGCATAGTAATCATTTATTTTCATAAATTGACAGAATGCAGTGAATAAACAAAATATAAATTAAATCATATCCATATTTAATGTGTTCAAAAGCAAATCTTCTAGACAGTTTTTGAAAACTGGTTGGTTGTTCTTAGAAATCTAACCACAGAGCTTCAGCCCAGAAACCCTCAGTGATGGTGAGATTGGGACAGTGAGAGCCATGCTATCACACTAAAGAAAGTTCCCAATGACTTTGGCTGTGTGTTTGTGGTCATTTTCCTGCTGCAGAATAAATTTGTGACCAATTATATGCTTTCCTGATGGTACTGCATGATGAATAAGTAGCTGCATGTATATTGGCAGCACAGAGAACACCATTTTTCCAGACCAAATCTCCAACTCCATTGCAGTCCCAAATGTTCAAGAAACCTCCACCATGCTTCACTGTTGCCTGCTGACACTCAGTAATGTACAGATCTCTAGCCCTTCAACCAACAAACTGAAGCTGGTTAAATAGGTAGTAGCACCAAATACTGAGTTAATTTAGATTAGTTTGCGTGTGTAATTTACAAACATCACTAACTGGATATTGCATTTGCAGAGAAAAAAAACATTCTTTTTACAGCATTTTTACACCTACCTACAACGTTTGTGTAGCACTGTACATTTGATGCTTGTTAATAAATATTAAACATATACGTATGACATTAAAAGTGATCTATTATAATTTAGAAGGCTGGTTTTATCTAAAATTTGCCTTTTATCTGTCACATGTTTCCCGTCTAAAAATACTAATTTTATAAAATAATAATTTTCCTTCCAATAAACCCCTGAAATATTAAGTGCATCTCGAAGAAGGCGTTCCACGAACCGCGCACTGCATTTCCATTGGCTGGTAAAACAACATCCGTTACTTCCGGTGTTGTAAAGTATTGTATGGGGTTTTTAATATTCTCGGCTGCACAAAGTGTTGTTGTAATTAATAATTCATTACGTGGGCGTGGTTATCGCGGTGACGCTTCAGAATCACACCACTGGAGCGCCTTCTCTAAAACGCTTGTCTCGCTACAGAAATAAAAAGAAGCGTGACAAACTTTTCACATGCTATCATTTCAACATTTTATTCAACTGTAAAACTCAAACTTTACATGAGAAAAACATTCAACAATCAACGTGTTTGTTTGTTGAATGAAGACTAAAATAAATAAATAAATACATAAAACAATAATAAAACAATTATTCACATTTGAACATTTTATTTTTATACACAGTATTTCCATACCATTAGTAAAATGGCAAGCAACTGTGTATCGCGGAGCGAACAGATATTAAATCACTTGAGCCCTTTGATTTTGTGCATTGTAAAATCTGATATATCAGTACTCACACATTCGGCCTAAATTAACTGTGAATTATCAACACAAGTGACGATAGATTTGTTTGTCTTCACTTCTCTAATCCAAACAATCCAGCAAACGTTTAATTCAGTAGTCTCGTCCCGATAGGCATGCCCACCTAATGAATATGCATGTACACATCCTTCTGCAACCAAGAATATTATATAAACCACATATTTACGTCAAACCAAGCCACAGGGAGGAGCAGATTATAAAAACAACGTCTTTTGATTTCTGACCAATCAACCAGCAGAGTGTTAAAAAGGCAGCCAATCAGCTGCGGCCGCTGCATGCCGTTTTTAAAGCTGTCTCTGGAGCCGCTGGAAGGTGGGGTTCGAACGGAGAAGCGCAGCTGGTTTGGTCGGATTTACTGTTGGGTTATCGGGTGAGTCGAGCTTATTTCCGGCGATGTCTGTAAAGTGTTAATTCGGCCTTTTATTTTTGAGTGTTTTGGCTTTGTAGAACGGAGGACTGAGCTTTTGGGAAACCAAAGAGTTAACGTTTCATTTTTTACTAAGTTCAAAGATCACGAAGCCTGTTACTGAAGCTTGTTAGCTTAGCACCAGCTCTTAACCCTAAGTAAACCCCATGTTTACTCCATGAAACTGTGACTAATAAATGTATTTATCCACTGACACTAGTTTGTACTGTTTTATTTTTGTTTTCCTTTTTTTTATTTCCTGATTACCATCGAGTTGTTAATTAGCTAAACACGCGTCGTGCTGTTTTACGTCACACAAATGAATGTTTAGCAATGTTTGTTACAAGGTGATGTTTATTTTATTCGCATATTCCAGCAGGCTTATATCTTTTCTTACTTTATTTGTTGAGGTGAAAATGCATAAACCCACAGCAGTGGATCAAGGGATTTTCAAGTCAACATACTGTCTCCATTCCCATTACCCACATAGGAAAAAAAACCTTTGGCATAGACACAGCATCTTCACTTAAACCACATCGTTCCAGCTTTGGTTTAACATTTCTGTGCTGATTCGGGGTCAAAAACTACTAATCTAGCCTGCTCAAAGTTGATTCCATTAAATAGCCTACATACCTCCCATTGAGGATCAAGCACATGTTGGTTGAGGGGCTTTCACACCTGACCGTTTTAGTACGGTTAGATTGGGAATTTGATAAAGCAACAACCAAAAGAATTCTGGAGACCTGCTCGAGTAGATGGTCTCAGTACTTTTCCAAACGAACTCTAGAGTGGTTCGTTTGTGTGGATCAATCTAAAAACTGAACTAAAAACTAATGAAGACGACAAAAACATGTCTTTGAACTAATACAGCCACCGTACTTGCTTGTATGTGGCATTATCATAGACTGTAAATAAATGGGCATGACGTGCCCTACTGCCATTAGGCTAATTTGAGGCTTTTTCCAAGCTGCGCTGACTGGTGCATACAACAGTCTGTTATATACAACATATTTTGTAATTATGAACAAGCATTTGAGAACGACTTCTATCAATAAGATTGTTGGCAGCGTAAATTATCTTTCTTAACACAAGATGACAAAGGCAAATCCATTTTCTTCAGCGTAGCTGTCGATCACATGACTCCGACCAGGTTTTTTAAGTGGAAAATTGAACCATCGTAATCCACTAGAAATCAAACTTGAACAAAAATTGATGTATTTGACCAATGAATGGCCTGCATGATGTCACATGGCTGTATTTTCAACAAGTGCAGATCTAAGCGATCAGTGTGGTGTGAATGATGATTAAATTTACCAAAGATTACAACAATGCATCAGCTGTTCCTCTTGATTTAAATGAACTAGGGGAGGAAAAATCATCCTTGAACTCTTCCTAGAGATTGTATCTGTTCATCTTTAAACTCGACCAGTCTGGTGAGGAAATTACAGAAGCCCACCCACAAAACAGCATCATTAAAAAAAAATAAACAATTCATTCATTCACTATATAATTCGTCTAAGGCCGCAAAGGCCATCTCATTTCATCAAACCTCAAAGAGTCCTTAAATTTCCCTCCTCAACTGCTGGTGTATTGAAACAGGCATATTTTAAAACATTTTTATTTTAAAAACATGACATTAACAACTGTGGCACACGTTGACATCCACAACCAACTAAATGCTTCCTAAATATTGGTGCATGCCATTTTAAGAAGCAGACGGAGGACTTTAAAAAACGTATAAAACAGAATGAGGCTAAACCGTCATATTGGTATAATTTATACACAACATAAAATAGGAAATCCCCCCCACAGGGAAATGTGACCAGTGCGACTAAAATGAAACTATAGAGCATGTTTTAATGGCATAGAGAAGGAAAGAGAAAAAAACTTACTTGACATTTCTCAAAGACATTTAACAAATAGATACAAAATATAAAAGAATCACTTAATAAATATTAATAAAATATTTACAATTATTTTATTAATATATACAATATTGAGTTTATACTTTCATTTTGGGATCCAAACTGCTGATCCAGCTGGTGGCGCTAATGCAACATAAACAAACTGCCAAAAAGAAGAAGAGGCTTGTCCGTTTACCATGGGTTTATGCATCCATTGGAGGATCCTCCTAAACCGCAGCCTCCAGAGGCTGTGCAGAAAGGATCCTCCAAAGGCTTCTAAAACCTGGATTGAGACACAGTTTACGCCTGAGCATATCTACAACCTAGACTCTCGGTTATAGCAACACCAGGTGCACACAGGAAATACAACATTTACCATTGAAAAGTACTTGTTTTACCATTCTAATATGTATGACAAGAATATTGGACTCATTCATAGCGCCACCTGGGGATCATGGCACTTAATGATGTGGTTTTTATTATTTAAACAGTTAAATAATGGGGTCTCTGAAATTGTTGCTCTCTTCTAAATGCCATTCTATAAGCAAGGTGCTTCTTTTTTATTCCAAAAACACTCAACTTCCATTAAAACGTTCATGCTATATAAGGGCAATTCCAGCACTATTTTCATGATATTTGCTGTAGAAAGTTGAAATATAAAATGTATGTCAACAATATATTCAAAGCACATTTTGGGGTTTCTGTTCTCATTATAATTTAAAAAGAGTAAACACGGTTGTTTGACAATTATTAACGAGCAGAAAAAATGCATTATCATTTACATTTTCTGAAAAATGGCCAAGAAAGCAGAACATTTGTAAACTTATGAGCACAACTGTATGTAGTTGTTTACTCCCAGCAATTGGCATTCAAAATCATGCAGTTGGCAAGTACTTTATTGATTAACCCTCAGAAGTCTTAGCACGCACCTGTGCGTGTACCAGTTACAGCATCTGTTTTGAACTGAGTATGAATGACACAACCCAGTTTCCATGTGTAGGTTTCAAAAAGGTTATTAGTTTTGATATTTTGTTTTTTTTTTTTAAACGAACATTACACATAATTTGCAAGGTAATTCAAATTCTAATATGTGCTCGTCTCTCTGTTTTGTTTTGTTTCTTTAGTGCTATCTAGTGGTGAAAAAAGGGATAACCATTTAAAAGACCTGTGAAATGGCTTGCGTTTTTCAAAGTTTTTACATTGTATTTTGAAACAAACATTTTCACATTGTTTTGAACATGTATTTGACTTTTGGGGGGGATTTGTGAATTTTATTTTGTTATAAAACATAAACACTGTTCATTGTAATTTTTTTATTTTTGCAGTAAAAAATTACCAATTGTACTACTTTAATGTTATGAAAAAATATTTAAAAAAAGAAGGTGGAATTGCACGAAAAACTTGTCAAGCATTGCCACAAGAAAAACTTTTTTAAAGATAATTTATTAGAGCATATTGTAAAGTAGTAAAAAAAACACTCAAAGAGGCCCTCAGACTTCTAAGGTTTAAGTAAATTCTTCCAAGACAATTAATGCTGTACCTATCATGGGTTACTGCTCTTCTATTAATTATGCACTGAACACAGTTCAGCACAAACAATTCATTTTTGTTCAGACTTCTTTTTCAGAAGTCCATCAGATGTGGGTGGGATCGCAATGTTTATGAAAAAAGGGTGCAAATGGTAATACACTAGTAACATACAATTCTAAATTCACTTTTAGAATAAGTAAAAAAAGTTTATTTCAGTAAATGATATGAAAACAAATGTAGCAAACTAAATATTTCTCTGCAACAAATTTAAACAATTGTCATGTGGTCAAAATAAAAAAATCCTGGCCAATTAAGATGAAGGTGTGTTTCTAGAATCAATTTTCATTATAACGTTTACTTTCTGATCATAAAAGCAACATAGATCTGAAATAATTCAAACCTAATGGCAAAGTGCCTCTAATCTCGAGTCTGAAGCGCCCCTCCCAAAGTCACATGACTGTAGTTCCTCGATTCCCCGCTGAGGTCGCTATTGAGCTAAACGACTTCCACACAAACACTCACGAATACACAATCTCATTCACACGGGATTTAACATTGAGAACAAGCAGGCAGGCGGCAGGGAATAGCCCCGAAGTCCCTTTCCTCGTCTGTTTGAGTATTCCACAGAGCCAAATGCCTGGTCCGACCCAAGCTCTGTCGCCAAATGGGGAAAATAACAACGACATCCTTCCGGACAACGGCACTAACATCATTCCCTACAGAAAGAACACAGTACGGGGAGAGCGCGCCTACAGGTACAGCCCTGCAATAACCATTCGCCGGCTGCTCACAAAGAAGCTAGTGCTTCCTATGAGCTGCAAGGCGTGCTTTTATCCGAAAAGCTCCAAATAACGGGTATTAATCCAAACATAAGACGCGTAGTCGCTTTGCAAAGCCTTATCTCGCATTGTGTCACAGGGGTGCTTTCCTGTGCCCGCTGTAGCGTTTTCCCGGCTGTGAAACCATTAAAGCCGGTCTTGAGTGATTTTTTTTGGAATGTTCCTCTCTTTTAGGGATTTATCCAAACGTTTTTAGTGTAATTTGTGATCGATTTGGGTTGAGATGTACGCTGACGGCTTGCTTTGCCAGGATTTGACAGTGTATGGCCTGTATTTTCACTAAGCAGTCAGCCATTGCGGATCTAATTCATTTAATCTTAGCCTCAAAATGTGCCAATCTTCTATTCTCTGGCCTTTATTTCGTGCCCGATGTAGATCAATACCCAGTGCATGGATATAGTGTGGGTTTAGTTCTTTTATAGTCTAGAAACATGAGATTTTTGGATAATTGCTTTTGTTTGATTTATTTTTTTGGCTCTAATGTGATCCTCCCCCTTCATTCCAGCATCTCTCTTTAAACTGTTTAGATTTCCTGCTAAATTTAGATGAATCTGCTCTTTAAGAAGAACAACGCAGTGTTTGGAAATGCAATGGGTTTTTAAAGCTTATTTAGTGCCAGAGGAATAAATATGGTGGAATATTTTTGTTCTGGAAGGGATTCTTACATAAGAGATTTCTTGGGTGATTCAGTTCATTGGTGATTATTATTATTCACTGCTCATAATTTAAGAAGAGTGAGACTAAATTTGACTTGAAATAACAGTGATTTAATCAAGGGGTTGAAGTAAACTACTTTTTGGGTAAGCTTTGATGATCTGGAGAGTGCCTCAGTTTTGCCTTGATGACTTGTAGAATATTGGAGTATATTTTCAACAGCTGTGTTGATTCATTATATTTCACACACACACAAAAAAAGTCACAATCCCATCTTGAAAACAACCTTTCAAACATATTTTACGGTCACTGATTCAATGTTTATTGGAAAATAAAACTATTTTCAGAGCAGTTGCGTCACAGATCCTTTCTCACTGCACAACTCTCTGAGGCAGCATCCAGCCGGTGCTGAATTCACACTGCATACCAGATCAGAGACGGAGGATTTCAATCCATGTCTTTAGAAAGAATCACAGAGAACTTTGCTCATGTTCTTAAACAATGGCTCAGAACCAAACAGTAAAATATTTCACAATCAATCAGCGATTCTCTCTCAGAGTGCATCTTTGGTAGTTCACACTATGTGATTGTCATACAAGCTCCAATTTGCCTGCAATTCTGGGTAGTCAAATGTGATTCCTAACTCGACCCTGCTGTATATAAATGTTCTTAAATGAAAATCGATTTTCATCTTTAACGCACTATGCAAACTCTGCTCTATTTGCATTGAATGCCAGGTTTCCCTCTGAGTTTCTGTACAAAGCATGCAGCTAATTTTCCACCCTCATATTTTACAGTACACAAACAATGGCAGCGAGCAGGTTTAATTGAAGGGACTCAACATCTTGCTCTTTGACACGGATTACGGATTGATGTCGATCTGCATAAACTACGCATTTAGGAAACGCTTTAACCGAATAAACCCCACATAATTCTGTATTCAGGGCATGTAGCAAGTTTAAACAGTGCGATTACAATGCGTTTTTCTCTCAGAACTGGGGTGCGATGGAGTGGCATTAATGGACTAACCAACGGACCATCATCTGAAATGTTGTTTTGATCAATACTAAAATTCTTTAGCCAAAGTCTGTTTTATACGGGAAAAAAAGGCCTTCTCTTAACGCATTTTTAATTTTTCTTTTGATTTTTGCCGCCAGTTTATCAGGATGTTCTCTTGGAATCGTTGGATGGAAACAGTGCTTTATTCGCAAATATTTTATGCAATATTCCAGTTTTCCACATAAATTGAAACAGTATCTTTTGGTTATTTGGCATGACTTTGAATATAGAGTCCAAAAGTGAAGATTACTTTGGCGGTAACTCGATTTTTAAAATAGTCACCTTTTGGAACCAAACTCTACAATATATTGTGATCATTTTGGGTTCGAGTGTGTGTGATTTTTTTTGATTTTGATACTCTTAGTTTTATTGTGGTGATAGTATTTATAATCTAAATGCTATGTTAAGATCGTTTATTGTGATTTTGCTTGATGAAACGCTGTTGGCTACTGATGATTATAATGTAAACCTGTCTTATTGATGAGTGATGTTGATGGTGATTGAGATAATGATGATTTCATAGTTTAATGATGGCTAATGATTAATGTGATGGTAATGAAATAGGTGTTGAATGCCATTTGAAGCTGAACTTTTTGAAGTTGACGTCTTGCTCTGTCTCTGCTCCACAGCTGGGGGATGGCGGTCAACGTGTACTCTACCTCAATCACCCAGGAGACGATGAGCAGGCATGACATCACAGCCTGGGTGAACGACCTGCTCTGTCTCAACTACACCAAAGTGGAACAGCTGTCCTCGGGTTTGTGAAGCTACGATCCCATCACAAAACAAAACAGATGAGCAGCTCATCCCAGAGGATTTACACCGAGAGCTGCTGGTGGAAATGGTTTTGTCTGTCTGGTTAGGAAGCAGATGTCTGATGACTTAGACATGGATTATGAACATGACAATAGAAATGGTTGCATTGTTTTGGGTTATCATTCAGAATTAGAGCTGTTTAGATTTTAGAAGCATAATTGTGACGGTTGGTTGTCGAGTTTTCCTATTTACTACGTATTTAAACAAGCTACTTACTTATTTAATGGGAGAAACGGATGGAATATTCAAAAACCGTTTCACAGTAAAATAGTTGTGCTTTTTTTTCAACAACACTAATCAAAAAATATCATTCACTGGTTTCAATATTGAAGTTTGGAAAAGTTGTCCTTAATTGACCTGAGCGCCACTGGTCTCTGTGAAACTATTGAAGGGTTAATCATTGGCTTATAATATAGTGGTTGTATAGATAAACACTTCCGTTTCTCATTGTGACATCACATTAAACCTTAAATTAGGTGAGCTAGAGCGCAGGTCTGTCCAGGGGTATTTAAAGATCTGCCGGACACTCAATCTCCTCAGCAATGACTCCAGCTTAACCTCGTCGAGCAGAAGACATTGATTTACACCATGCTGTCTTGGCATCCATGCAGTTGAATAGATCTTCTCTTTAGTGACCTTGTTTTAGTTCCTATGAGTGCACAGATTCAGTTTACTCACAGAAAATTAGATAATGAGCATTTCAAGGCTGAAATTTAATCTGCTCTGAAGTGCTGGAGATGTTTCAGAGATGGTTATTAAAGGCATTTTCCCACACATTAGTGAAGATTTGTTCTGTTGACTCAAAAGGATCATGAACTGGATTTTTTTTATAGAATTTTATTAATGGATATAACAATTAAAAAAATATATGGTTGATTTCAATAAATACATGTTTATTCTGGCCATCATTTTTTTTCAATCAGGTTTTGGAAGTGGATAAGGTTTCTTACTGACCTCTTCTCATTTGTGCCCGATAAAATGACTGATGCATTTTTCAGTACTTAAAAAGACAAAACAGTATTGAAAAGTCCATTTTGATTAATTTGAGTTAAATTTCTTCTTTAGCACGGAATTGGTTTGAGGAAAATTTTACTTTTTTTCTTCCCAACTTTCATAAAGCACCTTAAAGTTACACAAACATAACAGTTTTAGGCCATTTTTTTCACACAAAATGCTATAAAACCAAGATATCAAATGTTCATAAAGAAATAGACAAACCAGGACTGCATTATACAGCAATTATTGTGTTTTTTTTTGGGGGGGGGGGGGGAATTAATTGTGGGCTTTTCAAATGCGAAAAAAACAACATTTCAGATCAATTAAATTTATTTATCGCTTCTCATATAAAACAGAATAGTTGCTCAGTATTTGGTGACTTGAACCCAGGATGCTCTACACAACCGCAAGTCAAGTAAATAACCTAGAGCTCAATGAGTGTTAATCTATTTAAAGCCATTTTTTAAGTGCTTGCCATTGTGGTGTGTCATTTTTTTTGGTGGATCTTTGTTAGTTTTGGAATAATAGTGCGGTTCTCTATATTATGCAATGGATTCTCGTCAGTTGTCTGCCTTTGAGCCACACCAGAACATGACTTAATCAACTTCCCAGTAAGTTCTTGCTTTATTTCATAGTGGATACAGTGATCCATGGGGTTAGATGTTTGTGAGAGTGTGTGATACGAGCATGTTGGAGAAAGAGAGCAACACAGTGATGTGCCTGTGTGTGCATCTGAAACACCACTATTCAGCAACACACTTAGCTCAGATAACTCAACAAAAATAGTTAGTTTGGCCTCAAACACTTTAGTTAATGGGGTTTTCCTTTTAAAATGAATAAATTATCTAGTAGTTATAAAAAAACTACACACCATTGATTAAATTGACTCCTTTTTCTTTTCCAGTGGGTGGAGCTTGGTTTTTCAATTTTTTTAATGGACAAATGGGACAAAATAAACAGATGTTTTCTTCCAAACACTGGCTTGCTCCTTGTTAAGGCACTCAGAATAGTTCCTGTATGGCTATTTGTGGCTTTGCCTTTAGTTTGAGAGACAGCTTTACAAAAATTGAAGATGTAGCTATGAGTTAAACCGGGTACCTCTGGGGGAGGCCCAATGTCATGTCTTTAACTCCCTTCACCCTAATAAAATAAGCATTCGCTGCAGTTTTATTGATCCATCATCTCTTATAGACCAAAACATTTACTTTTTTGGTTTCCCAGTCAAGTGACACCAGCCTAAACCTTAAATATATGTGTTTTAATGTTGTTTTGCTTTCTGTGTTGTGTTTGTGGCTGTTCGGCAGGAGCGGCATACTGTCAATTTATGGACATGCTGTTTCCTGGCTGCATCAGTTTGAAGAAGGTCAAATTCCAGGCCAAGCTGGAGCATGAGTACATCCACAACTTCAAAGTCCTGCAGGCTTCTTTCAAGAGGATGAACGTTGACAAGGTTAGGGCTTTAGCATCTGCAGATTAAAATCACTCAAGAATAAAATAAATAACAATTGGACTAAATGGTAACCACTAAGTAAAGCTAATTTTGAACTCCCACTCTCTGGGTTCCTCAGATTATCCCTGTTGAGAAGCTGGTCAAGGGGCGTTTTCAGGACAACTTGGATTTTATCCAGTGGTTCAAGAAGTTCTTTGACGCTAACTACGACGGGAAGGATTACGATCCGCTGGAGGCCAGACAGGGTCAGGACGCCATTCCCCCTCCAGATCCCGGAGAGCAGATCTTCAACCTGCCCAAGAAATCCCCCCATGCCGCTGCCAGTGCCAGTTCGCCCACAGCAGGTCTGCGCCTTTTATCCACTAGTATCATTTGTTTGAGACACTGATTTTTTTAAATGTGCGATTGAAAGCGGGGGTCGCCAGATTGATAAAAATGTGATTTAAAATACCAATAGATGCTTCAGAGAGAGGTTTGAGGTTTCCAAGTTTCATAACACTTATAAATATATTATGATTACCTTTTATTATATTTGCATACATTTTTTTTTAAATTCTTATAAAAACAGATCTGTTTTATAAATACGTTCTGAATTTATGAATAACTTCTTTGAAGTTAATATTTTGATGTTTTACAAATAAATACGTATTTTCCATTTAGTTTTTCTGTGCAGCTTTTTTAGAAAGACTTACAAATATTTATTTGAGATACATCTTAAAATAAAAACTAAAAAATACATAAGTGATTCTGGATTTTCACAGACAAAACATGTTGTGGGTCCTTCCATCAATTTGTTACATATGTGCATTGGTCTTAAAATTCAGTGCGGTATTAGGGTCTTAAAAAGGAAAGCTGTTATAAAGGTCTTATACTTACCGTATACTTTTTTTTTCAATTCCAAAATCTTATTTAAAGCTTCACCAAAACAACAACATTTGAAACATTGATGTATCCTTCTCTTGCCCCTCTAATAATTTAAATGTTAAGTTTATTTTTCATTATTTACAAGCTATTGTTTATCATTGTTCCAAATGTGTACTTTTCATTGGATGAAACAATGTAAAATATAAGTTTCTTTGTGGTGAGATCAACATCCCATGCATTAATAATCACAATTGATTAACCTGATATCAGTATCATCTGTTCAACGCTAATCCTTGAGCATTCTATGTGTGCAGGAGCCACTCGATCCAGCACTTCCACCCCGAAAACACCCAGCGCAAGCTCTCGACCCTCCTCGGCCAAAAAGATCCCTGTGATGTCAACAACCCCCGCCAAAGGCGAGAAGGAGCTGGAGGCACAAGTAACACAACTAAACGAACAGGTGGATTCACAGACTAACACTATTAAGGCTATTAAAAGCTTAAAAGAGAAAGTCTGAGCAGAGAGGAGGAGACAGATTAGATGCAGTGAAATTAGTTTACAGAAGATTTGTTTTGACAGATTCGGCTTTGATTCCGTTTATATTCTTTTTGTTATGGTTCGTTTAAATGTCTGCTTTTTTCAATATTATTATTTTTTTCAGTTTCTTGGTGGGTAAATGAACAGTAGTTTGTGTATTGGAGGTTTCAAGGTCATGGTACACTTTTGGTTAAATCTACAAAATGTTTTGAATTGTTTCTGAAATTATTTTTAGTGTTTGGAAATTCAGAGTGAAATTGAACGTATACATAGAAAACAATAGTTTTGATTTTCTACTGAATTTGTTGCACTGTCCTAGGGGGTTAGTAACCTTTAGGAAGAGATCTGCTCTCTGATTGGTCAGTATTCGTATATATTTATGTGTGCTCTGCTTCAAGCCCTGTCTGACACTTTTTACTAATGCTTGAAAGCATGATGACCTTCAGAGAAGAAGGAAGGTTTTTAAGCTAAACCTCTCGTTTTGGCAAAGGGATGGATAGTGGATAAAAATGAAAATGCTACAATTTCAACTGAAGGGAATCTAAGTTTTGGATGGAGTGTCCAGGAATGGTGAATCTGTGAAATACATTAAGAAAGAACAAAGTGAAAGAAAGTGTCTAAAAATAATCCACAATAAAGCAAACGTGGCCATTTCCTGAGTTCTTCTGAGCTAACGTGTGGGTTTACATTGATTATTGATTATATCTCACATAAGCCGTAAAGATTAAAGTTACTAGCACATCTGGGACAATACCTAGACTTCTGATAATCCTTAGAGCCATCTTCTGAAGCAGAATCCTGCATTGTAGCGTGGTATATGTGCTTGTGAGACTAGATTTCTTCACAGACCCAATTGGGAGAAATTTAGCCTCTTTGCATCACACGACAGAACATTTTAACCTGTGTTTTGCCAATTTAATTACATGAAACCATGTTGAATTCTTAAAGTATGCCAATGTTGTTACATCTGTTCTTATGAACGAAAAGATCAAACATTTGTCACTTTTATATTAAACAAAAAGGCAGGATCACTGTTGCTCTTTTCATTGGAGCTTTTCAAAGTTAACATTTTTGTTCTTCAATTAGACACTTTCACATTGGGTGCTGGGGCTTGTAGTAAAATAGGCCTCATCTAGGTTTCCTCTGGGCTGTATTTCTGCCTAATTAAAGCCTCCTTATCTGTTTTTGTAACTATTTCATAAATAAAATATCCCACAAGACAAACTGTTGCACGTTCTGTGTGAAAGAATCCAGCATTTTTTTTTACCACTTTCTGACATTTATGTTACTATGACCATTTACTATTGAGGCGCTTTTGTTGAAATTGTTGAAATCTTCCAGATTTCAAAGCACCAATTTAATAAATGAGTTTAAGTTTCAAAATCCTCCCAACATTTTGTAGATCTAATGAAGATACAATAACTACAAACATGCTGTTTATAGTGATTCTCTTTCACCAAGTTACGTAAGATTTATTAGAAACTTGCACAATGTTATGACATCAATGTAAATTCTATTTTAAAAAAATGTTTTTCCTAGTTGCACACATTGAAGCTGGCCCTTGAGGGTGTGGAGAAGGAACGGGATTTCTACTTCGGGAAGCTGAGGGAGGTGGAGCTGCTTTGTCAGGAGCAGGAACAGGGTGAAGACCACGCCACCTTTGTCCAGAGACTCATGGAGGTCCTCTATTCTGCTGACGATCAGGTCATTGATTATTAAAATTATAGCCATCAGCTTTGACAAAAAAAAAAAAAAAAAACATCATTTGAAATGATTTTTTTCAATGTTTAGCATCTAAACACTCTAGTTTTCTCTATAACTAATGACGAGTTTCTTCAAATTTTTTAAAGGTTATTAGCTTTTTTTTTTTTAAATGACCCAATGCCAGGAGGTGGTGCGCGTTCATTATAATCATTCAAAAAGCAGTCGAGGAAACGTGTTCGATGACATAAGCGACCAATGAGTGACTCGTATGATGAATAATTTATATTTTGTTGTAGGTTTGAAAATACCGGATATTTGAATTCTGGTGCACCAGCGATTGTACGGAAAGTTGACGTCGTCAAAAACACACAAGAAACGTGTGTTACACAAAAACATTTTCCGCAATCTCAGACATTCAGAATCGGATGGGTTAGATTTCTCAGACGAGAGTTTATGCTCTGGAATTTATAAAAAAATAAAAGACACACTGCAGATTCAGACGGCATTAAAAACACAGAGTACGTCCGAAAAACACAAATAAACATCTAACAACCCAAAGGGAAAGTAAACTCTAGTTGAATTGACGTGAACTAAACACGTCAGATGTAAAAAGGACCATTCGGATAGATTTGACTTGCTTAAACAAACCTGTGGACAATGAATATAAAGATTGAGGGTGATCAATAGATATAGTGACTTCTGTGTTGTAGCCTGTAGATGTGTGGCTGCCATGGTTATGCGAGTTCGAATCCTGAGCTGGACGTCTGGTTGCCCACCCTTCCCCCCTTCTCTCTTGCATCAAGCTTCCTGTCTCTCTCTCTTCACCGTCCTATCACTTCCATTGTTAAAGTGCATGGCTACAAAATAAAAAAAAACTTGGTTTTAATAGTTTAAAACATCAGGATTCAATAATCCGTCTTTTCTTTAAAAAAAGATTTTCTAAATGCTTTCTTTTTTACTAGTACTAGCTACTAGTTAAAATTAGCTCTTCTAAAACTACTTGAGAGTAGTGAGAGGAAAAAAAGGAGGAGGGAGGGAGGGAGAGAGAGGTGTAGTGAAAGAGAGAGTGAAAAAAAGAGAGTAGCAAGGGTGAAGCAGAGAGAAAGAGTGATGTGGAGAGAAAGACAGAAATAAAAGATACCACGGGAGAGAACAACTGCTACATAATTAAACATTCAACTCTTTTCCTGTCAATTGAAACGGTAAAAGAAAATAAAAAAGCTGATTGTATCGATGCCATTGGTTGTGTTGGTTACATTCGCTAGATCTCATTTTCGGGGGATCGTTTCTTTATATGCAATTTGATCGGACAGGATAGGTGTCAATCCCTCTAGAAAAAAATAAATTAAAAAATAATAATAATAAAGTAGTTAGGGCAGGTTGAAGAAGTGCAGTGCAAAAATAGTTAATATGAAGTATTTGTAATGAGTTACTTTACACTACTGTTAATATCCTAGTTCTTGTTTGTGTGTAGGAGGGAGGAGGAGAGGAACACGAGGCTCCAGCTCAAGAGGAAGACGTCCCGGACGACACACAGGACGAATACTGAACACACACAAACCGACGCCCACTGAAAACTGCTCTTGGTTCAGTTTCTCAAGCTCATTATGGTTCATTGCTCATTTACTCTCACAACGAAGGACTGAGACAAACTGGCTATGTGTTGAACGTGGATATTTAAACTTTTCTTTGAATGTTTCCTGTTTTTGTTAAATTGTGAAGCCCCCATTGGTTGCACCAGGAACTTGATTAAATTAATTCTGCAACAGCTCTGCACTTGGGAACGTGTTCTTCCCTGTGTTTAGCTTTCGCCTCAGGAGGTTGTTCAAGGAGGTTAATCCTCTCCGTCGCCATCTCTTGACTGAAACCTTGTATTGCACCTCAATGTGGAATGGTTCTAATATGGGTTTCTTCTGGACAAACTCTCATTCTCATACACACAGGTTCAAAACCTGAACTACCTTTCTGTGTTTATTGATATAATGTGTTAACACACCAATGAATCACAGGTATGCTTTGTTTTCCTGGGAAAACCTAGCAGTTGCACTGAAAAGAAAACATCTTTCAATTTGCTCTAAAGTTGATTCTCCATTGCTTTTAGCTGAAAATCTTGCCGCCTTCTGAATTGTTTTTGTGACCTTTTTAAAATGATGCAAACACCCTAGCACAAAGAGCTAGTTTGCCGTTTTTGTGGAATTAATTCGTTTTACAAATTGCATTGGAATGTAATGCATAATGGGAACCAAAACTCATTTAGAAAAATTAGATTTTAAAACAAATATAGCCTCTTTTTGTCTCCAGCTGAAGCCAGTGTCAGTGTTTGCTAGGAATCATTTTTAAAACTGTGCAATCGTATGTTTTCCTTTATTTGTACTGTCAAAATCGGCCATCCTATTGAGAGAATGCTGCATATTGCTTTTTATTACAGTTGTTCAAAAGCACAGGACATCATCACAACAATGTTCTCCACAGGTCAACAGTTTTGTCATTTATTATTGTGTACAATGAAAGGAATGTAAACTTATGTACTGTTAATAATTATAAATAGACAATGTTTCTTTTTATTTTCCTCACTGTACCTCCCCTCATGCATTCCCCAAATTTGTCGCATGGTTGCATTTTATTTGTGAATAACATGACCTGCCTTTTTCATATTTAATTAAAAAATGAGGAAAAAAATAAACAATTATGTTAAATGTTTTTATATGATTATTTCATTGTTTTCAATGTCTGAACGACAGATGGATTAGATCAAATAAAACCAAGACATTTTCAAAAGAATGATATTACTTGTTTTTATTGTAAATGAACAATGAATCTCAATCATTTTGGCTGCCTATTACATAGATGTTGATGTCTCGAACAGTTTATTTTGCATCATCAATATTGAGCATTTTGTGTTTTAAATAAGCACTGTTTACGAATTCGCATGTTATATCTATGTTCATCAGTTATATTTTTATACTAACTGTAAATTTTGGCAAATACTTGGTTAAAAATGATAGCATCTATTAAAATTGTTTTGTAAATAATTGCTGTAAATCATTAAAAAAAGGGTTATAAAAACATAAGATCCTTTTCTATACAACAATACCGAAAATGTAACATTTATTTACAATAATAAAAAGGCAAAATAATTAGCTGAAAAGTAGTGAGACTTGCTAAAATCTAGATTCAGTTGTACTGTATTTTATATTCAGTTGTTGCAGGTGTTGTGCATGCTCTCGTCGCCAGGTGTCAGTCGCGAGCGTTCGTCTCAACTAGAGAAAGTAAAGAAGAAGAACTTGCCGCTTTTTTGAACAGCTAAAAAGTATAAACCCGAAACGTTCGATAACAAATAGAAGCTGTTTTTAGGAGAGAGTTGTTTTGACAATTTTGTTTAATATCATGGGCAAGGTAAGGGTCATTTACCAACAAAAAAGCTGTCAAAACTTGTGTATATTAAAAATGTTTAAGAGATTTAGTAACGTGTTGATTAACAGTGACCTGTCAGAACTTGTCTGCGTTATATTTTCACAATATACTAAAGGTAAAAAAAGAACATAAAGTTAATGTCAGTTGATAATAGTATAGAATTTTCATTCGACGTTTGTTAATTTAAGTTAATGTTGAAGACAACATTATGAAGCCCTAGTGATTTTTTTTTCTTCTTTTCGTGAGGTGTGAAGTGTTTGTAACACAAGTTAAAACTGCAGGCAGCAATCAAAGGGCTCGAGCAACTCCGGCGCCATAGCCGCTCTGTGGCCAGTTTGTTGAACGATGCACTACGGCCAATTCTAATTTAGTATTCAAGTGAGAATTGGTAAAATTACTGTATAATACAGGCAAATGAAACCACATCTAAATATGTCATGACCCCGTGCTTATGAGTTTTTATCAATTTAATATTTAATGTTTTGATCATTGATCTTGTCACGTACCTTAACATTGGTAATAATGTGGCCACTTCCTGCGTTTGGTAAAAATATGCAAACAGAATGACATACGTTTTTTCTCCGGTCTCAAAGATTTTCAGAGTCATAGACTTTCTATAGAAGAAAAAAAAACACAATAATAATTTCTTGGAAATTATGGAAAACAAATGTACAAATTACAGGAGGCCTAATATTTTTGTCTTCAATTGTACATTTAGACAACTGAAAAAACATGTAAAGCATTTTCTCAATTATTCATTTTTTAAGTTTGGTTTCTACATGTTTATGTCATTTCAGCGTAAGAAGAATGCTGGTATGAGATGTGTCTTATTTCCAGACGATGTGAAAAACACTTTCACAAAAGCTGGAAAAGTACCTTCAGGAAGACCTTCTACCAGTAACTCGTGGGTGCGATGTGGTGAGAGTTTCTTGGACTCATCCCTAATACAGGTGAGTTCACCTGTGAGGTAATGTTTCACAGTATAGACGAGTTTACTTTAAACCATTATAAACCATTATATGTTTCAGAAGCTGCAGGATAAGAAGAGCAGAACCATAATTAAAGCACCCGGTAATGGAAACTAAATGCATATGTCTGTATTTCCTTTGTTTAAAATGTGTTATTCCAAAGGTACACAAAAGTAAGAAGTTGGTAAATATTGCATGGTGGTAAAAATGTTGTATTTCAGCAAAACTTCCTTCAGAGTATCGATGCTTAAAAACTTTTCCTTGTTTTTGTTTATTCTTTTCTGAAATCCAAATGTTTTTCTCTGCTTTTATGTTCTACCAACAAAAATGGGAAATTCAGAGAGTGCAGATGCTGGCACTGATGAAGCTGTGCACATTGCCTGGAGCTCCAGTGAGGAGGAAGGATCTGATATTAACAACAGCCCTCACCCTCTTCGAAAGGCAGCCGAGCCAGCGCACAAGCAGCGTCCTGCTGATCATCAGAGGAGTCTGCGGATGCTCAGCGCTGGCGTAGGTGAGCACAGAGACCTTTCCTCTAAGTCCCAAATTAGGACACTCCTTCTTAGGGGTGGGCGATATCTCGATATTTAAAATATATCGAGATATTTTTTAAACTCGATATGAATTCTGGCATATCGTACATATCGATATAATGTCTATATTTAATTTTCGCCTTCTCTGTGCTGCGCTCGTCCCCGCCTCCTTGCTTTTGTTCCCCCTCCCCTTGCCTGTCGTCTCAATCAACATGGCGGCGCCCGCAACCAGCCCGGAGGCTACAGAACTTGTTGCTAAAAAAGAACAGCTGGCTCCATTATATGGAAATACTTTGGTTTTAAGTCGTCAGACGAACAACAGACAGATGTCTACTGCCGTGAATGCCGTGAAAGTTGCTGCCAACCAAAGCGCAACTAATCTCCACAATTCTATAACGCGGAGTGTAGAATATGAAAGACAGAGCGCAAGGTGGTGTAGCATCACAGAGTCAATGGCATTTCACATAGCGGTGGACATGGCACCCATATCCGTCGTTGAACAACGTGGCTTTAAACGTATGCTAAAAACACTTGATCCCAGTCAGATACAGTTTACCGAGTCGGCATTACTTTTCGAGACAGGAACTCCCGCGACTGTACACTACAGAGAGAGCGCGGCTTGCTCCTGAATTGGAAAAGGTTACTTACAACAGAGGTCCTGCAAAGATGAGTTGAGTTGTTTTATTTTTGAATGAAAAGAAGGCAATGTGTATTATTTTACAGTTAAATTATTATTTATGTTATTAGGGATTTTGTTTATATCCTAAATGTTACAGGAGCACTTTGTCCCTATTCACTGCTGTTTTTTAGTTGTTTTATTTTTGAAAGAAAAGGCAATATGTATTTCTTTATTGTATACAAGGATTTCTGAAAGAAAATTTGCAGAAGCACCTCTGAGCGTCAATAAAAAACGACTTTGAAATTTGTAATATTTGTTTTTGCAGTAGTTTTTTTTTTTTTTTTTTTGAGAGGGGGGGTTAAATCCTGTCAATATCGAGATATATCGTATATCGAGATATAGCAAAATATATCGAGATATATTTTTTGCTTCATATCGCCCAGCCCTACTCCTTCTTAAATATTTCAAGCACCAAGAATGACCAGAAAATGAGCAAATATTTCAACTAAATGTATAAAAAGACCCACTATATAACTCTGGCTATATAAAACAATGTTTTTTTTAAGTAAAAATAAAATAGTCACAACTATATTGTTTTTTTATTGCTACACAAATAATACTTGTTTGGGTAAAAATCCTATAATTATACAAGAAGAAAATTGTATTGGGATTAATCCCAAATAATACTTGACTTTATCTTCTGTTTTGTTGGCAGAGACAGATGAGATGCCTACAATTGATTCAGACAGTGAGGTAGAGGAGGACAAGTCAACTTCTAAAGAGATCATGAAGAGTTTATTTCCTGAACCGGTAAGTCCATTTTTTTTAACTTTGACAAGTCAAATGTTTTTCTAAATCGCTTGTAAAAAAAAAAAAAAACGGCCACTTTATTAGGCACACCTGTCCAAATTTTTGCTAACGCAAATTTCTAATCAGCCAACGAACGAAAGGTGATTTTAAGTGACCTTAAATGTGGCTTGGTTGCTGGTGCCAGAAGGGCGGGTCTGGGTATTTCAGAAACTGCTGATCAACTTGGATTTTCATGCACAATCATCTCTTGGGTTTGCAGAGAACAGTCAAAAAAAGTGAAAATATCCAGTGAGCAGCAGATCTGTTGGTGGAATTGCCTTTTTGATTCCAGAGGAGAATGAACAGACTGGTTTTTACTAAATTGCTAAACTAAAGTTAAAAAAAAAAGATAATAATTGCATTTTTGCAATCTTCATATTCATAATATTCAGATGCATGCTAAATTAATAATGATCATAATCTATTCATGGTTGTTACTAACTTCCACATATCTCCAATAGGGCTGTGCAATATGGACCAAATAATCATATTGCAATTTTTGTTTTTTTGCACAAATATTGCCATTGTGATTTTATTTTATGTAGTAAAAAAACTAAATAAATGAAGATTGACTAACCTTAACTCTAGTAAATGGCATACTGTACACAGTCGTACTAAATTGTCTTAAAAGCCGACATGAAAAGATTAACTAAGCTGAATTCCAGGCACAACAATAAATAAAAATGTAAATTAAAAAACAAAAAAAACGATTGCTCTCTTAAAGTTTTTTTTTTGCATGAAAAAATAGCATGTCCACCATTTCTGGTTTTCAGCATGAACGGTGGTGGCATGTCACCACATTTCCCTCTGTACTAAACACTCTCTCCGAAGGTGAGCTGGTGGCAGGAAAATAAAGATTTGTTGTGTGCTATATTAAAATTATGCGCACAAGAACATATTCTGAATAAAAATTTAAATAAATAAACTAGCTCAAGATCATCCAATGGACCAGACTCCAAAATGAGTCAAAAACTGAGTCAAAATTACGACAACAAAAAGTTGATAAAATTCTTGAGAAGCCTAATGTCTCCTTTAAGAGTAATTGTGGATCTGGTTTCTCAGTAGGGGGTGCTGTGAATCTTTATTTCAGAATTTTGAACCGTTCATCAGGGTTCTCAATGTACTGGCTTGTTATAGGGCTGACCTTTAGCCTAAATGTGTGCTTTTAACCTTTCTTAGTATTAGTTGACATTTGGTAGGGTACGGATGTTCCTTGTGTCACCTGAATATCAGATCAAATGTGTCTTAATGGGCCTGTAATTAAACTGTATTTCCGTAAGCACATCAAATAACACATTTGGGGAAGGGGGAAACACAGACAGACAGACAGACAGACAGAGAGACAGACAGATATGTATATTTGTTTATTTTGTAGAAACACAGTTTCGAAAAGCATTCACATGCACATACAGTGGTGTGAAAAACTATTTGCCCCCTTCCTGACTTTTTGTTCTTTTGCATGTTTGTCACACAAAATGTTTTACACACATTTTAATGTTTTAAAACACATTTTAATGTTAGTCAAAGTTAACACAAGTAAACACAAAATGCTGTTTTTAAATGAATGTTTTTATTATTTAGTGAGAAAAAAAAATCCAAACCCACACAGCCCTGTGTGAAAAAGTGTCTGCCCCCCTTGTTAAAAATAACTTAACTGTGGTTTATCACACCTGAGCTCAATTTCTGTAGCCACCCCCAGGCCTGATTACTGCCACACCTGTTTCAATCAAGAAATCACTTAAACAGAAGCTACCTGACTCAGAGATGTAGACCAAAAGCTAGACATCCTGCCAAGATCCAAAGAAATTCAGGAAGAAATGAGAACAAAAGTAATTGAGATCTATCAGTCTGGTAAAGGTTATAAAGCCATTTCTGAAGCTTTGGAACTCCAGCGAACCACAGTGAGAGCCATTATCCACAAATGGCAAAAACATGGAACATTGGTAAACCTTCCCAGGATTGGCCGGCCGCCCAAAATTACCCCAAGAGCGCAGAGACAACTCATCCGAGAGGTCACAAAAGATCCTAGGGCAACATCCAAAGAACTGCAGGCCTCACTTACCTCAATTAAGGTCAGTGTTCACGACTCACGAAACCACTATTAAGCAAAAAGAACATTAAGGCTCGTCTTAATTTTGCTAAAAAAAAAAAACATCTCGATGACTGCCAAGACTTTTGGGAAAATATCTTGTGGACTGACGAGACAAAAGTTGAACTTTTTGGAAGGTGCGTGTCCCGTTACATCTGAAGTAAAAGTAACACAGCATTTCATAAAAAGAACATACCAACAGTAAAATATGATGGTGGTAGTGTGATGGTCTGGGGTTGTTTTGCTGCTTCAGGACCTGTAAGGCTTGCTGGGATAGATGGAACCATGAATTCTACCGTCTACCAAAAAATCCTGAAGGAGAATGTCCGGCCATCTGTTCGTCAACAAAGCGATCTTGGGTGCTGCAGCAGGACAATGACCCAAAACACACCAGCAAATCCACCTCTGAATGGCTGAAAAAACAAAACAAAATTAAGACTTTGGAGTGGCCTAGTTAAAGCCCTGACTTGAGTCCCATTGAGATGCTGTGGGTTGACCTTGAGAAGGCGGTTCATGCTAGAAAACCCTCAAATAAAGCTGAATTACAACAATTCTACAAAGATGAGTGGGTCAAAATTCCTCCAGAGTTCTGTAAAAGACTTGTTGCAAGTTATCGCAAACATTTGATTGCAGTTATTGCTGCTAAGGGTGGCCCAACCAGTTATTAGGTGCAGGGGCAATTACTTTTTTACACAGGGCTATGTGGGTTTGGATTTTTTTCCTCCCTAAATAATAAAAACATTCATTTAAAAACAGCATTTTGTGTTTACTTCTGTTATCTTTGACTAATATTAAAATGTGTTTGATGATCAGAAACATTTTGTGTGACAAACATGCAAAAGAATAAAAAGTCAGGAAGGTGGCAAATAGTTTTTCACACCACTGTAAATGTCTCATAAGGAAGAGTTTACCTTTGGTAATACATTTCTGAGTTTAGGCACAATGTCAAATAAAATCTGGTTTCTTTTTCTATATTTTCTTTTGTAGTTTTCTGTAAATTATAACAAGGTTTAATTTTTTTATTGTTTGTTAACATCTCAGTATGTACACAGATATTATTTACCCTCTCTTATTTATATACATTTTAGGGTTCCAGTGTCGGTTACACTGCCACAATGCAGTGGAAAAGCCGTTAAAACCGTGCTGAACTGAACTGAACTCTACCGTGTCGTGCAGTGGAAAGCACCATTAAATTGAAAATATGTTGGATAATATGGCCTTCTCTTCCAGGCTAGAGAAGACATTAGTCTTCAGCAGACAGACACCACTGTATACATGTTCATATAAGGGTGAAAAAAACATGCATTTCTGTTCAATACAGTCAGTATGACAATAGTCAGCATTTAACACTTTTTTCATCCACGTGAAAATTTTAATTGTAATGAATACTTGGATAATTACCTACCAGATAAATTTATCCAAATCATCTTACAATTGAAGGGAAAACAACAAACAATCTGTCAAAAATGGACAGTTGATTACAATAAGTGTTAAGTCATTCCAGGAGTGCAATAGATTTTTAAAAAGGAGTGTGCTTTTAATGGTGAAGGTTTTACGATCAGGCTAGTGGCATTATCAGTGGTCAGTGAATAAAAATGAAAACATAAAAAAATTCAAAACATTTTGAAACGAACTACCCATTTCCCTTGTTTAGATTTGTTCTTTTACACTAGAACAAGAGCATGTCACTGAATCAGTCCATACTCTCTCCTACACTGCTTGCTTAGCTTTGCCAATTGACAATTCCTGGGTAGAGAACACCTTTCTGCCCGGGTTGTTTCTCAGTTTTTTTTTTTTTTTTATATTTTGTTAAGATTCTTAAGATGAATGTAATCTGAAGTGACCTCATTAAAGAAACCTAGTGGACTTTGAACACACCACATTCATCTGACTGATATCATGGTAGAAATGAAGATTGGCTGATAAGTTGAATCTGTAGTGTGCCGGATGGTTCCGGCTGATTCATTGGAAGGGCTGTAGTATGCAAATGTAGACACAGCTCTGAATTGACTCATGAATAGCTGAAATATTTGGATGGCATCTTATGACTCATCTCCCGCATTAGGTTGTTTCCTTGTAGTAAAAATTAGGTCATGTGGCATTGAACCAAATAATTAAAAACACTCAATGTGCAGAAAATAATTTGGTGCGTTTGGAGTGGTTTTGTCATTGACATATAGACAGTCATGTGAAAAAAACAGGACACTATGGGTATTTTATAACATTTTAATCTAAATGTTTATACTTCACTCAAAGAATTCAAACTGATGAAACAATTTTTCAAGATCTTCTGTAAATTTAATTTTAGCAAAATGTGTATTTTACCTGATGACACCCTACCCCTAACAGCCAGTGTTACCCCCTTTGGCTAAAATAACTCCTGTGAGACGCTTGTTATAGCCATCTACCAGTATCAGACATTGGTCTGAGTAAGGTTTTCCCAATCCTTGGTGCAGAATAAGAAACCTTAATTTCAAGTCATCCCACAGCATCTCAATAGGATTAAGATCAGGACTTTGACTCGTCCCTTCCAGGACTCTCTGATTTATTGATATGTTTTGGGTCATTGTCATGTTGCATGGCCCAGTTCCTCCTCAGCCATGACACTCTGACAGATGGATTGGGGTTTTCGGGGATTTGTTAACTAGGGATGCCCCGATCCTTTGTCCGATTTTTGCACTTTCGATCCGATACCGATATTGTATTTGCACTACCAATACCAATACTAAATTTGCACTTTCAATCCGATACCGATATTGTGTTTGCACTTCCGAGCCGATACTGGTGCCTGATATTGGCCTATCCAACTGAGCATGTATTAAAGTTATTTAGCCTTCTTACTTAGTCATTAGACTCATATTGAAAAGGGTTTTAGTACTCTTGAGAACAACTAACCAGCTGACTTAAGTGAGTTTGAATACACATTGGTTGGTTACGACAAACTGACCTGTTTATTCAGTTTGTCACGCTTAGCAAAAGTTTCTGTCAGTGTTAGCTGTGTAGCTTTCTTTTTGTCTTCGGTTTTCTTTAGAAACTCGCCGTGTTGTTTATGGTGGAATTTCGCTAAATTCTTCATTAGATTGGTTGTATTAAAAGTCCTTACAGCTTTACCACTATGCTGTTGGTGCACTCCACCTCTTCATTTTTGTCATCATAATAAAGTAAAATGATCCCACACAGATGACATTTTTGCCAATAGACTAAACTATACATAAAATGTAGTCGACGCCTCAGGTCAACTGGGAGATGATAATGCTGGTGTGCTGGACAGGGTTTTATCGAAACCACAACAAAAAACTGGAATGAATTATCTGAGTAGGTGCGCTGGAAAACCTGGACCGGATATATATTTTTTTAATGAATTGGAATTTTTTTCCTGTGCCGCCGCCCTGATACCAATACACATATTTTTGCCAATATCGGCAGCTGATCCGATGCCGATATTAGAACAGGTCAAGCCTATTGGTAACCCCTTTTAGCATCTTTCAGCTAATTTTATATGATGGACAAGGTTAGTCCTTGTGTTTTGTGGATTTTACTGTCGGTTGTTTCTTTTTTGTGTGTGTGGTTTAAGACCTTTGTATGTGTGATTTCTACACCCACATCCTGCCACAGGATCCTACCACTACCCATTTTTGATTACCAGGAAGTGACGCCTTTCACAAGGCAATGGCTGGCGACCTCATTTAATTTTGACAGAAACCAATGAGTGATCCACATTGGGAGTCCAGCAAGTGTAACAGAACCTGTTTCTGAGGAAGAGGGCTCAAGTGCTGATGACACTCCAAATCAAAAGCTATTGGAGCAGGATTCCTCTATGTGGTAAATATCCAGTTACTTTAATGTTGTGTCACTTTTGTTTGAAGCGTGAACGGTTTTACTCGAATGTATTCCATGCGTTTACATGTGGAAACTGCATGATGCCAGTAGCTAGGCAGTGAGAGTAGGAGGAGCTTTGTTTTAAAGCATGAATGGACGCCGCATCGATGGTAGGAGGGGTGTAGTATCGGGTGGCGTCACAGTTTAAGCTAAAGATGCTGTTGGAAAAAAACTTGTTTCATCGGCTCAGAGTCAACTATTTAGTATTAGGCTGTAACTCAATACATAAAGCACATTTAAAACTCAACATATGTTCCTCCATCTTAGAGCTATGCTATATCCTGTGGGAAAGGTAATTGATGATATGGGCACTTTAATACCTCTGTATTGTTAAAAATAAGATTACATATCCATATATTAGGAAATGTTACAAAATACCCGGATTTTCATAGTATGTCCTAGTTTTTTCACGACAAATGATTTTATGTTATTAACACCCATGTTAAATGACATTTTGAAACAAACTACCCATTTCCCCTGCTCTTTTACAGCAAAACAAGGGCATGTCACTGAACCACTCCGTGCCCTCCTACACTGTTTGTTTAGCTTTGCAAACTGACAGATGAATAAGTGCCAAAAATACCAAACAGTTTGGTTGAATGCCTGTTTGAAGTATACAACAGAAGATCTGCAAGCTTTCTGCATTTATCTGATAACAACATAGCAAAGGTCCTAATCTGCATCATCTTTAAAACACTTACACTCTCTCTCGAGGTGTCACTGAAACCCCTTTATCTAAAACATCTCTTAGCCTTGGACTCATCCAGATCGTTGCTGTCTTTAGCGCTAACTCTCTTGATCCCCATTAAACATGTCTTTTAAATCAGCGCTGCTTCCTGGACTCAAGATTGAAACCACTTGTTTCAAAACACTTGCCTGGCTTTCACAGGAATTACTCGTTTGGGCTCATTTACGGGAAGCGCGGAAAAGAGTCTAGACTATAGACGTAATGTGTTTATTGCACGTTAATAGTGTGGTTAATAATTACAAAAGTTAGTTCCTTACTATTTCCTGTGTTCGTGTGTCTACAACAACGACACACTTACTGTGGCCTGGCATCCCTCACTATCAACACAACTTTTCCATCCTGTTCCTGCTGGTTTGGGAACTGCCACTATGTGACGCAGCACAGCGCTGGGAGTGAGATGGATTTGATAGAGTGAAAAGTTTGTGTACTCCTCCATTCATTTTGAACCAGTGCAGGGTGAACGCATATTTGAGCATGAGCCAGGAACATAGTGTACTGCGTAAAGAGAGGGAGTGTGTGTGTGTGTGTGTGCGTGTGTGTGTGTGTGTTTGGGAGAGAGAGAGAGAGAGAGAGAGAGAGAGTAGTGTTGTTTGCTGGCAGGCTGCCCTGCAGGGTCAAGTTGATTCAAATAAAAGAGTGTAGGCTGTTTGGCGGCTTGGAATGCTGTTCGTGTCTCCACATGATAAGCAGGCAGCCAAATTTTCCAGCAGAAAACCAGTTTGGGACAATGTATGCTCACAAACACTTAAAAGATGCCCCCTTTCTATTGCTCTTTACGAGCTGTCATAAGCTGAAGAGTCATATATCACAGATCACGGCCCCTATGGAGGTGCGGTCGGGTCCTATCTGCAGCCCTATCTATGGAATGCTTCTTTCTCTCGGTTGTTTGGTCGAAGGTGTGTTTCTCATCAGGGCTGGTGTCCCTCAGCAATCTTCAGATTGGAATTCATTTGGAATCTATTCTTTAGTATGCTATAAGCATTCTTTGCACTATCGATCTCCATTTCTTTCTTAAGAATCAATTTCTAATGCTAGCAGATCATACTGGAGATACAATACTATAAACAGTTCAATGCAGATAAGTAAAGACAGTTTATAATTGAATCCAGTTCCACTAAAGTAAAGGAGGAGAATGACATTGATTGAAATCAATTAATCATTATTTGTCTGTAGCTATAAGATATATACATTGTTTACAAAACCTGCTTCAGTCTCAAACCATGAAGAAAGACTTAAGAAAGGTTTAATGTTTGATTTTAGCAGTATTCTTTTAAAAGGCCTGTATACACAATTATAATAATAAGTGAAAAAGGCCTGTATACACAATTATAATAATAAGCTAAAGTTACAAGGAACCCCTTTTTATTCATGAGGGTATACCCCCATCTATGTTCATGCTTTAATAAGAGTTCTAATACATTTACAATTATTCACCAATGATGAATTATGTTTATAGAACAAGTACGTAACTTTATGAGGATTCTTTTCTTTATTATGCAAAAAGTTCAATTATAAGGGGAACTTTCTGTGCACCATCGATCACCACCAGTGCATGTCTAAAGTAAGCATAGGGTTGCGAGTACGAATGTACAAGGTGTCCATGTGTCCACCCGGTGTCCATGTAGACAGTGAAACCAGGTTTTTTTTTTGGGTGGAATTTGTTCACATACAGCAAGCACAATGGTTCCCTTAGCAAGTACTATGTTGGTGTTTACTCTGTCATCTTGGCTTACACCAAGGATTACATGCACATGTTTTCTACTTGATCACTGAACCTCAGAGATTCCTGTGTTTGTGCACACGCAGTGCTGAATAGTATTTTTTTTTAAACTCCATTAATCGACTGTTGGTTTGGTACAGACAATGCAGCATCTCAGGGGATTTTAAGTGTCTGTGTATGCAACTCTTGTGGACGCGTTTTATTGGTGTGCGGAAAAAAAACCTGGTTATGCATGAACATGGCCTTAAGGTGTTTGTTGCCCTGGTGACCTTTTCACCCAAAGTGCGCTGGAGATAGAAACCAACAGATCCCCTTTAACCCTGAAAAGGAAGAAGAGGACTAAGAAAATGAATTAAATTATAAATCTGAGTCAGCAAGGAACATTCCCACACTGTCTCTGTTGGTTTATCATAAGCCTTGGAGCTTGGCACCCTGACAATGTGATCAGTTTGCTACAATGAAAATGTTTTATTCCTTTATTTATATTTTGTAACTGAAATGCAGGTGTTGCATGTGGGTAATTTGACTTCAAGCTTCCTGCTTTCAGAGTTCAGGTGCAGAACTTAATAAAGTGACAGGTTTTTAAAGAGGGTCAGAGATTTAAACGAATCCAGTGTTTGTTGGACAGATACTCAGAAAGTGTTCTCTGTGTCTGTTGGGAACGGCAAGATGTGCAAGAGGAGGGGATTAATCGCAGGTCACTGGGTTCTTGTTTTCTTGTTTCCCACCTTTACCCTTCTCACTACCCTTCCTCTCTGAGGTCCAATAGAAATGTGAACTTGAGTAATGATCACTCTGTACAAGGCACTGCTTCGTAAATCCAGCTTTTTGGCTTTGTTTTAGTGGCCATCGGCCATCTCTAATAAAAATCTTTTTTTGAAGCTCTCTTGGTAATAATGCTGATGCTTTCCTCAACATCACAAAATATTACTTTGATATTTCAATGGCAGCTTGAGCCCTGACTTTTTGTCTTCCTCCAAACTTTCATTTAATGGTTCATTTTTGGGGAAAGGTTTTGGTTCAACTGTCTGACTTTGTGGATTTAATTGAGACTACAGGGTTTTATGAGAAAAATGTAAAATAGAGAGACCAGAAGCAACAGTCTTCATAGAGCATTTATCTCTGAGCCTCCTCACTTACCGTATTTTTTGGACTATACCACTCATTGTAATATAAGGCACAATATCAATGAGCAGGTCTATTTTCATACATTTGGTGCAGTCAGATAAAGTTTGCATAGGTCTTGAACGTAATAACTCTCACCATTGTTGAGTTGTAACAATCACTTTTTTACTTAATTCCTTTTTCTGCAAATCTATCAAATTCTTCATTTTCAGCCCCATAAGTATCGGTGATCACACTCAGAATTCATATGTATACGGTGCATTGGTTTTTAACCCTTGTAGGGTCTTCGTTTTTGTGTTACACAGGAGTTCCTGCTGGGTCTGGTGGACCCATGGCATTTTAAGGTCCTTAATTCAACATATTGATTTCTCTTTTCTTTTTTTTTATACTCAACAGATGTTCATCACATTTTTAAGTAATATAAACAATACTTTTTACATTTTTTTCCTTCACCTGTTTTAAATCAGATGATTATGAATAGAAGTGCTACTCGTTTTTGTTTATTTTTTATTAAAATGTAAAAACGTAAGCAAATGCATCATAAAACAGCAATAATTCCTCATTGTCTTGATGATTGTCTTGATGGGGTATGTCATAAAAAGGTCAAAAGAAGATCTGATGTCGTGTGCATGAGTGACTCCCAAACTTGTAGGTCCTGGTATCATCCAAATCACATTGGCAGCCAGGCGGGGGGCTTCGTTTTTGAGCAGGACGACCATTCAATTCTGCCATATTTTGACATCCATATGTCCTTTATAAGCTGCTGACAGTCTGATCCTATGCCGGGCTGCTCAGTGGCTGATCTTGTGAAATTCTTGCTGGCGGCCTGGTCCTAAAGTTCTTTTTCATTTTGAAGCAGGCTGATAGGCTTGTCCTGGCCGCAGCTGTTCAGAGGCTTGCCCTCGCTGTTCATATCGTCCAGACTGATGAAGGTCTGGTCCTGAGTCTCTTTTACTTTTCTGACCTGGTTGATCTTCATCCACTTCTTCAAACTCAGTGTCAGAATTTTCAGAAATATGTTCCAAACATCTTCCTCTGCTTCATCTTCAAATCCCTCTGTCTCTTCCAGTATCATTTACATTTATGTATTTAGCAGACACTTTCATCCAAAGCGACTTACATTGGGTCTCGAAAGAGTAAAGTTTTTAGCTGCTTTTTGAAGGTGTAAAGAGATTCAGGGACGGCAATGGAATTCCACCAGCCAGGAACTGTGAAGGAGAAGGTCCTGGTGAGAGATTTTTGCCGCTCTGAGATGGGACCAACAGACGCTGTTCATTTTCTGAACAAAGGCGTCTGGAGGGGACGTAGAGCTGGAGGAGATTGTGAAGGTATGAAGGAGCGGAGCTTGTGACTGTCCTGTATGTCAGTGTCAAAGATTTGAACTCAGTTGTACCGCAGTATCAGTTGTACTGCAGTCTGAACTGAGAATCACTTTGCCATCTTGTGTAGTATATGGAACCACACTGACCAAGATATTTATACTGTCTCTCCAAGCTTCATTCCCGCAGGGCAGAGTATGAAACGTGTGGGAATGTGGATGCAAATATTGTTGGGTGCTCCAAATTTACAACATTGTTGCAACCTTGTGTGGGAACCGTATTACTTTCTCCCTTCAACACACATATATATACACACACACACACACACACACACGCACACACGCACGTATGCACACACACCCACACCCACCCACACACATGTAGGGAAATTGAGAGTACACATGACCTAAGATTTCAACACTTTAACTAGCCCTGGGTCCAGTGGACCCGAAGACCCTGTATGTAATACAAATGTGAAGGAGGGGGATGCCTGGGGGGGGTCAATGATTTTTTTTCTGATTATTGTCCCTCACAGAAAATGAGCCAAGGCCAATGAATCTCAGTTTGAAAAAATATTTATTTATATAGTTTTTTTAATGATGAAAATTGAAAACGGGTCCCACAGACCCGAAGACCTTACAAGGGTTAAGATGCACTTCTGACTTTTAGGGTTTTAAGTGTGTGTGTGTGTGTGTTTTTTTCATGTTTAAAAAATATAGTGCATGGATGCTAACAACCTCGAATTTGACATGCATCATGTCCCCATGTCCTCATTTTAAATCATATATACACAGTTCAATCTGAAATCTTTTTTCGGAACATTTCTCTAAACTCCAATACATTCATTCATTCATTTATCTTCCATACTCGCTTATTCCCTTTTGGGGTCACGGGGGTCTGCTGGTGCCTATGTCCAGCTGACTTTGAGCAAGAGGTGTGGATATACCCTGGACAGGTCACTAGTCCATCGCAGAACTCCAATACAATATACTACTAACCGGAACAAGCCTATCCCATGCAACTTCCAAGGAGTGCAAGGAAAAAAAAAACACAAATGGATTTTGTGAAGAAAAAAAAAATCCCCAAAACAATTTAAAAATGTAAACATAGTATCTGCTGTATAGCAATATAAGTGATGTTTGCCTACAAATGAGACCCACATGCAACAGGCAATCTGCTGAGTCTCTCTGGGATTGTAAGTCACCACGGACATGTTTTTGCTAAGGTGCCAGTTTAGAAAAAACTGAATATAAGGCTTTGCTGAGACCAATTGCTACAAATGTAAATCTGGTTATTATGCAAAAAAAAAAAAAAAAAAAAAAAAAAATGGAAATCTTTATAAAGTACTCTTCAACTGCAATAAATGTATTTTCCCACATGTGTTTGGAAGTTAAGATGCAGGTCTTAAATTAGATTCTTAATCAAATTTTAAAATCAAATTTGATGTGCGTCTAGTTACTGTCTTTACTGAGACATCAATTCCATACTTGGCTAACTCCTTCACTGATGTCTGGGGCCTGCTGAAACCTAGGTCACCTGATCACTAGGTTTCTCTTAAAGGGGGGGTATTATGCAAAATCTACTTTATTGAGCTTTATGTTGTGTTATAATGTCAGTCCCTCATTAAAAACGCTCCTGAATCGTGACTTTGAATCATTCATGTATATTTGAGTAATCTTGAATCTCCTGCGGTAGACATTGTGGGGTGCTAAAACGCTTTGTTTCGCGAAGCCCCGGCCCTTTTGCGTTCCTCTGCCTTTGTCCCCGTCTGCTGCTGCACCGCTCTTCCCCCTCGAGCTCTGGCAAAGACTCGCATCTACGGGTGAGGGAGCTACTGGTAGCAACAGCTGGTCTCACGACGTGTGAACGAAGCTCCTCGTTCAGAGTGCTTTTCTCTATAGTTCTCCGGATCACAAAATGGCTTCTACAAGGAGATGTATGTTTGGAAGCCAAGGTTTGGAGGCCTCTCTTTACGCTTCCCAAGGATGACAATAATGGTTTGACTTCATTTTTGGAACGAACCCTCCTTCCAAAAAAGTTTGCTACGTTTGTGAAAGACATTTCACTGATAATTGCTTTTAAACAAAAGCTTGTTTGATAGTGGACTCATAAGCAGATTGTCGCTAAAAGGCCGTGCAGTCCCAACTCTCAAGAGCACTCCATCGGAACCTGCACAGGTAAACTGGTCCCACCGTTTTGAGAGAGATTTACGCAATATTAGCGGTTATGCTAACCAATCCAACATTGCACAAAACACCTGACAATGGTTAATAATGTCAACGAAACACCATTAGAAAGATTAAACACACTTTTGATTTCAAACCCCTAAAATATTTGCATGAAATAAATCCACGCAATCTCACGCATAACTATCTTCATCTCCCTTTTCAGCACGGGCGACACACAGAAAACTAAATTCTCATTTGAACAACTTCATGCACTATTGCGTACTACATTACCCGTGATTCCTGAACTACAACTACAAGGGGCGTGGTGAAAGCACAAGTGGCATGGTGAAAGCATGGCTGTGGGAGGAACAGCGGTAAATGGTGTGTTTTGCAGAGGCAAAAAAGATGAGTTGATTGAAAAATTTTTTTAGGATTAATATTGCATTTAGAAAAGTTACTAAAGGTGCAGTGCCAGTATAGAGGGGTCAAATATTTAATATAACTGTTTTAAAAATGGCATAATATAGCCCCTTTAAATAATTGTTCTCAACTGTGTTGGTCTCTTTAAACTTTTTTGAGCCTTTAAAAGGTCTTAAAGAGTGAACCTTTTGGTGGAATATTTATTCTTTCATCTTCTTACCCGCTTGTTCCCTTTCGGGGTCACTGCCTATTTCCAGCGCACTTTGGGCAGGGGCAGGGGTACACCATGGACTGGTTGCCATTCCATTACAAGGCAACACACACATTTACACCTAATGGGAATTTATAGCATTCAATTAACTAACTGCAGTTCTGTACCTGGATGCTAACTCTTCCCAGGAAGGTCACCAAAAAGCCAACCGGCAACCTTCTAACCGGAAGGTCACATTGCTGCCCACTGCGCCGCTGTGCCACCCACACCTCGCATGGAATAAATCCATGAAAAAGCTATTTTCAAACCTGCATTTCATCAGTAAACTGTTTTTGAACTAATTGATATTTAGTTCTGCTTCAACTGTTGACATTTATATTTGTTCTAGTTTAACTTATTTTCAGTGCATTTTATGCAGTGCAGGCAAAACTTGTGAACGAAAGCATCAACAGAGCACATGTACAGCCCTTGATGAAACTGCCCTGTGTTTTCCAGTCACCAGCTGAGATTTCAGACTACTCCTCTTACGAAGACAACGATGAAGATCCTGGTGAAAACAATGGTGAATCTTCTCTTCTTGAAGCTGCCGACAGCAGCAAGCGGTCAGTGAGTGACTGGATTCGATCTGCACAAGCCATTCTTCAGACCCCTCAGAAACAACCCTCCAAGAGTTTCAAAACTCCTGAGGACTCCAGTAAAAAGAGGAGGAGATTTGAAAGGTATGATCGATGTTACTTGTATTTAATCTCCAGCTATGCAACTTTATGATTAAGATTTGCCAGCTTAACTGGCTGCAATCTTTCACACTGGATGTGTTTACTGTTTGACGTCAAGTTCACAACTCCAGTGCAAACAGAACGAACACCAATGAGCTCAAAGTCCAGCATTTTAATAATACAAAGCATTAGGGGTGGGCGATATCTCGATATTTAAAATATATCGAGATATTTTTTAAACTCGATATGAATTCTGGCATATCGTATATATCGATATAATGTCTTATTTTTAATTTTCGCCACTTTGCTTGTGTGCCTTCTCTGTGCTGCGCTCGTCCGCGCCTCCTTGCTTTTGTTCCCCCTCCCCTCCTGTCGTCTCATTCAACATGGCGGCGCCCGCAACTAGCCCGGTGGCTATTTGTTGCAAAAAAAGAACAGCTGGCTCCACTTTGTGGAAATACTTCGGTTTTAAGTCGTCAGACGAACAACAGACAGATGTCTACTGCCGTGAAAGTTTCTGCCAACCAAAGCTCAACAATCTCCACAATTCTATAACGCGGAGTGTAGAATATGAAAGACAGAGCGGAGAGCGCAAGGTGGTGTAGCGTCACAGAGTTCATGGCATTTCGCAAAGCGGTGGACATGGCACCCATATCCGTCGTTGAACAACGTGGCTTTAAACGTATGCTAAAAACACTTGATCCCAGTCAGATACAGTTTACCGAGTCGGCATTACTTTTCGAGACAGGAACTCCCGCGACTGTACACTACAGAGAGAGCGCGGCTTGCTGCTGAATTGGAAAAGGTTACTTACAACAGAGGTCCTGCAAAGATAAAATTATTAAATTATTATTTATGTTATTAGGGATTTTGTTTATATCCTAAATGTTACAGGAGCACTTTGTCCCTATTCACTGCCTGTTTTTTAGTTGTTTTATTTTTGAATGAAAAGGCATATGTATACAAGGATTTCTGAAAGAAAATTTGCAAAAGCACCTCTGAGCTTCAATAAAAAACGACTTTGAAATTTGTAATATTTGT
>SRMA01025870.1:131180-147329 GCA_007224835.1 Danionella cerebrum | reverse complement strand
ATCCTAAATGTTACAGGAGCACTTTGTCCCTATTCACTGCCTGTTTTTTAGTTGTTTTATTTTTGAATGAAAAGGCAATATGTATACAAGGATTTCTGAAAGAAAATTTGCAAAAGCACCTCTGAGCTTCAATAAAAAACGACTTTGAAATTTGTAATATTTGTTTTTGCAGTGTTTTTTTTTCTTTGGGGGGGGGGGGGGTTAAATCCTGTCGATATCGAGATATATCGTATATCGAGATATAGCAAAATATATCGAGATATATTTTTTGCTTCATATCGCCCAGCCCTACTGCTAGTCATCAGTGACTTTTTTTTTTTAATTATTATTAATTTTTGGGTTTCTTGCTTTCAACTGGTCTGTGAATCACAAAACATTGAACCTATAAAAGTAAATGAGCTGTGGAATCATGTGAATGATCTCTGTTCTATTGGATGTTCCTCACAAAACACTTTAAACTGAAAAACAACTTCTGTTTCTCGTCTTTGAAAAATGAACAGGATTTCTCTATTTTGACACAATTTGGTGTCAATCAAAGTACCAAGACTGCGCCACAATTAATAAATTAATTATTCTTTATGTGCTCAATGTGTTTTACATTGCAATGTACCTTTTGAGAAAAATATTTATATTTAATCAAATCAAATTAAGCGGGCGCCACAGTGGCACAGTGGCTAGTTTGCATGTTCTCCCCGTGCTTGCAGGGGTTTCCTCCGGGTGCTCCGGTTTCCCCCACAATCCCCAAAACATGCTGTTAGGTTAACTGATTAATCTAAACACCCCTTTGGTCTGAATGTGTGAGTGAATGTTGCCCTGGGATCGACTAGTGACCTGTCCAAGGTGTCCCCCCACCTCTCGCCCAATGTACCATAGGCACCGGCAGCCCTTGTGACCCCAAAAAGCAGGTTGGAAAATGAATGAATGAATGAAATAAAATTTAAATGTTTTTGTTCACGTGCATATATGTATGCAAAAGTACATCAAAATAAAATAAACAGAGTATGTCCATGAGACAAAGTGACAGTGTGATATAGGATGTCTAATCAAAGGTTATAATGCAAACACATTTTGATATTGTTGTAAACATGCAAGAGTGTAATGTATTAATAATATTATTTTTTTTTACAAGTTAAGTCTTTTGACATTTTCACTGTAAATAAGTGCAAATACAATTTTAGTTCTTCATTGGGTACTTTATATGATTGTTTAGTCCAGTGGTTCTCAAAGAGGGGGGCGCATAGGCACTGCGGTTGGGGCGCAGATCATCAGCAGAAAAGAACAAAAAAATAAACAACCAAAATACTTAGAGTAAAAGATGCATCCGTTTGTAAAGGGGAAGAGAAGAGTCACTAAAGTCGCACAGACCCAGACAGGTCATTCAAAAGATAACGTGGTTAAATGCAGAAAATATGACGAAGCATATCTTTCTCTCGGCTTCACTGTTAATGTCGTTGGTGAGGAGGAAAGGCCGATGTGTGTCCGATGCCAAAAACGCTGGCAGTTGATAGCATGAATCCTGGTTCAGGGAGCTTCGTGAGGGATGGGGGGTGTGGGATGGGGACTAAATGTTTAAATGGGGGCTGACCAAAAAAGTTTGAGAACCACTGGTTTAGTCTGGCTCTTCTAGGACTTGGCTCTCCGCTCTCCCATTGACAGACAATTTGGCTCAATGCTGAAATGTTGATCATCATCACATCAAAACGTTTTTAAATCAAGCGAAACATTATGTGTAGATTTACAATAATTTACAATAAAGGTTAGAGTCAAGGTGTCCTAAAATAAATGAAGTTTATAAAGTTGAAATTGCTGTTAAAGTTAAGATGATGTTTCACAAGGGGTTTTCCTCTAACTACAGAACAGCACATTCCACTTTATAAATGTTATTTTTTAAGACACCTTAACTTTTTTTCATGGCACATTATTTCTGTACAATCTGTACATAATGTTTTGCTTAAATGAAAACCGATGTAAAGTATTTTTGATAAAAAAAAAAAAAATTCAGCCCCTGTGAATAGGCGAGTGGAGTGCCAGACCCCTGAAGTGCTACGTGACGTTACGACTTAAATTAGATTATTGCTTTAGTTTTCAGTCATGTTTACTTTGGAAATTGTACATCCGGAATGTTCTTCTTGTACATTCGGATTGTTTACATGCAGAAATGTTATGAATAATGTTTGTTGCTTTTAGAAAAATCATATCGACCACTCAGTGAAGTGAAGACATACCACTTAAATGCAGATTAGTATATAATTTCAGTCTATTGTATTCTTTCTTTTCTTTTTACCTCAGTGTTGCTTTATTTAAACACAGTCCGTTCCACTTCTGCTAAAAAACTGAATTTCCATTACACGTGGTTTAACAGTGCTTTTCAGAGGTCTTGGCTGCGAGCCTGCCTATGATTTCAGCTGAGTCAATTGTGTCCTTTTGAACAGTTGTTGGGCCAACTATTCCTTGAACAGGCAGCATGGGAATAGACCCTGTCAGAGCTGGATCTGGTTTCATTTCCTTAGAACTGTCTGAAATAAAAAGAGTTGAGAAATTACCAGTTCTCACTGCTCAACCCCAAATACCCTGCTGCTGCTTTTAAGTTATTGATCTCATATCAAATGTAAAATGTTTAGGGAATGGTAAAGACTTGAAAATCTTAATTAAAGACTCTAATAACTTTAAACTGATCAGTCTTAACTGACTAACTGTTCAGGTATGTTATAAAATGTAATACATTGAAATCAAGCTATACATTGAAAATTAAAATGGTTTTGTTAATAATTAATATGTGTTTTGATAGCTGCAGCCACATCACAAGACCACTACTTTCAGAACACCAGCGTGAGATCGGTGAGGCCGTATCTGAGTCTGCATGAAGAACTCTATCATGTGACCACAGCATGAGCGTGAAAGCACAAATGGTTATTTCGGCTAGACATTGTATAAAAATAGAGTTAGTATTTATTAAGGTTAGGCTCACACATCGTACACCTCATTACATTTATCACAAAACTTTTAGTTTCTGTTCAGAATCAACATTTTCTGTGAGATACTTTACTAGAAAAATATTCCCACAGATGTGAGCCGTTGAGGGCAGATAAGATTTGTTCAGTTGAACATGCAAAAATATGATTTTCCTGATGAATTAATTGAAGCCCCCAAAACACCCCAATTAAAGTCTTAGGAGAAAAGCCACACTTAAGACTACAAAATTCAACCTCAGGTGACAAAAAAAGGGCATTACCTTACAAAGAAAAGCCCTTCACATTTCATGCGGTCTGCAATGACTCCCCATGGAAGAAAAATGTCACATAATCTGAGAAAGAAAATCTTTCTTTACACAAGGTGAGGTCAAAATCAGTCAAAATGCTGTAGCAAAACTCATCTAAAGATTTCCGAAAGATGGAAGTGCAGTCATCTTACAGAGGTGCCCAGGTCGTCTACGGAAGTTAACATCTCAACAGGAGCATCTTCTGATGAGAAGGGTTGAAGAATATAACCATACAAGTTCACTGCAGTTTGATAAAGCAGTAGAAAGCCACACACTGTGGAGGAATGGCATACATGGGTATCGTCCACGAAGGAAGCCTCTCCTAAAGCCCATGCACAAAAAAAGCACACCTAGAATTTGCCCGTGCTGGAAAAGATGAAGACTACTGGGACTCTATACTCTGGAGGGAAGAGACAAAGGTCGTTGTTTTAGAACTAATGGTTGCAGCTAGATATGTGAATCAAATAGTTTAGATGTAAATCAGCAGCACAAATTTGACCCTGGTCACTGTTCTGCTTTATATTTCAAGCTGACAGGCCAGGTGTCCTGATACTGAGGATTTTGGGGGTTCGGGAGGAATGTGCCATGCAGGCTGCAGTGTGTGAACGGCTCCATGAGGGACAAACATGTGTGGCTCTTTTCAACAAGGACACGGCTGCCAAAATACAACCTGCCCCAAGAGACATCATCCACATCTACCCTCCATGGTGAGAGTATCTAAAAACATGAAATTATTGTGTTTAAATATATTCCAGCCTGTTTAGTTTTTAGCATAATGCTAAATGAATGCACAGTCAATGCAATGATTGTAGGTTCAAACCTACGTGGGACCGTAATTTTGATCTCTTTGGATAAAAGCAAATGAATAAATATAAATCCTCTTTAACTCTGAGAATTAAAAATAAAATCAGAAAATCATATTGTATGACAATATTGCTATGCAGCTTGGAATTCGGCACCCACTCTTCCAAGCATTCTTCCCACTCTTATTTTCAGTTTTGGGGCTGCCTATGGGCAACATTTGAAATCCCAATAGGCAAGTAGGTACTTTTAATAAAGTAAGACTGGTAATGCAGTTTGTGTTGTGTGGTTTCTCCTTGATCACACTTCAGCATCTTACTCTTTCCATTTGAATGCCAAGGATCAGTCAGGGTTGCATGCACCGTGTTTTGGTATTTAGAAGTGTGCAAAGTGTGAATGGAATGAGCACCTACTGTGTACCCCAAACTCATAAGTATACCAATGCTCTGTTTCAAATCCACCCATAGTTCCAGCTCCTTCCATAGATTATCTATTGGGCTTCGGTTTGAAGATTGGCAAGACCAATCCAGCCCCTTCCATAGATTATCTATTGGGCTTCGGTTTGGAGATTGGCTAGACCAATCCAGCTCCTTCCATAGATTATCTATTGGGCTTTGGTTTGAAGATTGACTAGACCAATCCAGCTCCTTCCATAGATTATCTATTGGGCTTTGGTTTGAAGATTGGCTAGACCAATCCAGCCCCTTCCATAGATTATCTATTGGGCTTCGGTTTGGAGATTGGCTAGACCAATCCAGCTCCTTCCATAGATTATCTATTGGGCTTTGGTTTGAAGATTGGCTAGACCAATCCAGCTCCTTCCATAGATTATCTATTGGGCTTTGGTTTGAAGATTGGCAAAACCAATCCAGCTCCTTCCATAGATTATCTATTGGGCTTTGGTTTGGAGATTGGCTAGACCAATCCAGCTCCGACCATTCTAGCTCCTTCCCAGTGACGTCGTTAGCCCTAATTTAGGGGGGCTTCAGCCTCCCTAAAATATCCCAAAGCCCCCCCTAAATTTGGGGCGACATTTTATTTATTACTATTATCTTGATATTTAAAATATATTTTAAATAAGTGCATACATGCTGCGAACACGAGCCAGCAAGAAAGCGAGTTAAACTGAAGTTCGCTTTCAAAATTATTATCGTTATGATTCCCATCATGCCTCATTAGCATGCGTCAAGCGTGACGTGGTAGGCGGCCAGTAGCAGCAGTAAACACTAAACAGCAGTGAACACACGGTCAGCGATTGCACGTTGATAGCAGCGATTGTTGCTTAATCTGAACATTTACCTATGGTAAGAGAAGGAAGGACGATATTGTAGCCTAGTCTATTTCAACCTTAATGTTGGAAGCTAAAGCTAACGTTGTCTAAAATGCTAACATCGTGAAAAATCTTTTATTAGCTGTCTAATATCCTGTCGAATCTCTGAAGTACACATAATGTTAGTATCTATTCCCAATTACCGCGAGTGAAATTTAGTGTCATTAGTACTAGTTCCCAAAAAGTTCTCCCAAAGGGATTAATAAAGTAAATTCTATTCTATTCTATTCCATTTTCACCGCATGCAATGTACGAGAAGCCCTTCAGGGGCTAAGCCCCCCCTATCTGTCAACCCTAGTGACGTCCCTGCTCCTTCCATAGATTATCTATTGGGGTTTGGTTTGGAGAATGGCTGGACCAATCCAGCTCCTTCCATAGATTATCTATTGGGGTTTGTTTTGGAGAATGGCTAGACGAATTCAGCTCCTTGAAATGCTTTCAAAGTTTTAAAGTTGCTCTGGCTGTGTGTTGTGGGTTATTGTCATGCTAAAATGGTAAGTGCTGTCTTGCATGCTGCTGGATTTTAAAACATGGCTGTGTATTAACTATTCTTGGGAGCACCACATAGATTGGCTTCAATAGTCATTACACAAACCAATTACATTCTTTTTGGCTTGCTAGAACCTAGATTGTTATATGTACTGAAACAGGATTAGAAACTGAAAATCTTTGCCTGAAACCAACAGGGCTGGTAAGGACCCGATGAATTGAGTTGGGTTTGAACTCTTTTATATTGTTGTACACAGGCTCTGGTCAGGTTTGGGCTCTGTCGTGGGTGGTAATATGATGCAAACATGAAGATCTTTGCCTGGACAACAAACAAAATTGGGTTTGTGTCATGCTAAATTCTGTAGGGCCGATCTTTTTAGGCCCAGTTTCAGCTCTAGCCAGCTCTGATCAGATCATTGAGCAGGCCTCCCCATGTAGTTCTAGGCCGATTCCTCACCTTTTCTGGTTCATTGATTCTTCATGAAGCAAGATCTTGCACGGAACCCTAAAAAGAGCGAGATTGGCCAGCCATCATATTTCCATTTCCTAATAATTGTGGCAACAGTTGTTGCTTTCTCACCAAACTGTTTGCTTTATGTCCTATAGGTTATCTCGCAGTTTTGTTCTAGACATTTCTTTGGCCATGGCCATAATGGAGATGTTTGATTGATTGACTGAAATGAGCTAATGAGCCAAAAGTTTTACCGGATGCATATTTAAAACAAGCTAAATATGGAATTTGTTTGTTAGTTTTTTTTTTTTTCCAAAAATAAAATCTACAGATCCATGTATTCTTTGTAAGGAGTAAGCTTTTATCAGCAGTGTATATAATACTTATTTGTATCTTTGTCGTTATATTTAACAAGCCATGAAATGAGTTTTGTACTTGGACAACACAGACTCTCTTCTTTTTACAACTCTCTTCTATACAGACCCATAGTATTTTTGTACAAATAAATAAGTGGTTTATTTTTTGTTGAATATGTCTACTTTCATTTTGTTGTTTTCAAAACCTCATTAGTCATCAGCTTTATGACTTGTTTGTTAATTTTGCCAATCTTTCCATCACAGTGCCTCAAGCCCAGGTTCAAGATGACTCTATGCAAAACATTGACGTCTTGTGCAGGATTTTTGATGAATCACTTGACAGAGTGGCAAGAACAGTCTTGCCTTGCGCATTTGTGTGTTTCATTTACTCTGATAAGAGTGAGAGGCCGTGGGGCTGAAGGTGAGAGGCACCAGTGAGCCTGACTCCATCTGTGTGGGAGGAACCACAGATTCATCCAAACCAGAGAGGCCAGGGCTTGCCGGAAGCCAGTGTACCTCCCCAAATCGGCCCCTTGTAGCATTGCTCCCACGTCATTCCTCAACTCCAGGGAATGGCCTGCATACCTCTTCCTGGCAGCTCTGAGCTCATTTCCAGCAAGCTGGGAAAAAAAACATTGCTGGATCACTTTTCTTCCCTCGCTGACTTTTCCTTTTTTTTCGAGGAGTGTTCAGCAGAGGATCACAATAACTGTGACAGAGGCCAGAGCGCTGAATAGAAAACACATGCTGCACAGTGTGTTGCTGGCACAGTTTCTCTTCTTGTCTCATTTTCTCTCGCTCTCTCCCTCCCCCTGCGTCGTGTTTGCTTTAAGGCCAGGCGTGTTTGACCCTGGAAAGTCCAAGAGTTCATTTTACCTCGGAAAGTCCACAAGATTGACATCAGTTTGGCAAACTCAGCTTTCAGGGAAGAACACAGACTGCCGATTATAACACTTTAAAACCTGTAGTTATTTCATAAATATAAACCTGACACTTGTTAGACACTTGATGGCAAGATTGATGTTTTTGCACGGGTTAGGTCAAGATTATAAAACTCATTACTTAGTAATCGGTTGATTGTTTGGTTGAAATTGCCGTGCTGTTTGACACAGAGCTAGGCTAAATTCCAGAATTAATGAGTTACTTCCTTTCAGTTCAGCAGGTAGAATCTTATTTGAAGGCCACGCTGCACAGGAAGTCGATCAGTGATGAAATGACTCAGAGTAATTTCAAGTATTTTGTGTCAATGTTCATGGTGGCGTAATGTTTCTTGAGCATGGAATATAAATATTCTAAATCTACTTTATTGTCCTCTAAAAAGGCCTGTTACCTTTTTTTCTACTCAGCGTAACTCAGTCTATTAATCTGTAGTAGTATTTATTTATTTATTTATTTATTTATTTATATAGTGTCTTTCACAGATATATATTCAATTTTGTTTCTATGAACGCTACCAAATACCAAAGTAAAAATGCTACCAAAGGTATTGTGTGTATATTAAGTTTTGTACTTGGATTTTTAATCCAAACATAAAAAATGTCAGATGGCGTTGATAAGTCAAATACAAACACAACTTATGTAGGTTTTAATGGTTTAATTCCGCCGCTACCAACTCCATCGTACACCTTTACATACACTAACATGCACCCCCCACCAGCTCACGCCACATCTCTCCCCAACTCCCCTGTCGCAATGAACATAGTTTAGGGTAATTAACATGTTAACACAATGAATTTTGAGGAGCGAGGCCCTCCTTTGCATGATTATTTAGACAAATAAACTAAATTTAAAAGTCTAAACTGCACAAATATATATACATGTATTTATATTAGATTCAGTAAAGATTGGGATTAGCGGTAACTCAAGATCAGTTAAAGGGCCAGGATCCAAAACAAGACATTTTCAAAAGAGACAAAATGGGTGTTTTACAAAAGCCACTGACCGTTTAATTTGAATATGTTAAACTTCTTCATAAATCCCATAAAATAATTGTGTTTAGTTATGAGAACCATTAATGGATACCATTGCTGTAAAAGCGAAAGCTGTAGTACTCAATGATTGGTTCCCTCTTTGATAATTTAGTTTAGAGATTTCCACATTTAGAAATCTATTTAAATAGTTTTATGTTTTTAAGATAAATCTTTAACTAGTTTGTTAAAACCTTGAACAAATATTATTTTTGTAATATTTGAACCCAGGCCTGCATCTGCAAACACAGGCAAAAAAACCAAAACCAGAAACAAAGTAAAGTAAAAAACAATAAATGAAGTACAAAAAATTTCCCAGACAGTTCCTGAAATCCCCAATTACACCACACTTCAAATATTTTACGTTAATTTTAGTGTCATTAACCCAATGTTAAAGGATAAATATCTTATTCAACCCTCAATTCTCTAGCAATAAATGATTTTGGGTAGTTTTTACCAAATCATGGTCAAATATGCTTTTTTTATTGTTCTCTTAACATTCCTGTACTTTGGCATATTTTCACTTCAAGGCAAAAACAATTTTGAAACAAAAGGTTTAATTTTCCACTGGTCTTACAACATGGCGTGTCTCTAAAGGAGTCAAGTTTTAAATATGAAAAATATTGTATATAACACATTGTCTTTAAAAATATGATTATTATAAAAAAATATTTCAGCTATACGTGCTAAGCTATGCTAAAAGTGCATAGACTGCAACACGGATGGATTTTTCTCGTATTGTTGGTGGTTTGGCCGAACCACTTCATTCACAACCACACTCTCAAACATACAGCTCCCAGAGCTTTACAATTCCGACAGGAAGGAAGTGCCTGTCATCAGATTACACCTGTACCGCACCCTCACCTGTGTGTCAGCTCTGACGTCAACACACACACACACACACACGCACGCACACACACACACACACACACACACTTCCTGTTTGTATCTGCCAGAGACACATTCTTAAATGAACACAATCTGTACCCGTGACAAGATTTTGTTTCCTGTGCAGCAAAAATGAAGATATTCTCTGAAAGTAAATTATGAGAAGGAGATTTTCCCTATGAGTTTTTATTAATGAATTATTTTAAGTGATTCTGTTTCACTATAAAATATCTGGAATGTTTTTAGTCAAAGTTAGAAGAGATATAAAGTAAAGCGACACTATGTTGCAGCAGTGATTTTTGACACTCGTATAAAATAGTTTGCTTCAAATGATAAAATGGTGATATGATTATTATATTCTGTAATGATTAATGGATCATTTTATAATGTAAAATAATATCGATAAAGAGTGTTTAGTATGCGACAAGTCCAGGGTTTACACAGATCTGTGACTATAACGAATGTAGAATATTTGCCTGCACCTATCGATGAATTAGCTGATTTTTTTTCCTGCTATTAATCAGATAATGAAATAGTGTTTCAATCTATAATTGCTTGTACGATTAACATATGCTAATGTAATATTTGTTTTGCTTTAGCATTGCTTTTTTCTTTACTTAGGAGATGTCATCATGTGCATTTTCTTTTAGTTTTATATTTTATCTTTATATTGTAAAAAAATTGACAAATCCACCCCCCCCCCCCAAATATATGTAGTTATTTATAGTTTTATTTTTTTTTTAAATCTAGTCATCACCGGTACCTTATTCAGTTAATTTGATCACAAAAATGTGATGTTTCTGTGCAAAAAACTTTATTTTCCAAACTATATTCAGTAAATTCACAAATGTGGGCAAAGTTCTTCTATAAAAACTATGAAAAGTTGCCTTTAAACTCAAAAGTTTATTTTGGTACGTTTCTTGAAATTTTCAACTTTTTCCCCCCTTGTTTTTGCAGCGTAGAGCTGCCCTTCCTCTCATTGTGTTTCTCACATCAGTTTTGATTTGTAATATTATTCTGTATCACACAAAATGGATCAGAACTTCTTGTCACTGTGAATTATGTTCATCTGGCTCATGTCCTGTCACTGTAATATTTTCAAAACCTGGAATTTTCTCACTATTCTTTCTTTGACAGCAGTTAAATAAAGCTGTTGTTTGTAGGAGGGCGGAGATAGGAGCACCTCCACCTCTCCTGTGTAAACTTGCCTTCGCTAACTGCCCCGGGGCAGAAGTTCAGCAAGTTTAGTTCCAGAGCTCGCCCGTGCTGGCATCTGTTCAGGGCAGAACCATGCACATGCTGACGTACATGCTACGTTTCATGACTTGAGCTCTGCAGGCCCCAGCGCGTAGCCCACTGGAGGCCTCTGCGTATTGAAGACATGTTTATTCAAAGCAGATCAGTGACATGTTACCCTGCAGCCAGTGCAGAGATTAATTAGGCTATTTGTAATCCAATTCTGGAGGCCCTGTGAATGGTACATTCTATTCACATCAGTTCGTGTTTGTTTGTAGAGGTATTTTCATGAGACAATTCTTTTTAAGGCAGATTGATTTACTGAGGGGAAAAAAAGGTCTGTTTTCTTGAAAGTATAACGTGGTTTTAATCAGAGGTTCCTGGTTGTATACCTCTGGGGTAGAACAATCACGCTGGTGGGAAGATTTTGGGCAGATGTACACGAATAGAGCGACCATTTTAGTGAATTGTCAATCACAGTAATGGAAAGATGCAATATCTTGAAAGAACTCCAGGAAGTGAAACCCATATTTTGTATCAATTCATTACACATGGGCTGCATCCCTTGACCCTAACCCTCCATTTTTCACATTCATGTGGGGCAAAGGGTTGTCTCAAATCATTTTAGAACTAAGGGGTAGAGTTAGATGAAAGGCTACTAAGCCCTCCTTTCCAAGTGAAACCACCAACCAAGCTAAAGGGGAAATATTGCTGCCAACCCTACATCATCGCTTTGTATTCATTGCCACTTTATTAGGTACACCTTGCTGGTACTGTCCATATGGTTTCATGTCCATATATAGGCCGGCATGGTGGCGCAGTGGGTTGCACTGTGACCTTCCAGTTAGAAGGTTGCATGTTCTCCCTCTCTCAATGTGCTTGTGTGGGTTTACTCCAGGTACCCAAAACATGTGGTTCGGTTAGTTGAGTAATCTTAATTCCCGTTAGGTGTGAATGTTGCCCTGTGATGGACTGGCGACCTGCACCTCTCGCCCAATGTGAGCTGGACATAGGCACTGACGTGACCCCAAAAAGGGAATAAACTGGTAGGAAAATCCATATATAGAGCGGGAGGAGGTGTCGTCAAATCCGGAACGGGCACAGCTGCCATTTTGTTTGTAATCTTAGTTTCCACTATGAGTCGCCTTGGCTTTTTTATTCATCCTGTCCAATAAATATAATTATTTTCACAATCTATTATTTATTAAACTGTTTCTTTGTGCAACTACATATTTATACTTGACAATAGCATAAATTGTGCCATTGATATAACTTCCTTGGCACGGACAACTCTCACAGTTGATTTGAAGCTTTGAACTGCTGCAACATATATCTGCTTATACCAAAAACAAGGTAATTAACAATGTTCTGCAATATTTATGTAAGTGAGAGAAATGTAACTCAGCAAAATGACAAAATGTATCTCGGTTCAATAATCAACTAGAAAAAGATTTTTTTCAGAAATGTCAGGCTTCTAAAAATTAAAATAAATTCTCGATTGGGCCTCCTCTTAAATTATTACTGCGTCAGTGTGTGACATTGGACAGTCAGAGTGCCCCACTGCTCAGAGGTAATGGAAGCCCAGCTTGATCTCTGTGGTCGGGTCCTCTGATACCAATAGATTGTCTATGGTGCTCAGATTAGGTTATTTTTTGGCCGATCAATCCCAGAAACACAAGTCATTTCAAATTTGTTTATGTTCATAGATTTGTAACAGGGCCCGTCAAAAATGTAAATGTAACAAATAAAGAATAAAAAAACATGTATCTATTACAAATCAATCATTTGACTTGACATCTCTCTGCATGTCTCCTACAGGCAGAATCTGGTTTTAGAGGGTGAACGCTATCCAGTAATTCTCAACACTCACTTCAGTCAGAAAGTCTGCATGGAGACTAACTCGGATCCCCTGGGCGACATGAGAGGCGCAGTGGCTGTGGAGAAATGCAGAGCTCCACCATTAACCTGGAGCCTGTGGCGGTTCGAGACGAGCCAATTGGAAGGCCAGAAATGCTATCCCTGGAAAGAGGTTTGACAGCTGATCCCTCTCTTCTGAAATGTAGATTCTTAGAAGAGGGGCACTCTGTTAAATTCTGAACCCGGACCAGGTCAGTGTGACATGAAGGAATATATTGTTACCACAGGAAAAGAATCTCTGTGTTGGCATAGTGGAGCGTTTTACTTGAGCTGTTGATAAATCAAGTTTGTTTAGTTTCCCGTAATTTTCATCCATGTTAAAAACAGTGATAAGCAAGTTTCGGTGTCGTGTTTAGAGTCAGTGTAGTGTTTAATCTTTGCCTCTAAACATCAAGTCAGTTTGTTATTTTCTTCATACCTTAACAAGACTACTGGAAAGCAACTCTAACAAACCTAAAACAGACACATTTTTCTTCATATATTTACTTTCATTATTCCAAAAACCCTATTATGTGAGATTTGATTATATTTCTCGCTCAGACTTCGAATAGCTTATTTGAGTCACTCTAAAAGGCTTGAGGAGATGATTGAGTGAAGGAGTCAAATGAACGAATCGGTTCTAGCATACTGTCTTGTGATGAAGGCTTAAAGGAACGGATCAAAATTAGATTTCAGCAGCAACGTTAGGCATGTGGCATGCGCAAATTAATGATTTAAATCCTACAAATCCACTAGCTATGCAAGCTCTAGCGATGAAAGTGAGTTTGACCTATGTAAATGCAAAAAAACTGTTATGCAATTGATTGCTCGAACCAATGGTTTCCTGCGATTCAAAGAATAAACTGAAAAAAAAACTGGGATGCAGCAGCTGAAATCTAGAATTGTGGTTGCGCTTTCTTTTTTAGCTGTAACTTAAGCCAAAATATATTCAAACAGAACGATCAAAACTATGTACTTGCCACATAATGCCTTTCCGTGGTGGCTGAAATAACTTTTTACAGTTTTTAGATCAGGATGGCTAAAGTTCGCACACAAACTTTGATGTTGGCTTGTACTAGTGCTGTTTACATTTTTTTTACTTTTTTTAAATAGTGCCATTATCATAATTTCAAAAAAAGAAGCCCCAATATCTCTTAGATTTTCACAAGCTGAGATAGAGATCAAATTGGTTCCTATGCTAAAAACTCTGGTTGCTGGGGGGAGGGGGGGTCAGAGACATAGTATAATATCCCCCCTCTATTCAATCATTCCTTTATGGTCTCTTTAAAAAAATCCATCAGGGAACTAAATTGTTAACTTTGCTTTTTAATTCAGTCTGTCCTATGCAAACCAATCAGAAACAACTACATACAAAAAACTGCAGAAATATACTTGACTTGAAATCTATTGTTGCCATAACATCTAAATATTTTATCACCTACCAGTAGATACCAGAGATCGAACAAGTAAAAGCAGAAATGCACCACTTATTTGGACCCGGCTTCCTGTGACTCAGATTATTAATTATTAAACTTTTTTTATGTAAACATTTTTAGATTTTGGGAGGACAGCCTGTTTGTTTCGAGAAGAAACTTTTTAAATATTATGGTGACATTTTCCCCCTGCATTTTTATGCTCAATGTTTTTGAACAAAGGTTTAATTCTGTAGCCACAGAATTTCATAAAAGGCAACTTTTTGAAGAATCGGTCAGAGTTTATGTTTCTTTAAAATGTTTTTACAAATGCCTCTATATAATGTGGCTTGGTGTCACATTAACATGAAATACTACCTCTAAGATGTGACTAAAAGAAAACAACAATACATAGAGATTATTAAAATTTTGGTGATGCTCGACTTTATTCTGTAGCCAGATCCTGCACTGGTGTTGTGCCACAGTGATGTTAATTATTTAAATTATTTTTTGTTTTAAATGAGATTGTCCATTTTTAGGTGGTTGAGTTGAACCGAGCAGGAGCTCGATTGTCTCTGCTGGACGCAGTGGAGGATTGTGGATCATCAGGCTCTGTTGAGGTGGTGGTTCAGAGGGTTTACTGCACACCCATCATCCAGTCGATCAACAGAGCTTCTCTCCATCTTAGAGCACAGGGTAAACCTCCAGTAGACCCAGCAGCTCAACACATTGGCAGGTAATGCACATGAGCTGTATTTTTCCGGTGTAGAGAAATTGGAGGACAAGTAAATATCACAAAAAAAGATTTATGAACAACATAAAATTATAACAACAAATCTGGCAAATGCAGTCAACACTACTCTGTAAACTACTAACACTGCATGCCTTTAGGGACTAATGGACAATCCCTCAAATCTTAATAAGTGTTATTAAAATGCATGGAACTTTGTGCCAGATTCGGAATTTATTATTACAATTAAAATAATTGTTATGCACAGAGCCCCTTTGCCTGGCTTTATTTATATACTGTATACTGGCTCGGGTTCAGCTGTGAAGGTGAAACAGAGGCTTGTTTCCTCAAGATTACCTTTTGTATAAATGTTGCCATATGCCATGGTCTGTCTGAATACTGGATTCATATTGTTGGCATTAATGTTTCACAACCGCACAGGTTCCTCCGTTTTCATCTTTTCACTTATTATATCAATCCAACGATACCCGTCCTATAGTCTCGCTGCTTTGGTTGAGAGCAAGACTGCAACAGCAAACTTTTCCAGATTCACTGAACTAGGTTTTCATAGACCTATACCATCATTTAATATGCAAAAGTCTGATTTGTGGTTTACATTTGTTGTGCTTTTTTAATTGCCATTGTGTTAAAAGTCATACAAACTTTAAACTTATAACTACCGTATTTTTCGGCTCATAAGACGCACCGGCACATAAGACGCACCCAATTTTAAAAGAGGAAGATCTAGAAAAAAAAGATTCTGAACCAAATACTTTTGTAAAATATTTTATATCAACTGTGTAAAAGTTAACAGCCAAACATGTAACATGAACAGACAGTAAACAGTAAAAGTAACAAAAAAAAGGCTGTAATGTTTTTCTTTGCCCCCACTCATCACTCTAAAGTCCACCATTCGTTATCACCATCAATGTTCCAGTGCAACATTGTCACTACATTACTAATAATAGCCAGTAACATTGTCACTACATTACTAATAATAGCCAGTAACATTGTCACTACATTACTAATAATAGCTAGTAAGATTGCCCCTACATTAGTAATAATACAACCTTCTCAAACTTTTTTAGTCGAGCCCCCCTTTAAACCTTGAAAAGAATGTAAAAGATATAAAATAATAATTATTTAATAATTAATTAATAATTATTTTAATGTAAAATAAATGTAACTACTCCTTAATGTTGAATAACTCATTATTTATACCTTATTCAAGTGACAATTCGGTTGCATGTGAGATGTACCGTTGAGAGATGATTTGAGTTTGAGTTTATTAAAGAAGAGTTTCAGTCATTGAGAGTGTTTTGTTTTCCTCACGC
>SRMA01025870.1:76904-131170 GCA_007224835.1 Danionella cerebrum | reverse complement strand
CGGAAAAACCCCCCTCACAGACTGAAGACGATGCAGATCGATCATCATCTTATCGTCAGGCTCAAAAACATCGCAGATAAACTCTTAGCTGTGCCCATTTCACATCTTGAAATGTATTTTAGCGTGAGAAATCGGGTTTGTAGCGTGAGAGATCACTCAAATGCGAGAGTCTAACGTTCAATGAGTGCTCTGTAGTTTCGCTCGTGAGTATGGATGTGGAAGCACCGCACCGCTGTGGCCAAAGGCATTGTGGGAAATGTAGTTTTTTTTCTCGTTTTCGTTACGGCCGCGCTATGGCAGAGATGGGCGATGACGTCAGTGCTGGGTGTACAAATATGGCCGCGGCTTCGGCCTAGCTCCGGAGCTCTTACGCCTCTCATATGGCCGTGACCGGACTTCGCGGCGCTCTGCATTCGGTTGATAAGACGCACCAACTTTTCCCCCTCAGTTTTGGGGAAGAAAAAGTGCGGAATTATGCATCTTATGAGCCGAAAAATACGGTACTTTGAACGATTATTGTTCAAAAATTGGTGGATTCTTACTTGAATAAACTCAATTTGCCTCATAGCGCTGTCAGTTCAGGTAAAACACCTTGAACACGGAACTATCTTTGTGGTAGTCACAGAATTGTGGGTAAGCGCATCAATTTAGAGCAATAATGAAAACACTGGTAGCGGATTCACAATTAAGGCCTCTACACACTGATCCAAATTGAGATTCACTTTTTTTCACAAATTGAGAAAAACACCCTGCCTGAAGATGGCGTTTATGGTGCAACAGATGCACTCCGAGCCACATGGGGAAACAGGAAGGAATAATCATCAAAAAAATCAAAGAACACTTAGAAAAGACCATGGATATTGAGCAGTTTATACTGTTGGTGGCTGATCGCAGGGATTGGTTTGACAAAAATGTGGAGAAAAGTTAGGCTTTTTTTTTCTTGTTTCCTATGCAAGGTCACTTTGAAAAAGTGTAATGAGCCCCACCGAGCGTCTCTTACGTCCATCTCAAGTCATCAAAAGAGAAATGAATCCGATACGGAAATCTAAAACTCTTTTTTATTTGCACAACTCGTTCGGCCAGATGTGTGAGCTCCTCTTGGCAGCCATGATTTTTGATCGAGTAGTGTTGTCGTGTGAAACTTTGGATCGAAAATTCTGATCGGTGTGTAGAGGCCTATAGAGGTTTCAAAACAATATTGTTGTGTTTTTTTGTTGCTTTTAAAGTTCTGCCAAATGGTTGGCTAATTCTTTTGGGGTAAAACAGGGTAAGAATTCCTGATATAATATAAAAGATAGTGATAAATAATAATTCATTCATTCATTTTCCAACCCGCTTTTTCCCGTTTTGGGGTCAAGGGGGTCTGCCGGTGCCTATCTCCAGCGCACATGGGTCGAGAGGCGGGGGTTACACCTTGGACTGGTGATGGGAACAAATGTCTATTATAAGTTGGATTTTAAGGCTGATCTTGGACACAAGACTGTCTTTGGATTTACCTACACATTTTTCAAGATTTTAGGTCTTATTCCTGCACTTGAAACAGAATGCATTAATATTCATCTAAATCTGTGTACAGAGATGGCAGAACGCCAGAATGAAGAGTTTTGCATGCAACATGCAAACTCCTTCCAGGAAGGTCACCGGCGAGCCTCGAACCGGCAACCTTCTAACTGGAATGCCACAGTGCTACCCACTGCGCCCCGATAAAATATTATTTAAGGAAAACTTTTTAACATGTAGCCTTATTCAAACAATTTAAATATCTTGAAACCAGACGGTTGTTTCTGGTGCTTACTGATCTGGGGGTGATTCAAATTCTTGTCTCCTGTGTTAAGTTTACATTTTCATTTTATAGCTCTTTGTCTAAATAAATCCCTCAATTAAAAAAAAAACAATAAATGGTCAGATTTTTAAATATATATCAGCAATATAAAATCTATGATCTTTGCCTTTTTTAATCAATTTTGACACTGTTTGACAACTGTTTCATGGTAAATGAAATGTGTTAATATCTATATATCAAACTCATCTTTTTCTAACTTCCCTGCACACGTTTTGAGTAGGTTTTAAATGACAATAGTGCTTGGATCGGGGCAATTAAACACCTGCTTTGATTGCCCCCGAACATAATATCTAAACACTGTGTCTTGGAGCTGTTACAGGCACAATGGCTCATGATAAGTAAATAAAGAGAATGTGCAGGTATTCACTAACTTTTGTTCCCCAGTAACCAGTCTGACCGGTTAAACAAACCAGTTACATCAAGACGTTGCTTTAATTTGCTTTTATTATGGCGTACTTGAATCGGACATGAATATGCTTGGGGTTATAATAAAATGCACTTTAATTTATAATTGGGCTAAACAGCACAGCACTTTGCATATCAAATCCATTCAGTTATCTTTACATGTGATTTAATGGTCTTTAGATTATGTATTTGCTATTTGTTGGATGTACACCCTGTAGACTCGTGTGTTTAATTTGGTCTTAACTCCACTGCTGAAGCTTCAAGAGGTCAATCTCCTCACACAGAGATAAATGGGGAGAGAGAGTAACTTTGCTCCATTTTCTGTCAATGACTAACTGAACAACCCCTCCCAGTACACAAAGTACTCTCTCTCTCTCTCTTTTTTTCATTCTCAGCCTCACACAGTTCTCTGGGCCATATGGTACAACTCCACAATTATCTCCAACTAAGCCCTGCAATGTCAGTGATCCATGGTCAAGTTTTTCTCAGAAGAGCATAAATATGTAAACAAAGGATTAAAAGTATCAGTGTGAATGTGTCTTGCAAGAAAAATGGCTTTAAACTTTGACCATAACTAATTTCTGCAAAACTGCACAATAATGCAATTATCAACACCAGTCAGAAACTGGTTCCTTTTATTTTAATTTTTAATTTACAATAACTAAATAGGTCTTTGAGATAGATGACTAGTTATGAGTTCTGCAGTATTCTGTTTTTGCCCCTGCTGCTCATGTGTATAAATATGTTTATTTAAATCGAAATCTAAACGTTAAAATGAATCTCCAATTTTAAAGGGTCACCGTAAAACACCCTAGAACACTAGGTTTTGCTGAAGAATTTTTAACAATAAAAAATGTTCGCGTTATTTTAACACTTACTTTTTAGCATACACCTTATTTTTTTATAGGTCAAAAAACATTCTGCCAAAAAGCTGGGAACCATCCAATTACTAAGTAGTTACATGTTAAAAATGCTTAAACTTGCATGATGTATTATCTAAAGTCCAGCCAAGTGAGGCCCATTTATAAATTTCCACCAAACTGCAGCTTCACTCGCCCTCACTGTTGACCACAGTTTGAAAAACATACATACAAATAGCAAAATCAGATCATAGGATTATTATATGTGGAGTATACTGTAAACAAATCTGGCTTTAGCATGTACTGCATTAAAATGAAGACATCTATGCATACTTTTTTGTAATTACAAGTCAGTTTAAAATTAACTATAGATTGAAATAGTTATAGTTTTACGACAGCACAATTTTTTTACGTTATTATACACGTTTAATTAGTTGGAGAGAAATTACAAAACCGAGCTGAACACAATGACCAGAACTTATGACGATGTTGTTATACACTACAAATGGCCGCGGTACCCACAACGCATTTCAGGTTACTGTTGTGCAGTCGCCTGCCAATGAGCAGTGTTTTCCACTACCGATTCCTCAACTGGTTAAAACGGCCTCCTACAAGATGCAGCTCTTGCATCGCCATGCTGACTCTGTGAGAGGGTTATTTTATGAACCCATTGAGCTCTGTGTTCATGCTGTGGGCGCACATACAAAGCCACAATGCAAAAAAACACAAGCTGTTGAACCTCGTTCACGACTGATAATGCACATAATTCGATTGCAGTGTTGAATGCACTAATTTTGAGTAGAAAAAAAGCAGAAGTGCTGTTGATTACATAGGTCACATTGCTTGTCAAGCACTCATTGAGAAGATGGAATTCCTCAAATACTTTTGTAATGAAAATCAATACTTCCGCATTTTTGATGAAATTTCAAAATATATATTTTTAAAAGATCTCCTTCAATATACCAAACTTCCTCTTCTACCAGTTCAGTTTAAACTCCATGTGCTCTAACCTTTTATCTACAACAAACAGTAATATTAAAACAGCCTATTCCATGTTTACTAAATTTAAAGGCCAAATTGTTGTCAATCATTACATCCCTCCCTTGGGTAGCTGACTTAGCAGATTCCGTCCATTCACCTCTGTATGTGTGAGGCGGGGCTCTCAAATTGATCAAGGGACATTTTTTTTTCTTGATTTCAAGTGTGAACACTGACTCGCGTAACTTGCAGACTGTTATTTTAACTGAAACAGGAATTCTAAGCCTCTCGCTGTTTTACCTCCACAGTTTAAAGTTGAGTCACCAATCTGGATATGTTTGGAAACCTACCATTGCTCCCTGTGATGTTATCAATATGGAAATGGCAATATGGAAGTGCCTAAAACTTTTGATTTCAGCATGAAATTAATCGTTCTTTCCCTTGAAAGCAATATCTTAATTTATTTTATCTGCTGTAACATGCCGCTTGATGCAGACTGAAGTGAACTCAACAGGTTCCATGTCATAATCTCCTGTCTCACACTCAAACACATTGCCTTGTTGTTAAAGATGCACGTGGTGCTGTGTTGATGAAGGTTGATGGAAAAAAGAGTCATTTGACTTTGGGTAACAGGATCCCGTCAGGCCCTGTGATATGCAGTAAACACTGGAGCACAGGAAGACCAGACACTGTGGTATGTTGACTGGGGAAACCCTGTCCTGACAGTGTGTGTGTGATGGGGGGGGGGGGGGGTTATTGATATAGAACAGACACTTACATACAATGCATTTAATTAACCACCACATAACTTTCTCCCGGTTGCAATCTCATGTCACTCATTCTTATTTTGATTACGGACAATAAAGAGAAGAGGAAAATCGAAAGCAGCCAAATAATATTATCATCTTCATTCTTTATCGAAAAGCCTACAGAAAATTAGTCCAAAGTCCAGCCAAGAAAGGCCCATTTCCAAATTTCTGCCAAACTGTAGCTTCACTCGCCCTCACTGTTGACCACAGTATGAAAAATATGCATACAAAAAGCTAAATCAGAATATAGGAATATTATATGTGGAGTAGATCTCTGGGGGCACCTTGAACCACATTATTGATGCTTTTTGCATAACTGTGCATTTAAAATCACATTAGGAGTGACTAGGATGGACAAGATTAGGAACGAGCACATCAGAGGGACAGCTCAGGTTGGTTGTTTTGGAGACAAAGTCAGAGAGGCCAGGTTGAGATGGTTTGGACATGTGCAGAGGAGGGATAGTGGTTATATTGGTAGAAGGATGTTGGAGATGGAGCTACCAGGAAAGAGGTCAAGAGGAAGGCCAAAGACGAGATATATGGATGTGCTGAAAGAGGACATGAAGGTAGTTGGTGCAAGAGTAGAGGATACTGAAGACAGAGTTAGGTGGAAAAGGATGATTCGCTGTGGCGACCCCTAAACTGGGAACAGCCGAAAGTAGAAGAAGAAGTGCATTTAAAATCACATTGTTTTAATTAATTTATTGAGACACTATCCAGACAAAGTATCCAAACTATAACAAGCTAACTGGTAACTATAGCTTTTTTATAATATGCATCTATAAAATAAGTGCTTGCGACTTAAATTGGGCCTAGCCAGCCATGATGATTAAAATTCACGTGTTCATTGGGGGGTTTCAGAATGCTAGAATAATATTGATTGATTAGATTTGTTTTCATCTATACATTTATTCATTTCGGCATCTGATTTTAGTACCATTTAGTTACCAGTACCATTTTGAAAGCATCAATGGCACTGGTATCGAATTAAAACCTACCTACCTACCTACTCACTCATAGTGCAAGACATGATGCAAATAGAGAAACGTGCTTTGACTAGCAGAACACAATGGGTTTTATAATCTATTTTATTTATTGTTTCGTTTTTTTTGACTGAGAGTATTGTTTTTTTTATTTTATAGATTTTTTATTTTCTATTTAAAGCTTTCTTTTCAAATAAATGTCTATTAGACCTCGAAATGTGTTCTTGCTTTTATTATGCCAGGTATCATTATATTAGGGAATCAAAACTGAAATAACATTGCTTATCGTGATAAACTCTAGGACTAGACTGTATACTAATCATGTCAATGTGCACATAAATCTAATTGTCTATTAGTATTAGTCTGTTAAAATTAACATAGTATTAATTGTCTATTTAACATTTATGTTCTGTCCAGTTTTATTAGGATTTTTTAAACTTCAAGAGCGTATGCTTAAAATCCGAGCAAAAGCTAATGCAGGAAATATTCACATCTTTAATGTTAACTTGATAACTTTTATTTTGCACGTCCTTGCTTCAACAAGACAATTGTGTCATGGCAGCTGTTGATAGTTGGTACATTCTGTTTTGTTAAGGTTTTTTTCACACTTTTTCTCACATTTGACTTTTCGTGGCAAGTTCCCAGACATAAATTAGCATGTAACTTTTGGGACTCAGAGCAGTATAAACTGGCTGAAGACGCACTCTGTGCTCAGACAGGAGGGGTTGGATGTTTTCTACAAGATGTGGAACACAATGTGCTTTACGTGTCAGATTACAACTCTGTTTATTAAAAGCTCTACTCTCATTGGACAATTCTTTGGCGGAAGTCAACCCGCCCACTGTCCTACAGCCATTCAGCCTCTAGAGAAGTTCGGTGCAGTGTGAAGGAAACAGAGGGGGAGTGGGGGTACCTACATGGTGTAGGCTTGTGTGAAGCGTGTGTGTGAGTGTTTAGACAAGCTCAATGGATCGCAGTTCCTGGAAGCGCCTCCAAGTTGCTGTGAATTCCTGTGAATGCTCACAATAACAGATTCCTGAAAGTGGCTAGTGACTGCGGCTGACCAGTGACATAGACCCTTAGGGGGGAGCATAGCCCTCATCTTGCTCCTTCAGAGGAAACGCGTGAAACAGAGCAGAAGGACAGAAAGTAGGGGGTTGTTTATGTCAACCTACCCATACTATAAGTGCTACTGGTCGCCCCTCCTGTTCTCTGGTTTCATACGCACACACGGGTCTAAACAAGACTAAGTCTTAACAACCGCACTCTGTTAACCCCGTGCTCTTCTGTGATTCTAAAACAAGGTAAAAACAGGTCAGGATGTCCCAGAAACGCCAGTCATGGTTCATCAAAGTTCACTTCTTGCCACCATCACTATTGACTTGCATGTTTTACTTGAATTGCTTTGGGACATGATGATATAACAGAGAGAATTTGTGTTGAGTTTATTATGTTGGTGTGAAAAGATGCTTTTAAAAAGCTCAAAAAAAATAAAAATAAGGTCAGTAAAAGCCATTACAAAGACTTACAGGGCTGTTTCACCATAGAGTCAAATTGGGTAAGCTTCAGTTGGAATGAATTTATAAAAAAAATTACGTAGAAAATAATTATTCCAATGATTCCAATGATGGTTGGTTGGTTGGTTGGTTGGTTGGTTGGTTGGTTGGTTGGTTGGTTGGTTGAAATACAACTTTTTGAATGTAACCCTAAAAAATATGGGATGAGCATACCTTAGTTTGGCTACATCAAAACTAATTTGGAAACTCCAACAGTGATTGATTAGTTTATCCCCTAAAAAACTGACCGATTTGTTATCTATTCCTCAATCCAGTTCATGCTGTATACTTGTTACGAAACAAATTTAGGCCAATTTCATACTTCTGCGTTTGTCTCTTCCAGTTACGGTGTGAGGGTGTAAGCCTGAAGCATGGGGCTAAACCGATAAAAGTTTCTTGCCCCAGGAATTAGATAAAATTTGTTGTCCACTAATTATTTCAGTAAACTCTCATATGGCACACACTATCCTTCCATTTGGAAGATGAATATGATTCTGTAGGGGTGTCCCAATGCATATGTGTATACGTTTACCCCTTCCTCTTCAAAGGCTGAGGCATAGGTATAAGGGAAGGGCCAAGGGGTAGGGATAAGTGAGAGAAATGAAACTCATTCTATGTTACTCAGCAGATGTTCTGGTGTCTTAAATCTGCAATTTTGAAACAAAGATAACCACAAAAATTCATTCGACTAATTCATTCGAGTAGGAGATCGACTAATAATATGATTTACTTAATAGTCATTATAAACTAAAATTCTTGCTTATAATCGGGTGGATTTGGTTATAATCAGTTTTTCAAACATATGACTAAGTAGTTTTTCAGGAATTTCCAAGCAAAACCGCAATGTAAGCCCTTTTTAAATAAACCTCACAATTTGTAGACAAAATCAGTGTGAAGAATGTACAAGTCAACCGTGTTTATTTTTGTCTGTAGTTATCTCTACTGTGCAATCACAGTCTAGCATGTAAAAACCTATTTACACACCAGCCAGTTTGTTTAGCCCTGTGGTTTTGCTGGCTCTAAAAACGTCGCCAGTCTCTGAGACGTGACTATCTGAAGAAACTATTAATACTTGGGAATATATCATTTTGAATGTAGAAACCACTGTGAGTCAGACCATGAATCAAGTTATTAGTTCATCCTAGTCCCGGTCCAAAGTCAACATTTAATTTGTAGATGGTATCTTTGAGTCTGTATCTCTCCTAGTGTTTGAATGAACTTTTCTTCAAAGAGCCGCATGACTACGTCTGGGTTTTGTACATGGTTTTACAGCTCATTGTTCTTTAAGACTCTCTCACATATAGCTGCAGGATTTTTTTTTTACTTTGTACTATTCATTGGATTTTTACATTAAAAAACATTCAAGCGAACATTCAGTGACAGCTTGCTGATTCAGGAGTTAAAACATTGTGTTTTGGACTTTTTTGCTCAGTGTTTGCCAGGCCTTCTCCTTTACACACAGATCCCAATGCGCAGACAAGGGAAAGCCTCTGTAAAGGACAGGCTGTATCCTGCTCCTTAAAGTGCACCAATCCCTTTCGAAAGTGTTAATAAGAATCTGAAAACGTTATGCGCGTTAGAAGCTGCCTCCTGGAAATATTGAATATTGGGTGGAACTAAGCAAATTACAAGCTCGACTTGTTTTAAAGAGAAAGTGCACAAGTATAAGTGATTAGAAATGTGAATATTAAACCTTTTGAAAGTAACTCTGAAAACCGTTACAATAGAGGGTTGTGTAACACCATTGATCACGAATGAAGTGATTGGAATCAGGCACAATGGAGTTTCAAATTATATAATACATTTGCATTTTATCTACAACAGCAGTCCAGTAAAGTGATGACAAACAGATGTGGTCTTCCATACACTGGCTCGCTCCTGATTTAAAACGGGATGTACCTATCTTTTTTACAGAGTTGGTTTTGCTGGTAGATGTACTGGGTTTTTATCTTTCCCTTTGTTTGACTGATAGCATTAGCAAAAGTATGGAGCTTTATCTAGTCAAGTAAATTTATATATATTTCTATGCAGAGGCATTAAAGCAGCTGTGTTTATGTGCACAAGTGATGTGTAAATTTCACTCTGACTGCAAGAAATTGTTTGTAATCATCAGCTTCAGGACTGTAAATGTCCCTGTAGCTATATTGTATCATCAGCTCTTACTGTTATGCTCATTAGTTTACACACCCTAGAAAATTTTCTGAAAATATGAATAACACAAAAAACAGTGTCCGTGTTGTGTTTACTTTATATGTCAAAAGATCAAGCCCTTTTTGTTTTTTTGTTTTTGTTCATGAACCTGTTACAGTTATACAAATGTAACCTCAATAATTTAAATTAAACAGATTTATTACTAGGCTGATATAAAGAAGGTAAAGTACAGCTCCATGTAGCATAATTTCAGGCAGTAGTCATCCAAAACGAAAGTGAAAGCAGTGAGTATCATTCTGATTAATTCTGACTAATAACGGCACATTTTTCCTGCGAAACTAACACAAAATTGATGATTTATTTTAGTTACAATTGTGGCTTTTTTGTTGTTCTAAATTAATTTGTGACTAATATAGAATTTTGGACACTTTATTTTCTTAGAAATTGAAGTTGATCAAAGAATGTTTCAAACGGTTTTAACAAGGAACCATAAAAAATGTTGATCAAATCTCAGTTTTCTCTCTTTTTTTCTTTTTAGGATAAATGCTTTGGTTCAGGACACGTCTGGGATGTTTGGTGAAGTTCTTCTGCAGTCTGTGTCCTCAGAATCAGAAATACAGCAGATTTCAGAGCACCTCGAGGGCCGCGTGTGTCTTCTCGGGGCCATGAGGGTTGTTCAGCGACTCACACGCGAAAGGTCTGTCTGGGATGCAATCGTACTTCTCTACACATCCTGTGGAGCAGATAAATACAATTTTAATGAGAAGCTTAGAAGTATTAGTCTATAAAAACATATGTAGCTTAATTTCCCATTCCTTACTATGTTCTTTTTTCTGAGCCAGTCAGTGCTGGATTTATAGAGGAATTTGCAATTATGAAAATGTTTGATACCCTGGAAAATATAAATGTTTTTTTTCTCTAGTTAGTTTTTGGTTGAAGCCATTTATTGTCAAACAACTGGGTTTAGTCTTTGTAAATGATAATAAAAACAGAAACTGTCCGAATTACCCTGATAGAAAATTTATACACCGTGGCTACTGATATTTTGTATTCCAACTTTAACATCAATGACAATCTGAAATCTCTTGAGGTAGTTATCGATGAGGTTCTTTATCCTTTCTGTTAGTAATGCAGCCCATTCTTCTTGGCAAAAAGCCTCTAACTCTTGTAAATTCTTGGGCTTTTTTCAAGAACTGCACGTTTGGGTTCTCACCAGATGTTCAATTATATTGAGGTCAGGAGACTGAGATGACCACTGCAGAACATTCACTTTGTTCTGGTGTCACCAATGACAAATGGAGTTGGCCTTGTGTTATGACCGTTGTCGTGTTGGAATATCCAAAAACATCCCATGTGCAGCTTCCAGGCTGATGAGTGAAAATCTTCCCCAGTGTCCTTTGATAACATGCTGCAACCATCTTCCCACCAAAGTTCCTTGTGCTCATACATCCCAACACATCAGTGACCTGCTTCCGTGCTTCACAGTGGGGATGGTGTTCCGTTTATGTTGACTCTTCTCTAGATGTACCTTTTATGTTTTTGGCCAAAAAGTTAAATGTTGGTCTCATTGCACCAAATAACTTTGTTCCAGAAGTTTCCTAGCTGTTTGGCATATTGGAAGTTTGGCTTAAAAAGCGTAAAAATGGCTTTCTTCTGGCAACTCCACCTTTCAATCCATTTTTTTTCAAGTGTCTCATTGAAAACAGCCATGCAACATTTTTTTAAGCTGAAGTTTTCACCTCTTATCATTTATCTGGCAGTTGTAGAAGAATTTTTCGTTGGCTCCACCAGAATCCTTAACTTTCCACTTCTTAATCAAAGTTTGAACACGGCTGATTTGCATTCCCAGTTCCTTGGAGATCCCTTTCATGTTTTGTACAGTACCTTTTCCCGTAGATCCTCAACAGCTCTTTTGTTTTCCCCATTCAGTGCATCACTGGATAAAGGAGGCAAGGGTCTATCAGGAGCACAGAAAATGAGAAATCTTTTATCCGCAAACATTGATTACAAGCAAACAGGTTGCAGGTGAGGATGGCTACCTTTACCATCCACTCAAACACATTTTTTGTCAGTTTTTTATGCATTTTATCCTGCAGAAAATCATGATAAACTTTTGGTCAGCGTCATTTGAAAGGTTTCTGTTGCCATTAGGATCTTTAAAAAGTAAATGCATTTGTTTGACAAAAATGGCTTCACCAAACCACTTACTTTGATTGGAAAAATGTTTTGCGTTATATTTCATATTTTTTTTTTAAATGACATTTTACATTTATGCATTTGGCAGACGCTTTTATCCAAAGCGACTTACATTTGAATGAACATATTTTTTTTCTGTCAGTTCTTGCTTTCCCTGGGATATGAACCCACAACCTTTGCGTTGTTAGCGCAATGCTCTACCAACTGAGCCACAGGAAAGCCGGCCGGAAATTTCTTGGCCGGAAAAATGGCCAAGAAAATGTTCAACTTATGAGTGCATCTGTATTCTTGTTTGAAAACTGTTTAAAGCCAAATTAAAAAAGGAAACAAACTTTGATAAAACATAACAAACTGACACAGTACTGTAAAAAGGTCTATGACTATGCCAGCCCCTGCTGATCTGAATGCTAATACAAGCTTCTGTTTCCCTCCGAGTGTCTCAGATTAGCAGTTCACAGATCAGCCGGTGTGATTTATGTGCGCTTGTCTGCTCACTCAAGGTTGTCTGTCTGCTCACCGCATTAGCATCCATGTTGTTTAAATTGAGGTTGAACATGTGAAGGCGAATTCTGGTGACATACTTGAACACATCTGAACATGAGCCGTGTACATGAATACACAAGATGCCTTTCAACAGGCTCAGCTTTTTTGGGATCAGCAGCTGTCCCTCTGATTAATTGATTTTTGGATGCTTAATGTAATTCCATTATTAATGCCATTATTTGCTTTGTTTTATACACTTCTACTTTCCTTTATAATACAACGCAGTTCAAAAGTGATGCAAATTTGAGACATTTATTAGAACCCACTGTAAAAATAGAAGGAAAATGAGTGACTGTTTACAGAACTCATTATTTCATGGCAACTTAAAGAACATTTTTGTTTGGTGGCATATTTTCTTTTTTTAACGTGGTGCTTAAAATGTCATTATAATTTTATCTTTATCAACTGCTGGAGTTTGCTTAAAATTACTATTTTATTAATTTTGCCTTTAGAACGATGCTTATTGAACACATTATTCAAAGGTCCAAAGATATCGGAAACACAGAATGGGCTTTATTTAATTAAAAATTAGAACAAGAAATAGCATCACAAAGAGGAAGTCACAAGTCCACCCCCCCACCCCGACTACTATGTAACCTTCTTTCTTCAGTGCAGCACTGTTTGTGCTTAAGGCTAAGTAAAGCTGTGTTTTCTGTTAAATCTTCAGATACCTTGCTTCCAGAGTCTTCTGTAATGGGCTATGATTAATAGTTCAATAACCTTTGACAAAAACTGTGAAATCTTTTAAAATATTCCCACTCTTCACAAACTTCAGTCTTTAAGCATGTCAGGCTTCATGTGGTTTGGAGCAAATGTAATAAAAATATCTTAATTCAATTTTAAAATTTGATGGTCGTCAACTTTTGTTTTACTGCACACCATTGTAAGTGCGTATAGTGTTACTTTCGCAAATTTGTCTGCTTAGATCACAAATTGTACAGTTAGCTGTCAGATGTGAATGCACACTGAGAGGAAACATTCATTTTATACAACGAATATTAAACGAAAACGGTGAAGACACCTTTTCTCTCCAGTGCGGCCATGATAGTGTGCAGTGGATTCGTCTGAGTGGAACAATATAGGAGAGATAACAAGCTTTGTCAAAGCTCAATGACTGAACTGAATAGACCAAACTCTTCGTTTATGTCCCAACAACCCAACACAAAGGCATGTGGATGTTGTGCTGTTAAAAATAATAAAACTGTTTGTTAGCTCTGCATAGAACCACGTCAGAGAGCTCTGATTGGTTAGTGGGCTGAGATAGGAAGTTTGGCCAAAGATTGGAGGATCAGAGCATTTTGAGCTCCCTGAAAAGGAATAAAAATTATCATCTTCAACTTTGATGAGGAAATAACATTGCAGCATGGTAGAAGTATTATAATACAGCCCCTTTTAAATGTAAATGCATTGCGTTTAGTTTATTTCCTTTCATAATTTCTATCGTGTGTTTGTCTGTCTATGTTTCTGTCTTTATGTCTATGTTTGATCTAGTCAGCAGACCATGTTCTGCTCAAGTAGGAACTCATTATGGCTTCATATCAGTTCTAGTAGAAGCCACTTATTAAGGCAAATTGGAGATTGTAGATTTTCCCTCGTCTCTTCCCTTTGCAGATGTTCCTCTCTCTTCAGCCTGATGGACAGTTTTTGGCCTCCTCCACCTGATCCAGAATCTCTTGCTGATCTGTCCAGCGTAAGTCTTCAGATCGCATCATAAATCACAGCCATGTTTACGTCATGTTTATCTCCCAAACCTTCTGTTTCTGGCTGATTCCAGCTGGATAGCACTTCATAACGTCAAAACAACCAGCATGCTTGTTTCGGAACAAAAGTACATCTAAATAAACCTTTACAGTCTAAAATATCCACTTAGCTCATATTCCATTATCTGTATTTTCGTTTTAATGAGGATTCATGTTTGTTTCTTTGTATATTTAGTCCAGTTTGATGAACCTTTCCCCACCAAAACCTCAAGTTAACTGAGATTTTTAGCTTTTGTGTCTGTTAGTGGGTTCCTCATACTACTAGGAAAACAGGGGCATTCCCTGAGGATGGGCCTGAAAGACCACCCTGCCTTTATTAAATTAGGTTAGCCCACACTAGCTTATTTTAAAAACTTTTGTAAGCAAGCTTTTAACTACTAGCTTAATGTGCTATCCATCTTGCTATCAAACATTTAGACCTAGTCTTGTAAAATCGTTTTAATGAAAGTTTCGAATCGATTATTTGTTCAATCGATTAGTCGGGAAGCACTGAAAAAATAACATGATTTATGCCAAAGGTATTTCAATTGAAGTGGAGAGGGAGAAAATTTTTTTTACTAAAGAGAGTACTTTTTGCAATTTGAGCCTAAAGAGGGAATATTATGCAATATTTAAAGCATTTATACTAAATATGTGAGCCCTCTATACCAGCACCGCACTGCTAGTAACTTTCTAAATGCAATATTAATTGTTAAAAACTAGTCTTTGACAGGTTAGTCTTTGAATAACCAAATATTTTTTGTCTTTGCAAAATGCACCGTTTACCCCTGTTCCTCCCAGTTACACCGCTTTTGAGACTTGTAGTTTGGGAATTATGGGTAATGTAGTGCGTAATGGTCGCCAGTTGCAAGTCAAATAGACCTGCATGAAGTTGTTCAAATGAGAATTAAGAGTTTTCTGCCTGGAAAGGAACATAAATAAAGTCTCAAGTGCATCGAAAAGTTCTGAGTTAGTCCCACTTCACAAGCGAATGAATCCACCGTAAACATGTAGAAATAACAACATGCTTCACGCAGTTCAGTGCCTGTGTTCGCTAACAAGCTCTCATGCTGTTTGTGTGAGAAAGCTAATAAACATAGTTTGGATCTATATTGTAAATGTTTGAAATCGGAATGTATTTATTCTTTCTAAGGTTGTATGGTTGATATTATTTATCGATTTCAGGAGTTTTGTGTAATGCCGGGTTGGTTAGCATAACGCTAATATTGCTGCATCATCATTTATTAGGCACCAATACTCTCGGTAACTTTGGGTCTGTTAACAAATCTATGTTGGTGATTGGGACGATGTCAAAGTCCATCACAATATTTAACATTATTACATTATAATCGATAGAAAACACACTTTCCGGTCAGGCAGCACACCCGATCTGCATAGAGATGAGCTGTACTAGCGATTAATCTGATTGGTCAGTGGGCAGAGGTAAGAACTATGCACATTGCAAGGAACATTGAGCCGTTTTCAGCTTACAAACAAGGAATTCAGGACTACACAAACATGCACAACAGATTCTGAATAAAACCTGAGGCATGTTTTTGATGTGGGAACGACACTAAAATGTGGTAGGAATGTTAGAAAAGTGAATTTTGCATAATATGGCCCCTTTAAACCAGAGTAATTTTCAGCATAAAAATATTGTTAAAATTTTTAGTTACCCTTTTAGTATAAACCTGTTAAAATACTATTTTAGAAAGTTCATTTGAGCATGTAAACACTCTACAGAAGACAACCTTAAGAGAGTAAAAAAAGTTTCTATCATATTATCTTTATAATGTCATGTGAGAGATGCGACCAATGTGACGATTAGTAAACCTGAGATTCTCAATTTGGTCATATTTACACATCAATATCTGTGATAGGACAATTTACTATTGTTTTAGAGGTTAAAATAACCTTTGATATCTCTCTAAATACTGTTAAATGTCTGTGAAGACAAGTTAATTTCTTCTGATGTCATCCAAAACTGTGAAACAAGATTCAGTCTTTGAATTCTTTCCCCTCTCTGTACTCTTTTTCTGCAGTGAATCTAATTAATTTGAGGTGTATTTTGTTGAACTCTGCTATAAAAAGGGGGTTCTTTTTTTCTGAACATGTTCCTTTTTGATAGCTCAACAACGTTTCATTTTGATTTAAGAAGATTGTTATAATAATTTTCATGAAAAATATTAGTGTGCATTCTGAAACACACTCTGCAGCTGTTGTGCTGGTACTTTCTAGCTGTTTTTCTTGTCTTGTGGTTCGCTAGTTGACACTTAGCGGGTGTGAACACGGACAACATATCCCACAGACTCACAGAGAAGTAGAGGCGCAAAGACCAGAATATCCTGAATGTCAACTCTTCAGTTTCACCCCACAAGACCTGTTCTGTAGATGTATTTATGCCTGTGGAAAGAAAGTTTTTTTTTTTAGACCTGAAACTTTAGTAAAACTAGCTTTTTAGCTGCATGTGAATTGCTTTGGTTTACTTCTAAACGACTCTCTGATTTTAAATCGCAGGACAATATTTGACTTTTGAAATATATAACTCAAAAATTTGTGCAACATGGAAGATGCCCTCCTTCTGTTCCTGTGCACATGCCACGCCCCCTGCAGTGAAAATGCCTGTAGGCAGTCAGAACTGGGCTTAACATCATTGAAGAGCCCTGCTAATAACAGTGCTAGTTAGCTAGATCTGATATAATTTGAAAATATGGCTGTTTTTTATGTAGTAGCATTGACTTTCTTACAACCGCATACTACTTTTACACAATGGTTGGTGACAAGGTGGGTATTGGAGGTTTGGGCAGAGTTTTGGAGGATTGGGTCATTTTGAACTCCAAGAAAAGGAATATAAAATTGTACAAATATGCAAGAATTAATGTAAATACAATGTTAACTATGTATTTAATATGGAAACAATGTTATAAATATAGAAATTACAACAAATAGTTACATTCAACACTTTTAAAGTGACCATTTAACTGTTTGTAAATATAGTGTTTGTATAAGTGAACTATTTATAGTGTTACTTTAAGACTTTTAAGACACTCCCAAAAACAACCTGGAGCTAAATCATGATTACTGAGATTTTTTTACATTTTAACAAAAAAAAAAGAACAGTTTGGTGTTTACTTAATACTTATAAAAGGATTTCTTCTGAATAGTTTAATTAAAATTGCAACAGCGTTACAAGATGAACTCTTAGTGTAATACTACATCTGAAAACACTGTGTTTTAATGCTTTAATCAATACTTGTGAATTTACTGTGCAGGACACACTGCAACTGGTTTCAATGAAAGTATAGTTACAGGTAAAATAATAATTTGTATAATGTAAATAATTCCTTATCTGGAATACAAAGTTATGTTCATGAACAGAAACCTTCACTCATGACATTCTTAATTCAAACATGATCCTTTACTTTTTAAAAGACAATCCTTTAATGTTTTTTCACTCCTGTTTCTGTCCACCAGAGCTGGTGATTTATACGTTTAACTATATGCAAATGAAGACCTTCATGTGTTAATTTGTTGTTTTTGTAAAGCTGAGTTGATGATTAAACCTGTTTTCCAGGATAGCATCCCGGCACCCAGTTTCTGCTACAGGTTGAGCGTCCAGCAGGGTCACATGACTCCATTATCAGCACAGTCTCCTCTGTACCGCCCCCCTGTCCTCCAGACGCTTAGAGAAATCCTACAGGTGCAGCCCTCAATAGACTGCATTAAAGACTAGCCTTAAATATAGGTTTATATATATATATATATATATATATATATATATATATATATATATATATATATATGCAAATGAGTAAAAATGAACACATAAATATTTTGTATAATATTATTATTTGTAAGTTCTGTCTAAAGCGCACATTTTTAATCTTTCATTCCTTTATTGTTTTAATTTTATTTAATTTTATTTATGTATTGTGCTACACAGTATTTAAATAAATGATGGGATTTTAGTTTTATGTTATGTCTCTAGACCATTAGAAATAATATTTAGATTACAACTTATTTTTAACAAAGATATTTGAGTTTCATTTAAAGGGTGAATAAAATAATAGTGTAATCGTTTTTATATTTGATTAGCTTTGCTGCAGTTTACTAATTTTGGTTAATTATTTTCAATTATTTTCTAGTATTTCAACTTTCTTACATTTGTATACAATTATTTATACTATGTTATTGTGTAATCTTGTATTGACATTGACCAAAGAGTACAGAATAAATTCCCCGAAATAAAATTAATGATTGTTTTTTTAAATAATAATAATAATTTCAAAACATTATTATGTTATTATTTCTTTGTTATTTACGTTTTTTGTTCTATTTCTAGGATGAATCTCTGAGCTGTCGCTGTAGCTTCCGTGCCGTTGTGATTTACAAACAAACACCGGTGAGGTTCCCTCAGCTATTTTTGTCCGTAACTGCAAGGACAAATGTATTTAATCATGGTTCGTTTTTTGTGGAAATTCCAAACCTGGCTTGTGGGAAGAGTATGAGAAATAGTACTTTCCTTTGCCTTCGGTTTATCTTCTTTTCCCATCACTGGTGCCAAATCTTTGTTCCTCTTGGGAGCGTCCAAAATCTACACCTTTGGAAAAACTGCTGGAAAGTTTACGAACAGTATGACATAGCTTACCGTATGTGACATCATCACGGTTGGTTGAGCAAACCCCCAGAGTTTGGACTCAGATAAGCTGGTATTTATTTATCCAGAGTTTAGGGTCACATGCTTTTGCGGACGGTAGTTTCTCCTGCTTTTTTTTTTTGTTTGGAGTAATGTTGGGTGTTTTAAATCTACTTTGCACATCTGTGTTGGTGGATCAAGAAACAGTTTGTCTAAGGAACAGCCCGTAAGCATTATTTCTCTGATGATGACAGATATACGCCTTTATAAATGATCCAAAACTCAACACTTAGCATGAACACTCATTCTTAAAGTCTCTGTGAAATTAGATGCTGTGTATCTGTCCTTCGCCTGCATATTATTCACAGATGACCCTAAATTACCCACAAAAAACTTGCAGAAAACATTTAAACTGTCAGCTGAGGTGACTTGGGCATTTGCACCTGGGTGCCTCTTGTTATGGAATATGAATTCAAAACCAGGTAAGAAGACTCTGAAAGCAAGCTTTAAGATTTAACAGAAAGCACAGATTTATTTAGCTTAAACATTATACACAAGTGAGCCAATAAAGGCACGCTGTCCTAAGAAATAAAGGAGTGGAGGGGGAAGAAAGCAATGGAGAAAAGTAAGAGTAGCTTAGCAGGAAAGATAGTCTATAGCAGAAAGAGGACAAATGTCTCTCAGCAACTTAATTTAAAGAGTTTGCAAATTCCTGGTTGTGATGTAACTTCCTGTTTGGGTTGTATGTCCTGTATCTCGGATATCTACAAAGGGATTATAAATATTTTGTACACTTTATGGAGAGGTGTTCAGGGCCTTGTGGAAGACCTAGGACATGTTAGAGAGAGTATGTCTCCTGGCTGGCTGGCCTGGGAACGCCCAAGTGTGCAGGAAGCAGGAAGTCCTTGGTCAATGTGGCAGAAAAATAACACGAACCTTTAAAGTGATGAGATAAAGAATAATGTATAACATTAAGGTGGTCCAGTGCTTGCGCCTGGCATAGTTTAAATGGCAGCTCATGGTCTTTTCCCAGCTCTATCCCCAATTTAAATCCTGCGTGTAACTTTTAATTTAATAAAAGCATCAAGACCATTGTTTACATGATCAGCAATGTGCGGACAAGAACTTTGTTAGTCAAGGACTCTGCCCTGTTATTGCTAATCAATAACCATAGACCTTAGGAAAGTATGGATGTAGACTTCACCCGTATCTGGAGGGAGCTTTGGAATCTAGAAATGGGCGCAGTCGAGTAAATCCGTGTCAAGTCAAAAATGGACAAAAATGACAAAACTTGTGGCTAGTCACTAGCTGTCACTCAAACAGCCGTACCTGTAATTATGCTCAAATTTAAGGTTTAACCTATAAATTATATTGATGCAACCAATTCTAAAAATAAAGATACTGGTTTGGGCTTTGAACTTGTGTAATGCTACCTGTTTTTTTACCCGACAATACAAGTGGATTTCAGATATTCAATCGTGTAAATATCATTTTTCCAATATAAAAGTTATATTTTTTGTTAGGGTAAAACAAAATATTAACAAGCATTGTTGAAACATTGCATAGTAACTTAGTCACTAATCATTCACAGGTTTAAAAGTGGCTTTAAGCTGGTTTTAAGTTGTTTTAGGGCTTTATCATGGCCTTATTGTTATACACCATGAAAGAGAGAGACAGAAAATTAGTGAGGAGAAGGATAGCGATAGGACTGAGGCTTGTCTCGAACCCTATAGATATAAGTCAGCTCTTCAGACAGCTGCATATTTTGCCTACTTTCTCTTGGAAGTTGGTTTCAACATTTCACAATAACTGGAAACCCTTTTTATTTATGGTTTTATACTGATTTGGTTTTGCTGACTGAACTCCCACACATTATGGCTCCATTTCACAACCATTTCAAAATAGTTCATTGTTTTTAACACAAAGCTCTCCCAAAAATTGATAAAATAACACCAAGACAGATGCATTAAACACTTTTAAGCTATTAAAAATCACTCTGGAAGAACATTGAAAGGAGTTTTTTTGAGTTATTCAAATGTGTTCCAATTACATTATATAGAATGTAAATAGCGCTTTAGGGACATTTTAAAATAATGCTAAATGATTTGAAAACACCCTAATTGTTTAAATATCAATCGGCTTGTAAAATCTAAACTCTGATATTTTTAAAATGCATCTGTCCTCGTTTTTAGCACCTTGTGTGCATGCAAATGCTTGCCCAACAACAAGCACATGGAGTATTTGACAAAAAAATAGGCATTTCAATTAGCATGTCACTACACAAGTCCAGATTTATACTCTTCTGCAGAAACTTTGACCCAATTTGTGATGAAAACCTGGATACGTTTGAAAATGGAACCTAATCAAACTGGACCCCGAAAGAACCAAGTGGGTGGAGTGTAATTGGATGGGTTCATTTAACACTGATGAAGCAACCCTGGTGCAGAGCAACACTTTACTCTTAGTGTGTTAAATTAACACCCCATAATCAACTCTCCAATTTTTGTTGTGCTGTAATACTTTAGATTTGTTTTTTAATTGTGTAGATAGAAGCGCATAATATAAATAAAAAAAATGATTTAAAAAAACAATAAAAAGTTTTGTAATGACTGTACTTTATAAAACAAATTACCTTTCATAAAGTGGTTTGTGATCGAAATATCGTATTAAATTCTTGATGCTTTATTAATGTGTATTCATTTGAATTTAAATGGCATTGTTTCAGAGCTCAAGAGCAAGTGAGCAGGACCTGCTGCTGTTTGTGACCGATCCCAGTCTCCAAACACAGGTGCTAGCAGCAGGAAACCCTAGAACCACCATCCTATGTCTGAGCTCATCCTGCCTGATCCAGAGCGCTGTGTCTCGTGCACTGGAGAGCCAGAGGAACCGGTTGGTTCTGAGGATCAGAGATGCCGTGAAGGAGCACGGTAATCCACCCGCTGCAAACAAACTCTCTTAAAAACATCACCTGTCTGAACGTGAAATTAACAGTGATTTTAGATAAGTCCTTGAATTGTTCTTTCAGCCACAATATTTTTTTAAGGAAAATATCCAATGTTTTAGTGTTTATTGAACCTAATATTTATTATTTTTAAGAAGGACTTAAATTGTGGTCCTGTTTTTTTTTTTTGTCTCTTGTCAAAATTACCTAGATTTTAAAAAAAGTCAAAGTTCTACCCCACACCCACCGAAACTGCTGCTACCGCCTCCAGGCAGATGTGCAAAATAGTGGTTGATGACTTTAACATCTAATACGGTGGTACCCCGAGATACGAATGCTTCGAGTTACGAAATGTTTGAGATACAAAAGGTCTCGCGGGAAATTTTTCGCTTTGAGATACGAACAATAACACACATTTCTGCTCTATTTTCCACTTGTTTGTCTCAAGTCGCGCTGTGCTTCCTCGTCCTTGTGCTCCTTTCTCCCTTTGATGAAAGTGTGCTTTAAGGGGCTGATACGCCTTAAAACACTTTAAATCAGTTTTAAATCAAGCAAAACATTATTTATGGATTCCCAATAATGTACTATAACAAATGCTAGTCAAGGTGTCGTAAAAAAACCAAACGTTTATAACGTGGAAAGTGCTGTTCTGTAGCGCAAGTTAGTCCACCTCCTCCGACACATCGTCTCACTCTCAAGGTAAAGTTTCACATTTGTGTACATATTACGTATTTTGTGTGTGTTTTATTATCGATTATTACATTAACAATGTTTAGATTTAAGGATTGAAGAAACGTTACTTGATTTTTCTTTGGTTTTCCATTTTTTTTTCTACTTATACAGTTGTTTCTGAGAGGTTAGGCGTTTAACTTGTAAAACTTGCTTCGAGATACGAAATGTTCGAGATACGAAAGTCACCCTGGAACGCATTACTTTAATATCTCAGGGGTACCACTGTATTAGTTTTAACATGATGTGTCCCAAAATAGTTGATCAAATTTACAAGAGAATATATATTTTTTAACATTTATATTATATCCCTCCAGAATATTTTATTAAATAAATTACCTATGAAATACATTTATAGCAATTGCGCAGCCTTTCCTCCTAAAATCTGTGTGACATTTTAGGAGTTTTGCAGATTTATGTAAAATGTCTGTGTTTTCATGACTGGACAAAAAAAAATCTGTCATGTTTAAAAAGATTTCACTTTCCTTATGCAATCTGCTTTTCTCCTTTCCTTTCCTTTTTTGTTTTGAAATGTGATCTGTTTATTACTTTACTTCAGTTCAGCACTTCTGAGGTAAAATCATTCAAGGGGAACATTTCTGTGGTTGCTTTTTCACTATTTCCTATAAATACATTCATGTTTTGGATATACTGAAAATTTACAGACTTGCTTTTTCCTCTAAACCAGGTCAGATCTTCTGTTGTGAACAGACTGTGATACAACTGGAACCAGAGAACACGACTTTCTCCATTCCACAGCCAATAACACTGGATCAGCTGGGTCCAGAAACCCCTCCATATTCCCTCTGCACCCTCACAGGTTGGTACATTCCCGAACATCCTCCTCTGTTCCTGGGGAGTTGGTATGTTCCAGACTTACAGAGCCAGATCACTGGGGGGTACAACATGTTTGTTCTAAACTAACCTAAACCAGTTGTATGCTGGTTCTGGCTTTGCTTTTAGAGCTTTGTTGGGGATCTTCCTGTGGTTTGTCATTTGTTTTTTGTCTTGAAACAATCTTTCTCTCACACATGTTGATGGAAAGTCTGGTTTTGAGAGTTAAAAGTCAGATTTTGTCACAAAGTGTTCTTTTTGTTCAACTCGTATTATTACTTCTGCTCTGATGCAAACTGATACCATCTAGCTTTATGCGTTCCATTCTACATACAATCCCAAGTGTGGGAGATTTTCTTTAATCGATGTTTCATTTTAAATGCTTGATTTCATAAAGAACTAGAAATGTTTTTATAATGGAGAGATTTTCATGGTGGGAACAGTGGAGAATAGAGTTAAATTTGTAGTGTAGGTCTTAAAAGCTATCGCGGTGACATCCAGGATCAAAAGATTTCGGGCACCACAGGTTAGGTTTCATTTATTGTACTTTAACAACATTCAGAGCCAGTGTTTCCCCAAGGTTTACAGGTTTTGGGGGTTAGATTGTCACTTTTTTAAATGCAAGGTTTCTATAAATTTTACAAGAGACCAATTATGTGCACGTCTAAATATTGAAAATGTTTGCTTTTCCAGGCTCAATGAGAGACAGAAGTGTTCTTTTTAAACAAATAAGATTTCTATTTAATATATGTAGAGTGGGAAACAATTTAAAAGCTCTTTAAAACTAAATGTTATTCATTGAGACCATTTAATGGTAGAGGTCACACTGAGGCCATGTCCACATGTACCCAGGTTTTTTACAAAAGCAGGTTTTTTCGCACACTGTGTACAAAAAAATGCATCCACATATGTCTGTTTTCAAAAGAAAACTGAATCCACACTGACACTCTGTAAACTCTGTAAAGACTCTATCAAACTAATAGGTTGCAGTAGATTCATTGCGTTTTTAAAATGAGTATTCCACAATGAGTTTGCAAAAACACAGGTGCCTCTGTTCAGTGATCAAATAGGAAACATCTGCTTGTAATCCTGTACATGCTCTAAGCTATAATAGCAAAGTAAATAGCAACGTATTCCTCATTTCGGCCGCCATTACACTTTGTGTGTGTAAATAAATGATTGACAGAACATGACAACAAATGATAAACTTCAAACACAAAAACCCCAGTTTCACTGTCCACAAGGACCTTGATTTTGTTTTGCTAACAGAACAACATAAACAACATTTACACTTACGCCTTCCAAGAGCTTTGATTGGCTGACATCTCGTCTTGATGTGGGGTTATTAAAAACTAAAGGAAAAAGTGTCTAAAACAATGACAAACTTTTGATAAGTAATAGTAATTTCTAAATTGTACATTTTAACCCTAAAAAAATCTTTGAATCAGCTTGTATTTTTGTCTTCCGATAAACATACCATTTATCTCCGTTCATTTAGCTTTCGCCATGGCCCGTGCTAACCAACCCTCACCTGTCGGTCAGAATTCTGCAAAAACCTAAACGCTGGGCAGGGCTTTAAAACAGTGTTAATGCGTATTCAGTGAAGGGTCTGCTGCTCTCACACTTCTGGGTCAGACTCTGTGTCCTCTCTACATAGAGATGAGCTGAACTAGCCATTGATCTGATGGGTCAGTAGGCAGTGCTAGAACTATGGGTGTTGCTAGGAACACCAAGCCATTTTCCGCTCATAAAAAAGGGATTAGGACTACACAAGCATGCATTAAACATTCGGAAAAAAACTTGAGACATGTTTTTGATGAGGGAACTCCACAAATGATGCTAGGAATGTCAGACTGTAAATAACTGGATCAGTTTCTATTATTCATTCGTTCATTTTCCAACGCGGTTACACCCTGTCGGTGTCACGGGGGTCTGGACAGTGCATATTGGGCGAGAGGCGGGGGTCGCCAGTCCATCGCAGGGAAACATTCACTCACACATTCACACCTAAGGGGAATTTAGATTATTCAATTAACCTGAATGGATGTTTTTGGGTTTGTGGGGTACCCGGAGGAAACCAATGCAAGCACGGGGAGAATTGACCTTAAACAGAGAAATGTAATAATGAAGCAGTTTAGACACATAAACATGCTCTTCCACATTTAACTTCATATAGCAGTCAGAAACTAAGCACAGGGTTCTAAATGGTTATCAACAGTAAAAATCCCAACAGGAATGACCCCCAACAATCAAGAATGCATGATTATTTGGTGTCATTGCAATAAAAAAGGTTGGGAAAAAAACAAGAAAAAATGAAAATCTATTGCTACACAAAAAAGAAAAATCCATCAATGCCAATCACTAATGTTTGACATGTCCAAAACTGTGAAAAAAGGGTTTAAAAATCGTTTAAATCGTTTTTCATATTGAAAATTAGCAATTTACTTTGTTTGTTTGCTTGTTTTTTACCTTGGCAGTCAAAGGGTTAAAATTAAATTGAATTAAATAGCGTTAATTAGAGCTGAGGCAGATACAGAGATTTGTGCAAAAAAATGTTAACAAAATATTGATCTTATAGATTTTTACAGCAGTCAATTTAGTAGCCGTTAACAGCCACAAGCAACACGAAATGGTTAACAAGTCTTACATCTAGATTCATAAACTAGCATAATCCCTATTGAAAAGGAATCATAAATGCTTCAGAATGTGTCATGACTAATTAGTTCAAATGGAATTCTTCTAAATAAAAAAAATCTGGATAAGAATCGCCATGGACTATGTCTGACATGGAGCCATAAATATAAAGTCTGTTTTATGTTACATTATGTCATCCACGCCGATGTTCTTCAACGTTAATGCGATATGTGATGCTTCATGCTAGACTTTGTATCTTTGTGGCTGTTTCGCTCTGCAGATAAGACAGATCATCTGACCAAAAAGTATAACAAGCTCAAATTATCTTGTGCATTGCTCAGCAACTTCAGCTGCAGGATTCTCTCGAGAGCAGAGGTTCCTGCCGGGGTCTTATCGCTGGATGTTCTGTCTTATATAACACATCTGTGTGTTTGTGTGTTGTGTTTTACTACTTAAATCATCAACTTTGTCTGGATAAATCCTACATTTAAAGCTCTAATGCATAGATCATGTGGTGATGTGCTTAAATTAGTCTGTTTAGAGTATTTCTTGTCCCGTTTCCAGGTTTAAATAGAAGGGTATATATAGCAGTAATGTGTTGATGTATTTCATGACTGTAAACACACTCATTCATAAACAGTGAACTCAACCTAGTGAGGAAATTAGCTACTCTTAAAAGACAACGCTCTTAAAAGAAGACACTTTTTTTGGGCTCATTCTTCTTGAGTCTAAGATAATGAGTAGTGTTTTACAATTTAGCCAATTAAGCAATAGCACTTTTAGCATAGCTTAGCATAGTGCTTTGAATCCAATTAAACCATTAGCATTTCAGTATAAAATGCTCATATAACTTTCTAGAATAAAACAATATTTTTCCTATTCAAAACTTTTAGAGTTTCATTGTGTTGTAAAGCAAAAATTAAACATTGATATTTTGTGCGCCAGCTTAATAATTACGGAATTCTTAACTATTTTAATTTTCTTCTTGTCTCACAACACAATACAAATCTAAAAGAGTCAAGTATTAAATAGGAAAAGTACAGTATTTAAAAGGAAGCTATATGATCCCTCTTCAATAAAATGCTACTGGTCTAATAAGATTCAGTTATGTATGCTAAGCTATGCTAAAATTGTTATGTGAATATTAGTTTTCCTTTAAAATGGGTTTTTCTTGATAGACTTGCTTGAAGCTGTATAAGAGTTTATTTGCATTTGGAAATCAATATAAAAATGCTATTTTTGTAAGTTTGTAGATCTAAAAAGAGAACATTTTCATAAATAATAACAAATTCTGACTTTAACTAACCACCTTTTTTTTTAGAATTGTGTGTCTTATATTGTTTTCAAGCTTTGGTTTATATTTGGTTCATGTTGGTTTCAAGCTCCAATGGTTCCATATAGTTTAATAAAGCAACTGGAATGTTTATTTTGTGTGGTAAGAAACCATGAATAGTAGCTTTTTTGCCTACACCATTTTCTTACAAAACTAAGTTTATTAATGACAAGATTTTCATTTTTCATTCCCTGTTTTTCTATTTCTGCAAATTGATTCAGGTCAAATGATTTAAATGGTGGGTTGTTTGTTCTTCTGCAGGTGTGATAGTAGCAGTGGATGAAAGCACAGCGTTCTCCTGGCCTATTTGTCGTCATTGTGAGAGCTGCCATTTACAGACTCATGAACCCCAGTAAGTCCAAAGTTCAGCGCTTGATGAGCTCAGAGTCCAAACGTGTCAAACACCCCTGACTAACCATCAACCTACAGTTTGCTATTCTGTCAGTCTGTACTGAATCTGCTCAGGCAGATAAAACAATCCTCTTTTCATGTTTATCTTGCAGAAAAAGCCATGCAAGTGAACCTTTAAATTTTCTCATGAGATTCCCCAAGGATTTATTCCGGGGCCACTTTGGTTTAGACTTTATCCTGAGAAAAATGGATTGCCATTTATACCACATAAAAATAAGACTGGATGCTCTCTTCGTTCTTTAAAAGCTCATGACCTGGATATTTTTTGGAGCTTTGTTTAATTGTTCATTAATGATGGAAATGTTGAACAAATACACTTAAATTTGCACCAAATGCAGTATCTATAAAAAGGGACATTTACATGTCTATCGTTACACGAAGTAGGTTTTAAAGTACATTTCATCAGGTTAAATGAGCATTTTATTGCCAGTTTGTACTTTAAAGACTGCCATGAAAGCTGGTTTGGTTTATTTATAAAATGATCTTCAATTTTTTTAATGAATGCAACCCCAGCCGGCATCCTGAATCGAAGCAAATTCAGGATGCTGGCTGGGGTTGCATTCATTAAAAAAATTGAAGATCATTTTTTTTCCCCGAATGAAATATTAAAAAAAATAGTAATTGGCATATAAATAAATAAAAATGTGCAAATACTCCTGTTTTTCATTTCTTGTCATTTTTAATTTGTCATTTTGTCATATTGCACCCCTAAACGCCCTGGATGGGTCCGTGTATGTTGCGTTCATTCAATTTTAGATTTGAAATTTAAATTTGAAAGTCAAATATTGACCCATTATTCTTGTTTTTATGTTATATTGAATGCAAAACAAAGTGAATATGTTTGTATTTTCCTTTTCAATACACAGTAAACGGGAATTTATTTTTTTACGTTTTAAAATGTGTGTTTATTGCAAGCGTGTGCAGTAATTAAAAACCAAATGTTCAAATTTCCATTGAATCTATTTGTTTTAAGAGCCAAGTTGGCGTTTTTTTTTTAAGTAGAAAATGGCTACAATTGAACCATTTGATCAGTTTATTTGCGTGATGATACAACCTGGATTTTATGCACTGCGCAACATTGTGCATTTTTTTCGCAGATCGTCATTTGTGGTAGATTGTAGCATATAGTAACTGACCACCAGGTGGCGAACCTGTACATCTGTATGTTTACAAACACATTGTTGAGTTGAATAATAAATAAGCTATTTTGAGTTCGCTGATAATTATTCAAAGTATTTAGGTAAGGAAACACTGCTGTCTCCTCCCACTGTCACTCTTTTTTTTTTGTCCGAGAAAAGCACGTAGTGATCCATTCGTTAAGACGTAACATTAGTGATGTGATGCGATAGAGATGCTGTGAATTTAGCACGCTCTGGTTCACCTGGAATGTGAAGGAAATAAAAGCGCAGGAGGTGGTGTTGTCACATCGGGCACAGCGGCCATCTGTTTTGTTTCCAAAAGGAGTCGCGCTTGGCTTTGTTAAGCATCTTGTCTGATAAATATAAGTATAAGTATTTATTTTTCCAATTATTTATTTGTACAACTGTACATATTCAGACTTCGTATACTTACATATATCATGCCATTAAAACAGTTACATTGGAAAAGATTTTATTGGTAGGAGTCGCTCCGTTGGTGAACCACAGCAACAGAGGCGTCACCCTACAAATATGGCGGGGCCATGATATCACTCCTCCCACTCTATACAATGACAAGAAACAGGAAACAGAAAACAGAAGTATTAGCACATTTTTATCTATTTGCCAATAGCTCCTTTATTAAATACAATATTTTTTTGTCGTTTTATATTCAAATTTGAATCGAAAAGCAAAAAAGGCGTCAATATTTGATTTTAAATTTTCAATTCAGAATAAAAAATGTAATGAACATTACACGGACCCAGATTTAAACTGAGCTGACGTCACTGATGTTACATCTTAGCAAAGTAATGGATCGCTATGTGCTTTTTATGACTGACAGTGACTCCTGTCGGAAAATTCCCAAGTTTGTTCCTCTGCTAATTCTATTCCAAATGTAATTCCGATGTACTGCGAACCAAATCCTTTAATGGTCATTCAGAACATTGGTGCCCCACACCAAGTTGGATGTCTTCTCATCTCACAAATAAGGTTCATGTGTAGCTGTCTTCTACTTGAAAATATGGCCATTTGGGATAGGCTCTTAAAACAAATAGAATATTAATAACAATATGAGCATTTTGTCATTTTTGCTTACTGCACACATTTGGAATAAACGTATATTTAAAAATAACATTTTTGCATTCATTATAACAAAAAACAAGAATATTGGCTAGAATTTTCAATTCAGTATCAAAAATACAAGGTACACATTTTTTAAGTGTAAATTGGTGCTTAATTTAATGTTACATATGAGAAACTGAAGGGAAACCCTGTATGGACGCAAGGCATTATGGGACATCAGATACTCCTGAATGGGTTTAGTGATTTTACATTTTAAAAAAAAACATTGTTTCATTGGATAAGGAGGTGTACTGTATGTGTGTACTTGTGGTGTTTGAAGGAGAGGCTTCCTCTGTTTGGAGTGTGGAGCAGTGATGGAAGAAGCCAACGTGAAGATGCAGTTGGAGGTGTTTCTGAGCTGCTCTTCACTCAACCAAACCACAGTGAAAGTCAAGGTGCGAGATGATGCTTCTCTGCTGACTGCAACCTGACTCACGCTAAAAACGATAAGCCATGACAAAGCTGGGCCGTCACATTGTTTTTGAAGAACAGAATAATTACAAGGAACTGCCGTTCAGCCCCAGATCCTTTATGGAAGTCAGCCTTATACCGATGACATTTCCTTTTGATAAAAAGAAATACAGGAAAAGAGGGCACATGCAGGGTGTAAACTAAAGGGGATATCATCAGTGGGAATTATAACGTGTAAAAACATGAAGAAAGTTTCAATTAATCCAAGACTGGTTTAATAACACATACTATTACTCTTTATGAGCATCAAGGTGTAGGGGGCTGCGGTGCAAATTCCATTTCAGGGCAAAAAGAACACAGGAAGTTTTGATTGTAACAAGAAAATATGCAAACTTGAATTATTCTGAGGCAGTGTGTTTGTGTAATAGACACAACGTGAGCTCAAGTTTGTTTTTGACGATTGTTTCGGACAAAAATTTCAGTGTGCAAATCATTAAAAATTGTTCTAAAACAGTGTAATTATCAAAAGCATAATTATTTGTTACGTAAGACTTTGTTTTGCTAGCATTTCGATGCTTGGATAGATCAACTATATGAGTTTGGCCTCTGTAGTATCACAACCCCCACGCTCCCCCAAAACCCATCTTATAGTTAGATGAAGGGCGGGGCATCCTGTGAAGCCCTCGCTTCTTGCTGTAGTGCACTTGTATCTTCTATTAGCACGCTCAGTTCTCGTGGTAGCACAGTTACATTAAGGCAGCTAGCAGACGCCGTAGTACATCTGTCCATCGTCATCAAAATATGTCAAACTAACTATTTTAATAATAATTTGAATAATGTAAGCAATGTAGTTGTTAAAATCTGATTAATTCAAGGCCTTTTTTCAATGTAGATCATCTGACAAATCCCAGTACGCCCAAACAGCATATATAGCATATATATAGTCAGATATACTGAAAGCTTTTTTTTTGGTGTATTGGATCAGATCAGAAAATGTATATTTGTATTTTTCTTTTAATCTATAATCTGCCATTTTTTTCATGTATTACCATTAAAATGAATGAAGCGTCAATGTGAAGTCAAAATGATACAAATGTCATTTCTGAGGGGTTTTTTTTCTAAAAGTATGTGACAATCCAAGACATCCGTTGGCACAGCAACACATATAAAAAAGAGTAAATCAAGCATAATTTTAGAAAGATAAGCGTAGCTTGATTTTATCAGTGATGGAGGAGCGCAAAATGTTTATCTTGTAAGGTTGTGTTTCCTGGAATGTGACTGAAGATAATGTAAAAATGCTGATATTTATTATTACAATTTCCTTGTTTTTGTGTTTCAGTTGCACCAAAAGACCATTCGGTCTCTCTTGAGCTCGACAAGGTGCACCGAGGTAAGATTCCAGGCTGGGATTGTGAAGGGGCCAGTTGTTTACTTTCCAGCCATTGATGGTTTGTTGTGTGTTTGTGTCAGGGTTACAGTGTGGAACATGTTCTTGGATTAGAGGTTGGTCCTCTCAGCGCCTTTGTGCACACAGTCAACAGAGGCCAAACTCTTTGGATTGGTTTGGAGGAGCTTTCCTTAGACTAAGTGTTACAAGTGCAGATGATTATTTATTGATCGTTTTCTCTCTCTGGTTTTGAGTATTTGAATGTTTAATGTGGGACATTTACGTGGTTTCTACTTCAAAAAGCATCTCTATAAGTTTGATAGAAAAAAAACCCAATGAAATGATAATTGTGACATTGAAGTGGAACATGCTTGTGTTTTGTGTCAGCTGCTAAAAGATATCTTTGTGTTGTCAGTTCAACACGTATTGTGATTTGTTCCAAAACAGTTCGATCTGGTTTAGTTTTAATTGATGTGGATTCACACGTGTATTCAGACACATTCCAAAATAAAAGTGTCATGCCACCAAATCACTAGGTCTTACTGTTGTTGTTTTTTCTAATAATAATTTAAACTTTATTTTGGGTGGCATAATAAAACAACTTAAATTAAGAAGTCCACTGTGTGACTTTCCCTTGATGTCTGCATCAAAATGCATTAATATCAAAAGAAAATGTGTTTTGGACACAGTACATAAACCTGCAACACCTTAAAACCATTGGGGGACAATAAATGGATGTAATGTATTAGAAAAAAAATATATAATTTAACTTTCTAATAAGCCCTGCACAGTTAGTTTCAGCTCTTGGCCAAAGTCTCATTTATAGTGCTCAAAACACTCAATTGTGATGTTGAGATGTTGCTGTTAAATTCTTTCTTCACACTTTTTGACTTAATATTATATAAACCAGCTCCTATATTTTCCAAATCTGAGGTAGAGTTAAGAATTTGGTTGCTTGGGTACTTTGGTGCTGTCACTATGATTAACATAAACAAACTTCGACTTCTACGTGGTGTTTCATATTAACAGTATTCTTGACACCTGTTCCCATTCACTTTCGATGGCCATTATGCCTATGACGACCTTTGAGCTTCCCTAGAGCCTAGGGTTCAAATACTTTTGCACATTGTTTGGTATGTTCTTGCAGAAAACCTCCACAACCGTAAAACCCGTTTCTGAGCTGATTGACAGCTGCGCCTTTCGGCAGACCACGCCCCCTCGGACCCGCCCCCTACACACATGCTCGTTCACGTGTATCTCTTTGAAATTCACTGCGTTTTATTGTAAATTTGTACACACCGTACACTTTAAAACATGCTCTGGCTGTAATACGAAGCATCTTTGAATTTTAAACAAGTACCATAAAAACATATACAAGTTTTGTTCTGTAATAATTTAGAATAGAAAAGCATTCACAAAAACAGTCACGACACCACGCCGTGCTACTGTCCAAAGTCGTCGTCTCCGTGTAACTTGAAGCACTTAGTCCGCTACAAAAGAACGAGTTCGCTGAGGTATGTTTGTGGCAGGGTCTGTTTAGCTCCGCGTGCGTGCGTGCGCGCGTCACCGACTGTCAACCGGAGCGCGCGTGCCAAACGCAGGCTCGGGCATGTGTTTGAAGAAGTTTCTGAGGCTGCTCAGTTCTCTCGTGAGCTGCTCAATGGTTTTGTGCAGACGCTCGTTCTCCGCGCTCAGCTCGATCATCTTCTGCTGCGTCTCCAGGTTGCGCTGCTTCGCCTTGTCCCGACTTTTACGCACGGCGATGTTGTTCCTCTCGCGCCGCTGCCGGTACTCCGGACTGTACCTGTCCAGTGTCTTTTTGCCCTTCTCCTTACCCGACCGCCTCTGCGATAACGGCTCGGGTTCGGGTGTGGACGGGGGTGTGGGCTGCCCCGTGTGCAAGATGCTCATGGAGGTCTGCGCGCACGTCTCGATCTGCGACGGCAACGACGAGGAGAGCTCGCCGTCGCTCCAGTCCGCCTCCCTCTTGATCGGTGCGCACACGTGCTGCTGCTGCAGCCTCTCCGCGCTCTTCTGCGCAAAACCGTTCGCCAGGTAAAAGTCCGACTTCTCCTGCTTCACGGTGCTGTTGAACAGGTCCGCGAAGAGCTCGTCGTTGCAGATCTCCAGCGGCACCGTGGACATGGACTCGATGTAGGCGCTGAAGTCGATGGCGCTCTCGTCGTCGTAGATGGCAGGCGCGTTGCTGAGCTCCATCATGCTCCCGCTGCTGGTGTTATTGTCCTCTCCTGGCTTCACATCCCCCGGCATCGCTTTGCTCTCATAGAAGTTGGCAGGCTCCATGGGCCAGCTCATGTTGCATGGTGGCGTTACGCACTGCGAGTCCAGGTTGTATATGTCAGACATGGACGCAGACGAAGTCCCTCCTCGAACAATCCACGAGAAGCGTTTCGCTGGTAGTCGCGCACCCCGCGCGTATCTCCAGAAGTGTCAGTGTGTGGAGCAGGTGTCAAACTCCTCTTAGCTGTCTCTCCCCAAACGCTGCGCCCTCGTGCCTAAGTACGAGCGCAGTGCATGCGTCACAGCGTCTCCTCCTCCTTCCAGAGGCCAGTGAAAGCCCGCTGTCAGTCACATGTTCCACACGGGCTCCTATTTGAGGAGAGTCGGGTGTGCTTGATATACGCCTCCAGCGCACGAGACGAGAGGAGCTTCAGGAACACTCAGAGTCCCCGGTGCTCCAAAAGCCTGTTTTAGGAACTGCCTCGTGAAAACTCTACCCAAAGTCTCCTCTGCTGTGTTAACGGTGTTCTACACTTTATTAAACGTAGTTGAACGAAATAAGTTGGAGAACGATCATTTATGGGAAGGCACATTTTTATGTGAAGGGGTGGATGGACTTACTGAGTGGTGCTTTCATGTTCTCCGTGTGCCTGTGTGGGGTCCTCGGGTACTCCTGTTTCATCCCATATACACAACAGTCGTCAGGTGACTTGAAAACTAAATTCCATCCCAGACCCAGAGTGAATGGTGAGTGAATGTTGTGGTGTGACCTGTTCAGTGTGTTGGTGGATTGATGGATGGACTGACAGACGGCTGGATGGATGGATGATTGTCGGACTTATGTTTAAATGGATGGATCGATGGATGAACGAACAAATGGATGGATGGTTGAAGGGATAAATGGACAGATCGATGGTTGTATGGATGGGTGGATGGTTGTAACGATGGATGGCTGGATGATTGGATGGATGGATCGATTGACGAACAGATGACTGAATAGATGGATGGTTGTACTGATGGATGGATGGTTGAAGGGATGGATGGGTGGGTGGATGGATGGTTAGACGGTTGGATGGATGGTCGGACTTATGTGTAAATGGATGGATCGATGGATGAACGAACAAACAGATGGATGCATGGTTGAAGGGATAAATGGACAGATCGATGGGTGGATGGTTGGAAGGATGGATGGGTCGGTGGATGGTTGGACGATTGGATGGATGGTCGGACATGTGTAAATGGATGGATACTGATGGGTGGATGGTTGAAGGGATGGATGGTTGCACGATTGGATGGATGGATGGATCTTTATAGCTTTCATGACTCTCAAGGTCACTGCATAGCAAATCAACAACTGAGGTATACCGCCAATCAATTCAAGGTTTAGATAAACATTGTATAGAAATATTAATTAAAACACTGAATAAACATGTCATTTAAGAAAAGTGATACTATTTTAGCTGTATTTATTCATAAATGATTAGCTTAATCATGCACTATGTTGTCAACTGTGTTGGAATTACTTTTAGAAAGGAATGCCATGCACATTAGTTACAAAAAAGTAATCCCTTAGATTACTTTCAAAGTAATCCAAAACAGTACTCTTTTAAAAGTTACTTTTCCAGTGATCTGCAGCATCACCATCAGTTGCAGCCAAAGTTCACAGATATGTTTTCAAGATGAATACTGTTGGGTTGTCCATCTTTACGAAGTAATAAAACATAGTAATCACATGGCTTTTTTTGTAAACAAAGCTTAATTTTTAATCACTGAGCAGTTTGCGTAAATTCTTTTTGCTCAACTGTAAAAAAGTTAAAGTTAATATATAGTTCAACATATAACAGGTGATGCTAAATTGACTGTCACATGATACTCTGGAAGGCAAGAATTTCTTATTAATTTATTTAAATAAAGAGAATATACAAACTGAAGAAGAATGAAAAAGTCAACATTTTCTTCAATTTGAAAAATAAATGTAATGAAAATCCTTGAAATTGGGTTGGGATTAGAAATTTTAATAAAACCACATTAATTGAATTAAACTTAATCACAGCACAAAGACTGTGGGTTTGAAGTTGATGGAAATAAAACCGGGTTAAGTAAAAAAAACATTTCGGTATTTCTTCTTCTTCTGATTATTATTATGTATTACTTCCATGCATTATATGAATTAGTTTGCACAAAGTCAGTTTTTATGCATTTCATCAATGTATTATATGATTTATTTGGCGCAAACGTTCGTTTTTATGCTTTGCAAGAAGCGTATTTTCTCCCCAAATTTAGCTTATAACCATGCTTCATCTTGTGAACAAGGTGGACATCTAGTGGCCATCTTAGATGTCGCCTCTATTTATTGTTGTGACGCTCTTTCCCGCGAAAATTTGGACTATACCAAATAAGAGGTTGATTTTATTTCTGTCGTTCACCCTATAATTAATCAGAATAAATTTTAGGTGAAATACGAATGTATCATTAGAAAATAAACATTATTTAAGTATCAGTTGTATCATTCGACATAAAAAACTGGATGGTATATCTCTCGTTGTGCACACGCTTATCCGGTCTCCCCTTCTCGTGACGTAGTAACGAACGGATTCGTGGTTGGTCAAAATTTCCCCGCGAAATTTACGTCACAGTGAGTTTCGCGCCACCGTTCACTTGGAAGAGCAAGAGACCCAACGGTGAGTACTGTATTTCAGGTTTTGTATATTCAACCCTAAAGAATTGAATTGATCTGCAGACGCGTGTAATCAAATCAGTTTTGTAACAGTTGATGATAGTAATAATTAAATAAGTGAGCTGTAAGTAAATACTGTACAAGAGTTAATTTTTGCGGGTCTGTCATTGTTTTTGAGCTTGCAGCATGGCTTCTGTTCCAGCATGGATGTTAGATAAGGTGTTTATGTTAACAAATAAAACGATTAATCTTTTATATAAATGTTTTGCTCAATGGTTACGTAAATCGTAAGTTTATTATTTTCTTCGCATTTCACTTAATATTACTTTCGAATGTCAGCCATCTTTGTTTTTCCTGCACCGCTAACAGTTTTGTGTTAAGCGTTGGTTTTTGACTGCTTCCTTCAGAAGGGTTTTGTAGCTGTTGTCATAGTAACTTTCCAGTACTTTCCAACATGAGTTTTGTCATACCATAATGAGTAACTTTAAACATCTACAACTGTATGGAAAGTGTACCCGTTCTACTTCTTATTGTTCTTTTATTTGGCAAAAGATGAAATCCGTGAAACTTACAAGAAAAAATATACACAATGAAGGACTAGCATAAACATTTTCTTTGTTTCTGTGATAAATAGTGCCTGAGCGTAGTCTGAAAAACGAATGTACTATTTTTTTTATTACTATTTATGTTCTTTAACCTGCGGAAAAGAATTCATAAATATATGAACGCATATGTTCTTAAAAAAAAGATGGTCAAATGTAATCTGAAGGCAATTATTAGTCTATTTTAAGATATGCTTACAGTACTAATATCGTGAACTATTTAAAAGAAACAAATAAAAAAGAAATACATGATAAAAATGTGTTTTTTATAAATGTGCACAAATAACTTTGAAAATATATGAAAAAATAGCATTCATTTGTACAAGTAATTATTAAGTGTTATTTTATTTTTTTAAATAATTGTTAGATGAAACTAAAACAAACCCACCTAGTGCTGCACAGAGAGTTGCTTTACAGACAGTTTATCTAAAGTTTTTCTCTTTTGCAAATTTAAAAAAAAAAATCTAAAGACTTTTTTTACTGACAGGGAAGCCACATGATGGTCATGTGATCAATTGTTGTAGATTGGTCCGAATGGATTTCTGCATTTTTGTATGAAATTAGACTCTGGTAACATTTTGAAAAAATAAAAAGCAAAGACATCATGCAGCAATGCACATATTTCCAATAAAGACTATAAATTTAAGCATATTTTGGTGATGCAGTAATTCGTAAAACGTGAATATCCACAAAGCAGCCCTACTCTCTACATATGCTGGAATTTAGTGTGACTGGATTTTGGTGTGTGGGCCACTGCTTAAGTTTCTCGTGGGCTTCTTCTTAAGCTCATCATATTTCGGCTTGTTTCCTATAAATGAATACAGGAAACGGTTTACTAGCACCTTGCTTCTGTGTCCTTGTCTTCGAAAGTAAGTGCTTGACTGTGTATAGCCAATAAAGATTTACTGCACTGTCGGACTGGGTGATATGGCCGTATATATCTGCAGAATTAAATGTTTACTCCTTAAATTTTTTTTGTATTCTGTGTGCACCGTGAAATGTAAATAAGTGGGCGTGGCCAACTAACGTGCAGCACACATGAGGCTGAGTCTGGTCAAACCATTGAAAAGAAAGTCCTGAGGAGAAATCTTTAAAAGAGGTGCCGCATCTGTTGTGTGGAACTGGTACGGTTTTGCAAAAACTTGACAATGAGCAGAAAATGTGATTTACAAACTATCATGCCCCCCCCAAAAAAACCATCATGCTTATGTTCTGACAAGCAGCTGTGGCACAAGTGGAAAAAAAGAAAAAAAAAAAAGAAAAGAAACATCCACAATAATATGGTGACAGCCAAAAGATTGGAGTTTTTGCCAAAGAAATAACACATATTTGCAAAGGCATGGCGCTAGTTTAACCTGTGGAAAAGAATTCATAAATATATGAACGCATTCTTTACATTTTCTGGAATAATTTCCTATGTTTAAAAAAAGTATTGTGAAAGATGTTACCATGAAATAAAATTTTTGTCATAGCAGCAGCCTTACTGCAAAGCAACCGTGACACTGTTTTCTGAGGCACTTTTTCCATCCACAAGCACAAGTCTCTCGATAAAAAAATAGATGTGCTTGCAAAAAAAAAACCCTGTGATTCCATGGTGGGAGAACCGTGATATACCAATAGGTTACTGTTAATCAGTTTTTTTTTACATTTGAGTTATTCAACCCATATATAATAAATATATTTTTGTTTTCCCATTGAATTTCAAATGTAAAGTTATGAATCATACTAAATAAATATGTTATTTTTTTCCGTATCACGAACATTAACGTCTCCTTTTCAGTTTTGAGTCAAGATGTCTTCACCATCATCACAGAGCCGTAAGAGAGACCCTCCAACCCGTGAGTTTCATTTCCTCAATGTTCTCTGTTTGATTGAATAATTGTTGTGCCTTCTTTAAAAAAAAAAATCAGTGTTTAATTCTAGAACTTGCATTTGACCCGTTCATTCACATTTTTCACCTCTTCATTATTGAAAAAATTTTCTTCCTTCCCAACCACTGTCAAAATCGCTGTTAGTTCAGTTCACGTTGCCAAAAGTTGAGTTCATTGCTTGATTTTGGCATGCTCTCATTGTCTGCATCTCATTCAGGAGCGTTCATTAACATATTTAAATGTATGCAAATATTCAAGTATTGATTTAGATGTGCAATCTGCATGGGAACCAGCACACCTGTAAACTTCAGAATTTTACAGTTTTTTACATACGCAATGGACATACGCAATTTCTTTTTGCAAGAAACTCTTGCAAAAATCTACAGATTTTAGGTTTTCGACAGAGAAAAATACAGTTAACCTATGCAGCGGGAATGATTACAAGATGTTACTCGTGAAAATAACAATGTTGGTGTTGCACTTGGTGGTCAATGCTAATCAAGTGTTAAAAATAAGTGGATAAGTACTCTTTGACATTTCCCCTTTGACTGGGGTTTCTGTGCATCTTCAGCGGCAAGTGAGGATCCTCTTTCCCCACCATCCCAGCGTTCCAGAGCCCATGACACTTCCATCGATCTCCAGCCCATGCCCACCTCCCCACCCCAGGATGTCTCGCTCTTCTCCAGCCCAATGGCTCCACGCTCAGGTACCCCTCAAATTCATCTTTAAAAAATGATCAACTGTTTAAACAAAAGCAATGTTAAAATGTTCTTGTTTTAACGGTAAAATGTAGGCAAAGATAGATGTTGCACTAAATGTAGAATTTCCTTTGACGGTAAAAAAAGAATCTCCATGCGTCCTCCAGTGTTACAGAGTGAGATTGATGCCAGTTCTCCACTGATGTATGGGACGCCCAGTTCCCGATTGGAGGCAACACCCCGCAGTGGAATCCGTGGAACACCAGCACGCCAGCGGCCTGACCTGGGATCTGTGAGAAAAGCACCGCAGGTCAATCTGAATTCAGACGCGGTGAGTTTCTTTTTCTAAATTTTTAAATGTGTGGACATACACTAATACGTTTTTTCTTCTTCTTCTTTTTCAGCCATCTAGTGATGCGGCAGTGGCTAGTGAGCCGGCTGCTGGACAACGAATGGTGATCTGGGGCACTGATGTAAATGTGGCGACCTGCAAGGAGAAATTTCAGGTCTGTCTGACGTCTGTTGTTTCCTTCCTACCTCTATGCCAACTTCAGACGATTTTAGCCCTGAGTCACAGACAGAAATCGTAGACAATTGCCCTGAATCACGGACAAATCTCAGTGTGAATTACCAAAGACTCGACCTGAGAGAGATATGGCGAAATGTGAAATACGACTCCTGCAGCCAATAAGAGCGCACCATCTATGACGGCAGGAAGTTACGGAAGCTTCTTCTCAGGTCTATATGGATCATATAAATGGAAAAACAGCTTGCACACGCCACTTTTTTTTTTTGTTTGTGAGACTTAAATTTTCAGCGATTCTTCCCAAAATCATGCAGTATGAAATCCCCAGCTGCCGTCCTGTAATCTGAACTCTGGATTAGGGTTTGTTTCTGTCAAAATGGGCTTTTATATAAAATATCCTCTGGCTTTCGCAGCGTTTCCTTCAGCAGTTCACTGACCCCAACTCACGGGAAGAAGAGAACGTTGGGCTTGACCCCAATGAACCGCTTTACATGCAGAAACTGGATGAGGTGAGATCTGGTTTGGTTTTGCGAGGTTTCTTGTGCGTTCGATGTGTTTCCTATGTATTTGTTACGCTCTTTGTTTGATTTCAGATCAGTGTGGTCGGCGAGCCAGTTCTGAATGTGAACTGTATTCATATCCAGACCTTCGATGTGGATCTCTACCGTCAGCTGATCTGTTATCCTCAGGTCTGACCGAGAAGCCATTATTTAATTACCTTTTTTTTTGTATTTTTATTAAGGAAAAGGTGGATTTCACTACGTACTGTGTACAATTGATGTTCACTTTGTTCAAATGCTCAAAATATGATTATCCGATGTGGGGTCCAATAAAGGTTCGATAAATTGGGGACCAATGTTGGTTCTGCAATCCACTAATGACAAATGCACCACCATAAACCAGTGAAAGAGATTTCCCAGCAGACACCGCATGAGGCTTGTGCATCAGTTTTTTACCTGAAGATCTCCACCAGTGTAACCAAGGAGTCCCACGATTATATAAAATATAAGTAATTACTAAGTACTTTAGTTTTTTACCCCTTAAAACTTTCTGAACACCCCTGTGTGTGTGTACACGCCAATCACAGCGGCTGTTTTAAATTAAGTTGGAAGGATGTGACCCAGGTTATTGGCTTTGGTTAGTTCGGTTATAGCACGTAATTTAAATCAAAACGTGAAAATGAGCAGTCGTCTTTCAATTTAATTTTACTCACCCTACATTGGTGCCATCTAGTGGTGAAAAGGAGGGATAACCCTTCAAAGTACAATATCTACTGGCACAAACAAAAGCAGAATGGAACAAAATGTGCTTGGAACAGTGGTTAAGGTTTAGGAGAGTTTGCATTTTTATGCCTATTTTCACATTGTTTTGACCTCGTCTTTGCATTTTTGGGGGTTAATACTTGATGGTTTTTTGCCGTAAAAATCTACATTTAATGTTTAAAATTGTTTTTTTTTTTCAATTTCTATGTTATTGAAAAAATATTTATTAAAAAAAAAGGGGTTTTAAATGAAATTTATTAAGAGTTAAGGGGCCTTTGGATCCATTCCTGAGCATAATTGTTGGCTATTTTTGGTTCCTGAGAACACCTGCAGATTGGGTTTGGGAAACGAGTCATGTAGTCCTGGGCAGGAAAGGGTTAAAGCGTTGCTGATTTAACAAACCCACAACTACTGCATTCTGAGATATAAAAGAACAAGAAGCTTCAAGTGATGAATATATGCAAGTGTCTCTGAAAGGGATCTAAAGTTACCGTGTGAAAATAAAATTGCGGGGATTTGAGAGGAGGAGCCATTCTTCTCGAAAACCAAACAGAAGCGCCCTAATTACAAAAAGTACTCATTTTACAGGATTCATGCTCTAATGATAGGGACGTTTCTCAATAATGGAGCAACTTTTTTGCTGGATTCCATTTACTGATCCTTCCAAACCATTTGGCTATATTTTGGTTCGTTCGATTTTAAGGGATGGGGATACGTGAAGGAAATGGAACTCCACCTAATGAGTCATATAAAAACTATTTTTAAAAAATCTGGGTTGAATACAAGAAAGAACGCTGCCTTTTCTATATTTATTTGTTTGAATGCACGCCTGTTCATTACAATATTCACATGGCAGATTTAACTCTTACGTGTTCATCACAGGAAGTCATCCCCACATTCGACATGGCGGTGAACGAGCTCTTCTTTGAGCGCTGTCCCGATTCTGTGCTGGAACATCAGATTCAGGTTCGTCCCTACAGTGCGGTGAAGACCAGGAACATGCGCACACTCAACCCTGAAGGTACGGGTTATTAATCATAAATGGAACACAATTCTGATGAAACAGTTCAAATGCTGCTCAGTGGAGCCAGAAAGGAGGAGTGAAAGAAAGAAATCTTTCCATAATCCCAAATCTTTCCATAAATATACACTTACATTATATGTAGTAGTCCTTTTTGATCTGGAGCTTGAATTAATTTCCACTTTCCATTAAGAGCTTGAAAATAATACCAGTTGTTGATGGTCAGTTTCTGTTGTCAGTTTATGAAAATTGCATTGTTAGCTATTTTTTTTGAAGCACTGTATTTTCACAAAATAAGTCCTGAACCTTGCTTTTTTTTCACTTTAAGCAGCAGAGAATGAAGCATTGATATTTTCTAGATTTCTATTTTACTTCATTAAAAATTGGGTAAACTGGTGGACATTATTAATTAATACATTTGAACTCACTGACCTTGAACCAGTTTTTGTTTCTCAGTGCTCAAAAAATCTGTTAAAATGTTTTAGTATTAATTTCATAAAGACAAAGGCGTGCCCCAAGTGAAAATACTAAGATGCATTTTTCCCCAAAATAGCCAAGTTTAGGGTGGAAAAACTCCAAAGTGCACAGTAAAATATTGTAAAATTCTGGATTCTGATTGTCAATTTGAGGAGAATTTTTGAACGCATCCATAAGAAAAATGAGGAATAAACCTCAAAATGTACCCAACATGCATTTTTATGTGTACCAAACTCTAAATTGTTCAAACAAAAAAGGAATAATGCAAAAAATGCTATAGTAAATTATTCTTAAATTTTGGATTGTGAATGTAGCAATAATACTTACTACAGTATAATACTTACTATATTGATGTTGAGTTTTTGAATGCATCCATAAGTGAAAATGAAAACTCAAACCTCAAAACAGAATGTAGAAACATGCAAATGTCCTGAGGTCAATAGAAATTAACACATGGTGTACAAAACATTCATTCTTTCATTTTTCCAACCCGCTTATTCTCCTTTTGGGGTCAGGGGATCTCTCTCCTGCGCACATTGTTCGAGAGGCGGGGTACACCCTGGACAGCTCGCCAGTCCATCGCAGGGCAACATTAACACACCTTCACACCTAAGAGGAATTTAGTTATGTTTTTGGGATTGTGGGGGAAACACAAAACCCACGCAAGCACTGGGAGAACATGCAAACTCCAGGAAGGTCACCGGCGAGCCTCAAACCGACAGCCTTCTAACTGGAAGGCCACAGTGCTACCCACTGCACCACCATGCCGCCCGAGAACAAAACCCGTATAAGATAAAACAATATGTATACATTTTAACTATTTTGATAAACGTGATGAGAGAGAGAGAGCGCAGTGTGAAATATTCAACTTCATAACAGCCTACACAAAGTTAAAGATCTTGTTTAAAGCTTGAAAATTAAAAGTAGCATACAGGTAAACTTAAAACATTTGCTTGTTTGTTAGAGAGAGAGAGAATCATGACTCTGAATCATTCAACCAGCCAAACCCAAATTTTATATTTTTTATTTAATACTTTTATGGGATTTTTACAAACGATTGGATTAAAAAAAATCCCTCATTTGGTACGCCATCAGAACCAAACCAAAAACCTTACCTAAAAACCAAGGTACTTACTGAACATTGTTGTGTACCGTTGCTTCCCTAGTGATTATTAAATTATTGTGCCCCTCAATAAGCTTATGCCGGGAAGCGTCGCTTCTTTTTAGGGTGCACCGGAAATTGTCAATAAGAGATGGAATTCAGCCCATTTTCATTTAACTTTACTTTGAAAAATATTTGCAAACAGGATAATGGTGCCCCTCTCTGGCAGTTGGAGCTTTCGACACACTGCGTATAGGGAGCGGCTCTAATATTTATACGCTACAAAGCCATCCCGCTTAATGAATTGTCATAGCATTATGGGGTTTTTTCAGAGTAACATGTATGAGACATGTTTACGAAAATATTCTGTGTATTAACTGAACAATGCTGAGTTATTGTGACTCATTTAATGTGCCTTATGTATGAAAATAAATTTATAAATTAGTATAAATATGTAACGCTGTGTTCGTTTAAAACTGATCTGACCAGATTTGTTTATCTAGAGCAGGGGTGTCAAACTCATTTTCAGCGAGGGCCACATTAGCATAATGGCTGTCCTCAAAGGGCCAGATGTAACTTATAAATGTAAAACAATGTAATAGAATGTAATGTAAAAAAAAAAAAATGGAACTACTCCTTAATGTTAAATAACTCATTATTTATAACTTATTCAAGTGACAATTCAGTTGCATAGAAACAATTGTATTCTTGTTGTTCTAATATAAATCCTTTTGATTTTTGTCAGCTTATGAAAACCCACATAACTCTATTAATGAAGGATCAAACTGTCCAAGTGAATAAAGAAAAATAGCATTTTTGTCATTTGTTTAGCTAAAAAAAAACCCTCACAGACTGAAGACGGTGCATATCGATCATCATCTTTTATCATCAGGCTCAAGAAACACATCACAAATAAACTATTAGCTGTGCTCATTTCACATCTTGAAATTTATTTTAGCTTGAAAATCAGAGGTGTGGCGTGAGACATCACTCAAATGCGTGAGTCTTACGTTCAATGTGAGAGAGTTGCAGCTCTGCAGTTTCACTCGTGAGCATGGATGCGCAGGGCTCTAGACTAACTTTTTGCACTGGTTGCACTGGTGCGCCTAAATTTTTTTCTTAGGTGCACCAGCACAAAAGTTAGGTGCACCCAAATTTTCAACTGCATCACATTTAACACCGCATTTTCACAAGTTCACTTTTTTTAGTTATCTATTCATTTATTTTTTTTAAATCACTGTCCATAGACAATATTGACTTGTAAATGATTAACTAACAACCTGGTCAAAATAAAGTTCTTTATTTGAAGCACAATTCTACAAGAAAGGTAACTAAAACTTACTGAAAAAGTGTTTAAAGTGCTTTACTGAGCTGAAATTTAAACTTTAAACTGATTTTGGTCCCCAAGAGCAGCAAATGCTTTCTTTGAAGCAGCATTAATTCCTAATTAAACAAATAAAAATGATAATACCATTTACTACCCAGATCAAGAGTTTATAATGCAGCCTATTTATTTATTTTTTTATTTTTAAGTATCAGAATATTATGGTTAATGCAGTAACGAGACGGTAGGCATATTATTGACATAGGCTCCATGACATGACATGGCTTACCTTGGGCATGAGCATGCTCGACCTCAATGTGTTCAATAATATATTCATCGGTCTTCCTTTCCGCAAGATACGACTGTACACAATGATGCATTCCTTTGTGGCGATATATGTGTCTCCGTCGATCAGGAATTCCATGTACGCACTGTTCACAATTTGCACAGACGTCTTTTTTTTCAATGTATCTGCAATGACTCCTATAAATTGGGTGCGCGCGACATCATTGCTGTACGTCGGGTTTACGTTCAAGCCATTTTTCTTCATAAGAATTATTTCGGACTTGAATTTAGTGAAGGGTAGTTCTTCTTTTGCAATATTGTAGGCAACGTAAAACTTAATTATCATCTCGGCCTCGTCTGATGATCTGTTTGCTGCTGCCTGCCGCTGAAAGGCAGCGGGGAGAGGGGACACTTGAGCAGTGCATTTATCGCGGCATGTTATGTGTTTTATAGAAAATTCTAAAGTTTATAGTTTCAATTCTAAATGTATTAGAGCCAGTCACAGGGGAGGTTGATGGCTCCGTGTCAGAGCATTGGTTATTATTTTCACGATCAGGCCCTAACTTATCTTTCTTAATGAAAAATCTGTCAATCGTTCTTTTCATCTTCTCTCGTAATCCACGGCTACATCCACTGTTTACCTGATGGACTCACCTCTCTCTGTCTGACTGCATCACATGCATTTTCAAACGTACGTTCACACACATACAGGAATATCTGGACCACGGCCAATCGGGGGGTGGGGCGGGATACGCTCTTCACTATCTCTGATTGGTTTAGACCACGATATGGGCCTAATGTGTGTCTGTTGTTGAACAACAGGGAGACTCACGGAGTTTAGTTTTTTCCCCTCGAACGACGGGTCGCACCGGTGCAACCTTTGATTTTTTTTTTAGTCGCACCATTGAGAAATTAGGTCGCATATGCGACCAAATTGGTCGCACTCTAGAGCCCTGATGCGGAAACACTGTTGCGGCTAAAGGCATTGTGGGAAATGTAATTTTTTTTTCATTTATTTATTTTTTTTTTATAGACACTCAAAACTTTTAAGCTCTCGTGGGCCACATTAAATTACGGGCCTTGAGTTTGACACATGTGATCTAGAGAATAGTACCAACAGGTAAAACTACACATAAGCTAATTTGTACATCACTTCTCAAGAAGTGCCAAAAATATTAGTTCCTGTAGTGGGGGAAAAAAAAGGGTGGAGTTGGAATTAAAAAACATGAATTCTAAGTTTTTCTGTCACATTTGTCACAGGGATGACTTTTTCTGTCTGAGCTTTGTTGGTGGAAATTGCATTCCATGAAATTCATGTTCATGGATTGCACTCAAAGGAAGCATTTGGTTGAATGTCTTAAAGTCTACTTTGGTTTTTCCTCAGACATTGACCAGCTCATTACCATCAGTGGGATGGTGATCCGCACCTCTCAGCTCATTCCCGAGATGCAGGAGGCCTTCTTCCGCTGCCAGGTGTGTGCATTCAACGCGCGGGTAGAGGTGGACCGCGGCCGCATTGCAGAACCTGCCGTCTGCAGAAACTGCAACACCACACACAGCCTGGCGCTGGTGCACAACCGCTCCGTTTTTTCGGACAAACAGATGGTGGGTTTGTTTTAAGTATTTTTTTTTTCCTTTGTTTTACTTTTTTCAGTCATTTTTAAGCCAATTGTTTCCGTTTCTGAATTTTTTTTTCAGTTTTGTTATTTCTGCTGTTGAAATTAAAACATTACTTTGTTAAATACTTATCTCCTGATGAACAACTTCTTACACCGTTTAGATATGCCTTATCTTCCCACATGCTTCTTTTTCCCTTTTTAAAGTACTTTATTTTTTCTCCCTCCATGTGGCAGATCAAGGTACAGGAGTCCCCAGAAGACATGCCCGCAGGACAGACGCCTCACACCACAATTGTCTATGCTCACAACGACCTGGTGGACAAAGTACAGCCTGGAGACAGGGTTAACATCACAGGTACAAGCCGTTTCGATTATAAAAATTAAGTTATTTTCATTTTTATTTTAAAGCAATGCTTATATTATAATGAGAGTGTTATGTAGTGTCTCTAAATATTGTATTTAAATAAATATGTAAATATTGTGCCTAAGTATTATCAGGAGATGCTCAGTGCCAGGGTGTGCAAGCATAAAGTAATGTCTATTGTCTAATTCTGATGCGTAATTCTTTTTTAAAGACCTCTCAATTTTTTACTTAGTTGATGGACATGAGGAAATGGCTCAAAATTTTCAGTGAATATAGTATTTATTTCCTTTGGCTTTCATAAAGGCTGCCGTGTAAACTCATTATTCTGGACATTCAAGCATTAGTAATCCTTTTGATATTACATTTGTCATTTTTTTTTCTAACCATGCAGTCTGTAATTGTCCTCAGGTGTCTACAGAGCTGCCCCCATGCGTCTAAACCCTCGACAGAGCCAGGTGAAATCTGTCTATAAGACCCACATCGACGCCATTCACTTCCGCAAGACTGATGAGAAGCGCCTGCACGGCCTGGACGAGGACAGCGACCAAAAGCTCTTCACTAAAGAACGAGTCGCCCTCCTAAAAGAACTCGCTGCTAAACCTGACATCTACGAACGCTTGTCCTCAGCTCTGGCTCCCAGCATTTACGAGCACGAAGACATCAAGAAGGTCTGTTTTTTAAATAATCCAAAATATAAAATTTAAGACATGTTGACCCGTAAGTCATCTCTGTTCTGTGTAGCGGTCAATCATAGCAGTCAATCTCTTGGAAAATTCAACCATCGTGAGCCACACGAAAATAAACTTGAGCCAAAAAAACTAACAAATGAAGTTTGTTCACTGTAAAGATAACTGTAAAATCATTAAAATGGTACTTTCTAAGGAAATAATTTTTAAAGTTCAGGTTTTTCCCATAGATTTGTATTGGGAGGTAATCATTCCGCAACCACTATCATGGGGGCGCTTGCCATGGTTTGGCTTCACTTTGTGGCCATTTGAGACAATGGAACGAATAAGTTGGCAGGATATTGCAACATAAATCTTTTTTTCATTCTTCAAGAATAACCTCTTTTAGAGCCTGGATCTAGATGGAGAACGATGCTCAACTTGTCGCTTCAGAATTCCCCACAGTTGTCCAATCGGGTTCAGATTAGTAGAGCAACTGGGCGGTTTGTATTACCTTCACCCTGTTCTTCTTCGGGAATTCAACAGTAGCATTAGATTTGTATTTCGGATTGGGAAAACCCATGCTGCATTGTTCTTTGAAATCCTCACCTTTACGACAGCGTACAGTTTTAAACAGTTAATCTCATCAGTCCAGTTGTCTTCACATTTCAGCAAAGGTCCAAGCAAATTCTAGGTGTGCTTTATTGTGCACGGGCTTTAGAAGGGAGGGGCTTCCTTTGTGGACAATACCCATGCATGCCATTCCCTATAATGCTGCAGGAAACGTTCAGGCCAGCTGGCCTTTTCCACTGCTTTTGCTACAGTATTTTGACTGATGTACATCTTCACTGATCATCTTGTAGCCGTCAAGACGGCGGCTTGTAAAGAAATTCTTTATTTTTTTTGTAAAGAAATTATTTTCTTTCTCAGATTTTGTGACATTTTTCTTCCATGGGGAGACATTGCTGACAGCACGAAGTTGGAAGGGCTAGTTTTTAAGTAATGCCCTTTTATTAGAGATGTTCTGATACCATTTTTGCCCTCTCAATACCGATCCCGATACTTGGGCTCAGGGTATCGGCCAATACCGAGTACTGCTCCGATACCTGGGTCTTAGGGGTGTAACGGTACGCTAAAATCGTATTCGGTTCGGTACAGTGTCTTGGAGAGTTCGGTTCGGTTCATTCGGTTCGGTACAAAATAATAAGAACTTACATATTCTTTATTTTGAAAAGCTGCCAATACACAGTAGAATTCTTGCATAAAATAAATAAAAGTGACAAATTTGGGTGATATTTTAAATAAATTGCACTCTTTATTAAGAAAAACACATTTTTTTTAAATAAAAAATGAAATACTGCAACTAGTTAGGATAGATTACTCATCCACATTTTCTGAAGAGAGCATATATCTGGTTATATTATCTCCAGCAGTAGAAAATGTTAGATGTGTTGCCTGCCCGATCTCCGTGGAACAATGTTGGCATACAACTTTACATTTATCCACTCGTCTATCCCCGTTATGTATTTTAACAGAGAAGCCAAAGTGTTCTCAAACACGAGACCGTAGTGAGGTGGGAGGGTCTTCAAGCTCTGGCTTCTCTTTCGCTTTTGATATGATTCCATTTTCCTACTCGCGCTCGTGCTCGTCACTCAATAGCGTCCGTGCGGAAACTATCTCCGTGGAACAATGTCGGCATACAACTTTAAATTTATCCACTCGTCTATCCCCGTTATGTCTTTTAACAGAGAAGCCAAAGGCGAGTTTCCGCACGGACGCTATTGAGTGTCGCACAGTAGAGCTGCACGTCACTCAATAGCGTCCGTGCGGAAACTCGCCTAGGAACATGGTTCCGCTGCGCTTAATATCGCGCTAATAATACATTTATATTATTTAATACAAATACCGAATACCGAAACGGTACGCAAGTGTCCCGAACCGAACAGGCCGTACCGAAACGGTTCAATACATACCGTGAACCGTTACACCCCTACTGGGTCTGTATTTGTATATACAGCTGTAGATACTACTAGCCCTGTATTAATTGACAAAATTATTTTATGCTGTGCCTCAGATATACTCAATATGGTAATGACAATAATCAATATGGACATGAAAAAAAAATTATTAGACATACATATCTTTCAAACGTGGATCCAAGAGAGTTGCAACTGCATACAAGGGCTCTTTCTCGATGGTTGCGAATCGTTTCTTGACGGCCTCAAGAAGAGTGGTTTTCATTGTTTTTATACCAGTATCCTCCTGACTCTCCCGAGCAAGTAGCCATTTTAGAACTGTAACTGAGGGGATCACTTCCGCTACAGACGAGGTGGAGGAGCTAATCTGTTTTTCATGGCTTTTTTCATGTTGCTTGCGTTGTCACGCAAAATAACATGAACACGGGATTCAGAAATATTCCACTTCACAAGCATACCCTCGACTGATTCAGCTATGGACTTACCCGTGTGCGAGCCGCGAAACTTGTTAGCCTGCAGCACTGCACTTTGAAGAGTACGGCATCACTGTGTTTACCCAGTGTACTGTGAAACTCAGTAAAGATAGCGGGATTCGAGTCGCAGCTCCAGATGTCAGTAGTGAAGCTGATAGTTCGCACGTCCTTTAGTTCACATGAAATGTGTTCACGCACTGTCTCATAAAGCTTAGGGAGCGCTGTTTCGGAGATATATTTGCGACCAGCCAAACTGTACCGGGGCTCCAAATGTTAATTAAGCGTTTTCGACCACTTACAGTGGCTGGTCATCCAGTACAATTAACTCTATAATCTTGTCGGTTATCTTTATTGCTCGTTGGCTGTCTTGTGTAAACTTTTCTCTTTGTTTGAATGAAGCTTCCAATGTTTGTTGCGTCTGGCACGGCTCGTCCTTCTCCTTGGTTGCTTGCGGCAACACGACACAACTTCCTGTGTTTGCATTCTGAGCAGCGAAGAAGAATTGATTTCCGCTTTGCAGCGATAAGCAAAGCTAGCGCATATAACTAGGTTATGTTTAGGAAAATGGTATCGGATCGGTACGTGGACTCAAATACTCGCCGATACCGATGCCAGATTTTTTTGTGGTATCAGCAGCATTTCCGATACTGGTATCGGAATCAGAACAACCCCACCTTTTATGGTCAACTGTCTGCTGCATTTCTTAAATGAATCATTAGACTTACCTGTGGTTGAAGCCTGTTAATTTATAATTTTGTAGTTTTAAGTGTGAATTTTCCCTTAAGAGAATAGTTGGGGTTTACTCCTGTTTGCAGCATGGGCTTGAACAAATTTTGTGCAAATAAAAAATTGTTTGCAATAAATGACCCACATATGTGCGAGTATTTTGTAGTATAGTCTCTCATAGAAAATGCCGATTCTGAAAGGAAACTGCAGGATTTCTGACAAATGTAAATAGGTGTACTTACTTATGCTGAGCACTCTACTACTGTTACTAACTGATGAAATGAACTTCTTATGTAATTGATCATTGACTGGCAGCCATCTTTTTCAGGGCATCCTGCTGCAGCTGTTTGGTGGGACCCGCAAGGACTTCACTCAGACAGGCCGAGGAAACTTTCGGGCTGAGGTTAACATCCTACTGTGTGGAGATCCGGGCACCAGTAAATCACAGCTGCTCCAGTACGTGTACAACCTGGTTCCCCGTGGGCAGTACACGTCAGGGAAAGGCTCCAGTGCTGTGGGTCTCACAGCGTATGTGATGAAGGATCCTGAAACTCGGCAGTTGGTTTTACAAACTGGAGCGCTGGTGCTCAGTGACAATGGAATCTGTTGCATCGACGAGTTCGACAAGATGAGCGACAGCACCCGATCAGTGCTGCATGAGGTCATGGAACAGCAGACACTCTCCATCGCCAAGGTGAGATTATCTGGTTGAAGATAGTGTCTTCAGAAGAAGGGGGCAAAGTATTATTAAAGATAGACAAGACCTTGCAAGAATCCGTGTTTTTTGGGGGGTTTTTTTGGCCTTTCTGCTTGTGGTGATCTTTTTTTAAGAGACCCTCTGTTCTAAGTTGATCTAAGATTGTGCTCAAGAAGTAACATTAAATGCGATCGAGTGAGTGGTTCTATCCTGAGGAGTTGTCAATGCAGTGCTATTGTGTCATAGGCTGGGATTATTTGCCAATTAAATGCCCGGACCTCAATCCTCGCTGCTGCGAATCCAGTGGAGTCTCAGTGGAATGCAAAAAAGACAACGATAGAAAATATTCAACTGCCTCACACACTTCTGTCCAGGTATATAAAACTTAACATTATTTTTTTTGCTTGTATTCTATGAAAGTCAATGATTTATCTGATTTATAACTGTATCTTATCTGATACAGTTAGAATGTAAAGAAAGGTCCCAGATTCAAAAAAATGGCGAGTGGAATCTGTGTTGTTAGCTTGAATGTTTCCATTTGCAAAGTATGTTTATATTTTGTTTTGCTCAAACCTCAACTGAGCATTTCTTTCCTTTAGGTTCGATTTGATCTTTCTGATGCTGGACCCTCAGGACGAGGCCTACGATCGCCGCCTGGCACATCACCTGGTGTCTCTTTACTATCAGAGTGAGGAGCAGGTTGAGGAGGAGTATCTGGACATGGCAGTGCTCAAAGACTATATCGCCTTCGCCCGCACATCTGTGCACCCCAGGCTCAGCGATGAAGCCAGTCAGGGTCTTATTGAGGTAAAGACCAATTCCGTCATGTCTTGCCATTTCATAGAGACGGAAATAAAAGCAGTGATATCGGGCACCGCATTTAGAAACTAAAGCACGAGACTCTTCCAAAACTAATCACATTCAACAGATTTATAAACTTTGCGATGGCCTTGTTACTGGCTTTTTTTAATGGGCCATTGTTGGATGACTCACATGATGTTTGATGCCAATATAGTTTCAGAGATGCAGCTCTCACAACTTCCATAAACACAAAATCCTTTGACCTTATTCCCAGCAAATTCTGAGTATGCTCTGATTTTACTTTTGTGAGATTTGGCCACAATTTTGTCTGTGGAAATCACAATTCTTTCTCAAATTGGTTTTAATACTTTAAGAAATTACAGTGCAATAATCTAACCAACTAACTTTCCCCATTCAGAAATGCATACTCGTACCTTGTCTCTAAGAAGATTTTAATAATATTATTGAAATAAACATAGAAACTGTTAAATCAAAGCAAATGCGAGGATTTTACTATAACTCTCAAAAAGTGCAACATGTTTCGGAACCGAAACGATAAAATACAAGATTCAAAATTATTTCCTTACTCCTGAAGCTTTTAAATTTTGCAGCTTTGAAATGCAGCTTTTGAGCTTCTATTGCCTTCACCATAGTAGTCCCGCTATCTGTCATAATAAAAGTCATACTTTATATTTTGCTATGAGCTCACCAGTGGAAAATATGTTGTTGTAGATGCACAGAGCACAACTTCCAGTCATGAATAAAGTGAAGGGTCAGAATAAAATGTGCCTCAGGCCAGAGGTGTAGACTTGAGGCAGACTCGAGTCATTAAATGATGACTTGTGACTCGACTTGGACTTGAACCCCTTAGACTCGCAACTTGACTCGTACTTGAACCCAAATGACTCAGAAATACTTGAATAATAATGAACTTCCAGTCATGAATAAAGTGTAGGGTCAGAATAAAATGTGCCTCAGGCCAGAGATGTGGACTTGAGTCAGACTCGAGTCATTAAATGATGACTTGTGACTCGACTTAGACTTGAACCCCATAGACTTGCAACTTGACTCGTACTTGAACCCAAATGACTCGGAAATACTTGAATAATAATGAACTTCCAGTCATGAATAAAGTGAAGGGTCAGAATAAAATGTGCCTCAGGCCAGAGGTGTGGACTTGAGTCAGACTCGAGTCATTAAATGATGACTTGTTGTGACT